>VZQC01005766.1:5835885-6097301 GCA_009823505.1 Rhizomys pruinosus | reverse complement strand
AATGTACTGTCTGCATGCAAGTTTGTGCACCCGTGTCGTGCAATGCCGCGGAGATCAGAAGAGGGTGTCGGATTCCCCTGGAACTGGAGTTCTCCTGGAATTGGAGTTTCAGACGGTTCTCGGCCACCATGTGGGTGCTGGGGATCGAACCCGGGTCCTCTGTAAGAGCGGTCGGCGCTCTTAACCGCTAGGCCATCTCTCCAGCCCCATAAACTCTTCCTTTTATAAGTTCCTTTGGTCATGGTGTTTTATCACAGCAACAGAAAAGTGACTAATATAACTTCCTTCTGTTCCATAATTTCACATCTTAAAACCTAAATAAGCTTTTAGGGCAAGTACCAGTTATATTCACCTGTCCATATTTATTCAAGATAGTATTTTCCAGTTTTCCATTAAAGAAATTGTGATATGCCTTTCAAGGAAGGAGAAGGGTTCATTTCAAGGAAGGAGAAGGGTTCATGGGGGCCCCTGGTGTTTTGTCATCTGCTCTTTCTTCACTATCACACATCTTAAGTGAAATTTGTAGTCTACACCAAGATAAATATGTACTTGTGATACTACACAGAATAAGTCATTTCTAAGAATCATGAGATTCTTCTTGGTTTGAATTTGAAAAACAATAATTCATACAATGAAGTACAGCTTTCAAAAACTATGTAGCCTCCAAGGACTCAGACATGAGCACACTGTGGGGTCACTTAGCAGGATGAACCCTGCCACCACTTATGACTAAATAGAACACATCTTCGCATCTCTTCACCATACAGGCAATCTGGTAAAAAAAAAAGTTCTGTGTGAGCTATTTTTTTTTTAAAGTGGGTAATTGTCTAAGACATAACCAGGTTATAAATGTGATGAAATCTTTTAGAACCCTCTAGTTCTCAATTATTTTAGAATGACTGGAAAAAAGTTATTTGTGATGATAAAAAGCAATGTGAGTTTATATCAGGCAAGTGGGTAGTAACAGCATGAAACAAGGCTTGCTACGTGCATCACACCCAAACCTACAGTCCAGAGATAACTAAGCCATTTATTATATACTCTCTCACAATATTTTGTTCAGATTTACAATTTCTCATTCATATAATGCAAAATACAGGAATCACTATTCATGCAAAATTCAATATAGTGAAATGCTATCAAACATTAAATGGTTCATGAACAGATGCTGACAATTAGTAATACATACGCACTTCCTGATTTCACTGGGTAGGCTCTTCTTCAATAAATGTCTGCATTGGTCTTATGCTTACGAAAACAATGTTATTAGGCTTTTAACAACATCCTAAAACTGAAACTTGAGTTCACACACAGAGAGCTTCAAGATCTATCCAGTTCTCAGGCCTTGTGAATAATATAGTACAGACAAACTCATCCATGGTTTTTGTTTCTAGATTTTGAGTTAGGTTTAAGCTGTCCTCAACTGAAAACCAAAAAAATATTTACTAGTTTGTCCTCTTAGAATTTCCATGGTTGGGCTGGAGAGATAGCCTAGCGGTTAAGAACACCGACTGCTCTTGCAGAGGACCCAGGTTCGATCCCCAGCACCCACATGGCGGCTAAGAACCGTCCGTAACTCCAATTCCAGGAGAACTCCAGTTCCAGGGGAATCTGAGACCCTCTTCTGACCTCCGCGGCATTGCACGACACAGGTGCACAAACCTACATGCAGACAGTACATTCATACACATAGAAAATAAATAAAATAAAAAAAAAAGAATTTTTATGGTTTAACCTTAAATATTTGAACATTTTAATAAGAGGAGCAATGAAAGGGTCTTTTAAAATTCTTTTTTCCTAAGCATCTTAGCCAAATGTTCAAACATAATTTCTTCTTTTTTTTGGTCTTTTCAAGACAGGTTCTCTCTGTAGCCCCAGCTGTCCTGGAACTCACTCTGTAGACCAGGCTGGCCTTGAACTCACAAAGATCCACCTGCCTCTGCCTCCCGGGTGCTAGGATTAAAGGCGTGCGCCACCACACCCAGCTTAAAAATAATTTCTTAAAGAATCCATATTTACCCCCATTCATTGGGAATGCTACTTTAAAATATTTTATTATTTTTTCAAATTTTATGTGTATGAGTATATTGCCTGCATGTGTCTAAGTGAGCTTGTGTCCTGCAATGTCCGTGGAGGTCAGAAGTGGGTGTTGGACTCCCCTGGAACTTAAGTTATGGACAGTTGTTAGCCATCATGGGGGTTCTGGGAATTGAACCTGGGTCCTCTGCAAGCACAGCCAGTGATCTTAACTGTTGACCCATCTCTCCAGCTTCAAGAATGCTACATTTGTCCCTATCTGTCCTTTGATCACTTTCAATGTCCTTAAGAACTATGCCATTCTCTACTCTAAGAGTTCTAAAATATTAATTTTTTCATGTATATGTGTGTGTGTGTGTGTGTGTGTGTGTGTATGTGTGTGTGTACGCTCGCAAGTAAGTCAGAAGATTACTTGCAGGAGTTGGATCTGTCCTTCTACTTCGAAGGTTCCAGGGAAGGAGCTTGGGCTTGGGGCAGGTGTCATTAGTACTGAGCCATTTTGTTGGTCTTAAGGTTATGTATATCATGTTCTTCACATTAGATTAACTTACCTTATTCATTTTTAGTAAGTATAATATGCCAAAATATGAGCCCACTGCAGTTTATTCAATCAGCTCACTCTTTGTTTTTTTTTTTTCTTCGTTTTTGAGATAGGGTCTCCATCCTCTCTATGTAGATCAGGCTGGCCTTGAACTCACAGAGATCCACCTGCCTCTGCCTCCCAAGTGCTGGGATTAAAGGCATGCACCACCACACCTGGCAATTTTTTTTGGGGGGGGGTCTTTTGGGTCTCCCTGTAGCCCCAGCTGTACTGGAACTCACCATTTAGACCAGGCTGGCCTTGAACTCGGGAGAGATCTGCCTGCCTCTGCCTCCTGTGCTGGGACTAAAGGTGTGCACTACCACTCCAAGGCTCAATCAGCTCACTCTTGATAGGCAGTCAGATAATTCTATTAAAGACTGTGGCAGCATTCATTTTAATATAATTTAAAAAAAAATCTTCATTTTGATAAAAATATTGACTAATGCAGCTATTAATCTATGTTTAGACCAAAATTAAACAGAAGAGAGGAAACAAAGAGTTTGAAAAAGGGAGGGAAAGAAGGAAGGACTAGGACAGAGAAAAAGAGGAAAGGGGAAAAGGGAAAGGAAAATGGAAGGGAGAAAAGGAAAGGAAGAGGAGAGAAAAAGGCAACAAATGAACTATGCCCCTGTGGCTCTTTAGCAGGAAACTTCTGCTCAATGAAGTAATCATATGATTTGTGTGGCTGCTTTAAGAGTACAAGAAGTTATTGAAAACTCTAAATGGAACTAGTTATCTGGTATGCTCTTAATAAAAGAACAAAAATTTCTTGTGAATTGATAGGCCATTTAACAATTCCCATTCTATCTACAAATAAAACTTGGCACAGGTAGCACAATTTCTAAAAATACCAATGTTACACAGAGGGCAGAGGAAATGGCTGTTTCTGTGGTTTATTAATCATTCAGGATAAGCTGCCTGAATGGTAATTAAATCCACATTGGGGTCCCAATATTTTATAAGATAACACATTTTTTTCAAGCAGTAAAATAAATCAATGTGAAACTGTAAGCTTAGGCAGTGTTTTTATCCACTGGAGAGGGTAAAGTGATTTCTAGTATCTTTAGGAAAACATATTTAAGCCCCAATATTTCTGACTTATGTTATGCTACTTAGTTCTACATATAATATGCATTAAATTTACACGCAGGCGTGAGCACGCGCATGCACACACACACACACACACACACATACACACACACTCAGAGTCTAGGACCCCTCACAGATAGCAAATTCTTTTTTTTTTTTTTCTTTTTTGGTCTTTTCAAGAAAGGGTCTCCCTGTAGCCCAAGCTGTCCTGGAACTCGCTCTGTAGACCAGGCTGGCCTTGAACTCACAAAGATCTGCCTGCCTCTGCCTCCTGAGTGCTGGGATTAAAGGCGTGTGCCACCACCATGCCCGGCTACAGACAGCAAAATCTAGAGCACCCAAATCTCATAAAATAGTCTAAGAGCTACACAAACTCCAACCATTCTTATACATGGATCTTAAATATCCCCCGCAGAGCAATGTGCTGAAGGTCTGATCCTCATCTGATGGTGCTGCTGGAGGTGGTGAAACTTCAAGGAGGTGGACCTTATAGAAAAAGTTAGGTCATTGGAAGCAGGCTCTAGAACAGGCTGTTGGGACCCTGGCTCTTTCTCCACTCTCCTTGCTTCCTTAAGGTGAGCACTTTCTTTTATTTTCTGGACCCCACCATTGTGTACTGTGCTACCACAAGCACAGAGTGATGTGGCCATAACTTGATGGTGTTAGATATTCGGTCACAGGGACACAGTACTGAAAAACACACATATGCATCTTTCCACACATTTTTTTTATAGTTTTCTTTTTAAAATTTTTTAAATTTATTTATTTTTATGTGTATGGATGTACCGTCTGCATGTAAGTTCGTGCACCCGTGTCATGCAATGCCGTGGAGGTCAGAAGAAGGTGTCAGATTCCCCTGAAACTGGAGTTAAAGACGGTTCTCAGCTGCCATGTGGGTGCTGGGGATCGAACCCTGGTCCTCTGCAAGAGCAGTCGGTGCTCTTAACCGCTAGGCCATTTCTCCAGCCCCGTTTCCACACATTTAAAGTCATCGCTATATTATCCGCAAAGCCTAATATAATGTAAATACAATGTGAATCATTCTACTATACTTATCTTGGGACAAATGCCAGGAAGGAATAGCTTCTACACCATCAGAATAGATGTAACTTTTTTTGAGTATTTATTATCTGAGACTGAGTGAACCAAAGGATTCAATTCTTGGTCTACTGTATAACTGTTCATGTTTATTTCAAATTTCAAAGGTAAATTAGAATCTCAAGAATCCAGCAGGAAGTGTATGTGGTTTGGGGCTTACCCCCCTCCCAGCCCCCGCATGACCTGTTCTCATTTTTTCCCCTGTAATCCACATATCACTCTGGTTACAATGTCTTTTTCTGATACTTCACAAATAATTTTTCCTTACACAGAAAACACATTAAGACTTCATATTAGTAAAGACAACACACTTCCCCTTGAATTATAATCATTTGTTACGACTTTTCCTCGATGGTCAAAAGATTTTATCTTTTTGTTTATCTGTCTCCTGGCATACTAGAATACCAAAATCAGTTAGGTGTTGGAGTCCTCTCCAATAGCCACACAAACCCCAGCCCTTAACTGTAGCAATGATTTGCTATTTTTGTATACTATGGTGGCTTCAAAGGTAACCACCATCTCTTTCATTTCTCTAAATTCAGATATTCTTTACTGACTAGGAAAGAAAGGGGCAGGAAAACTGCCTAATCCTGATGTGCAGAACAAGGTGGCTTGTGGTGTGTGAAAACCAACAGTCACCTGTAGTTGGGGAGAAATAAGGCTGGCAACCTCCAGCACAGTGGCAGAACAAAAGGGGGGCATTTAATTTTAGCATGAATGAAATAAGTGAGTGAGGTGTAGGTTATACATCTCCAAGGGAATAGTCAAAAAAGTGTAAGATAGTGTGGGACAGCTTCAATTGTAAACTGGACACAAGTAATTTATAGATTTCCTATCGATCTATTTTACAAATGTAAAAATACGGGAAACAGTGGGGAATAATGGTGTTCTTTATAAAATCCTCAGAAGTAGTAAAGAAATAAAGAATGAAAGGAAATCTGGAAAAGAGTGGGAAAAAGAGAAGGCAAAAAACACAAGCTTGAGATGCTGCCACTCATATCCATTGTAAGAGGGTGGGAAATTAATTAATTTTGACAGTGACAGGAGCAATCTTGTAACTTTTTTGATACCAAAAGCCCTATATAAAGTTTGGCTGCTACTTCTTAAAGAATAAATTAGGCTAGGAGTCCACAGGCAATAAATGAAGCAATCAATGGATTTTATCCAAAAGGCATTACTCTTCCATTCCACATTGCAAGACAAAATGAAATCAAATTTTGCTGCTGAGGCTGTTAAATGATGAAGGCGTCTATCCAAATCACTGAATATTAGCTTACTTTATAAACAGCAATGCAACCAGTGTGCTCCGCTTTCCTATGGGACAGGAGCGTCCTAACACACGAACTTGTAATGAATTCAGTGTGATTACTTAGAAAAAGAGTTTTTAAGTTATTTTATTTATTTAATTTTTATTATATATTTATTATTTTTAATTATGTATATATGCATGTGTGTGCATGTGAGTGCAGATGCCTATGGAGTCCAGAAAGGAGTGTTAGAGTCCTTGGAGCTGGAGCTATAAGTAGCTTTGAGCTGTCTGAAGTGTGTGCTGGGCACTGAACTAGGGTCCTGCACAAGACAGTATGAGCTCTTAACCATTGAGCCATCACTATAGCCCTGCAATATCAACCAATTTGATAAGCTAGAGAGAGTTTCATTTAACTGTATTCTTTAAATGTAGCAAGCCCATCATTTAAGACTTTTCTCATGATTAGACTCAAGATCTTCAGAGAAAACAGTATATTATATATAACACCATATTCAAGATAAGTTTTCTTTTAAGGACATTACAGCATGACAGGCCTCAATTAGATCTCTCCTCTACCACTAACTGCCTGTTGGGAAATTCTTCATCATACTATTCTTTCCTCATGAACAAAATGAAGCTTTACTGGAAGACAATATAAGGCCAAGCACAGTGTCTAGGTTCTCACTATTAGCACAGCGCCCATGCCCCTTCCTCACAATCTTGCAGAGGCAGCACAGACTTAACAGGCAGCATCTGCCCACTTACATGTAGCCTAAGGTTCAGCTCAAGAGAGACAGATGTCTTCTATTCACTATCAGCCCAAATACCTTTCAGCTCATACAGTCTGTAGTCTCAAAAGGATAGAGGACATCCTTTCTGTGACTGAGGGCTATGTAGTAAAAGGTAATTCACTGCAACTTAGGTCACCAGCACACTTCCATCCCTATAACATTAGTGTGAGTTAGCTGCGTGGCACAAGGTTATTTTGGAGTCTAAACTGTTTCCTACAGGGCCAATAAAACTCTATCCAAATCCTAGGAATGGAGACTCAGTGGCAGGGGACCATGAGGGAGGCTCATGGGGTTTGGTAGGGAACACATAACCTTAAGCAAGGCCTCTCTTGGTTCGGCTTTCTCCAGGGTCTGTATCCCAAAAGAAACAACCATGAAAAAGCAGTAGTTCTAACACTGCCCCATAAACTGGATCAAATTTCTCTCAGGCTTTCAAAGGTGGTCTGCTTCTAACAGAAGCCAGCAAACATCTCAACTTTGAGGTCTTGATCTTTCCTCACCTAAAATTCCATTGCCTAAGTTGTTGCTCCTCCTTAAAGGTGCCCATCAAATATCCCCTCATCTCTAAAGCCTTTTGTGGAAGCCACAAGTCCATGACTTATTTATTTATCATTTTTATTTTATATGTATGAGTGCATTGCCTACATGTATGTAAGTGCACCTGTGTCATGCAATGCCAGAGAAAATCAGAAGTGGGGGCTGGGAATCAAACCCAGGTCTTCTGCAGGAGCAGTCAGTGCTCTTAACCACTGAGCCATTTCTCCAGCCCCAAGCCTGTCTCTGTTTATTCTGAACTTAGGTCGTACAGTTGTCTCCTTTTACTCCCAGTTTCATTTTCCTGGTTTCTGTCACCCACACGATAATGTGTTGTCTGAAATGATTACATAGAAATTTCCAAAATAAACAACCTTAAGTTTAAGTTATAAGCCACTCTAAGCAGTAGGAGAAGATATTGTGCTAGTCTGCTCCATCCCACCCAGGATGCAAATCGTGCTTTAGTTCAGTGTATCCATACTGTATATACTTCCTTCACATTGATCACTCAGTAGCACCTCAGACACCATGCAGACTGACTCAGCACTAGGAGCTCTGACAACTCTTGTTTTAATAATGACCCACTGAAGCATAAGAGTAGTGACACCAGCAATTCAGCTACGCCAAGTGCACCCCGAAAAAGAAGCTGTAGGCGAGAAGGCTAAAGTTTTCAACAACAAGCAGAGAAATCATATGCAGAAGTAGCTGTCCACAGTAACAATGAGTCTTCTATTTACAAAATAGTAAAGAAAAAAGCAATTCATGCTAGTTTCGCAGTCACACTTCAAGCTGCCTGTTACGGCTACAATGTACAACAAGTGCTTAGTTAAGATGGCAGCAGCACAAATGTTTGAAAGATGTGGGAAAAAAACCTGTTCTGATGATGGCAATGTGTTGCACCAGGAATTGTCCACCTACATCAGACATTAGCAAGGGACCTTCTGCCTGACAACAAGCAGGTTACTACAGGTTAGAGTGGTCACACAGATTCACAAACAGGTCTAGACTGACAATATAAGTATTACTGGAGAGAGTCTACCAGTGGAGAAGCTGCTGCAACATTTGTATCATACTGAAGACACATCTTTCAACACAGTACATTGAAGGACTTATTATTTTCACACTTCTATTATATATAATTATTCAACTTTTATTAGTTTATCATTGTTAATTTCTTTTTTTAATTTTTTTAAATTTTATTTATTTCTGTATGTGTATCAATGTACTGTCTACATGCAGGTTTGTGCACCCATGTCGTGCAATGCCGCGGAGGTCAGAAGAGGGTGGTCGGATTCCCCTGGAACTGGAGTTCTCCTGGAATTGGAGTTTCAGACGGTTCTCGGCCGCCATGTGGGTGCTGGGGGTCAAACCCGGGTCCTGTGTAAGAGCGGTCGGTGCTCTTAACCACTAGGCCATCTCTCCAGCCCCCATTGTTAATTTCTTACATGCCTGAGTCATAAGGGAAATTTTATCATAGGTAGAAATTTATAGGAAAAACAGAATAGAGAGTATTGCATTATTCATAGATTCCGGCATCTACAGGGACTTTGGAACTTAGAGCACCTAATCCTGAGCCTGGCACAGAGCAGTCCCTTGAAAGAGTATTAATGAGTATAGTTTCCTTTTCTAAAACTTAACCACATACAACTCAGAATGCCATACTCTTTAAAAATTTTAAAATATTAACTCACTACTGAGTTACTAGTGCTTTGAATGCTAGATGCAGTTGCTACAGAGGATCTTCATTATCTCAGTCCTCATAGGGACTCTTAGGAAGATAGACCTGTGAAAATATGAATTGTAGTAATTGAGGTTAAATACCTTGCCCAGGGCCACACAGCAAGTGGAGGAATTGAGATGGCATCTAGGAAGGAATTTAGCGCCCCCTTTCAGGATGGTGGGACCCATGAGCTGTGTGGGTTTGGGCACAACTGCTTGCAAATTGGTTTTACATGAAGGATGCTTGTACTCACAAATTATCACCTATTGTTAAAAAAAAAAAATGAAAACAAAACAAAACAAAAAAGCAGAGAAAGATGCAGAAAACTTACGGCAGAATGCACGATCTGCGATGGGTAGGGGTGGGGTGGGGGGAAGGGAAGGGGATATATGCCTGAACTGAATTGGAAAATGATGTATGAAATACACAAAGCATCAATAAAAATAAATTAAAAAAAAAAAAAGAACTCAAATGCTGGGCTGGAGAGATGGCCTAGCGGTTAAGAGTGCCGACCGCTCTTGCAGAGGACCCGGGTTCGATCCCCAGCACCCATATGGCGGCCGAGAGCCGTCTGAAACTCCAATTCCAGGAGAACTCCAGTTCCAGGGGAATCCGACACCCTCTTCTGACCTCCGCGGCGTTGCACGTCACGGGTGCACAGACTTGCATGCAGACAATACATTCATACACATACGGAAATAAAAAAAAAAAAAAAAAAAAAAAGAACTCAAATGCTAACCTAGGAAAAGGGATCTAACGTAAAACCTTCAGTCTGTCCACTCTGAGCATTTCCTGCACTAGTAGTAGTTTGTAGGCCTAGGAAAACCAAAGGGAACACTGAGGGTAAGGGGTCAGATTCAGAGATTCTTGGCAGAAAGTACACCATGTCTCTGATGATGACAACAAGTGACAAATTATATGAAAACTCTTTGAAGATAAAAACCATACAAGTGCTAATCAGTATTATTAAATGGAATTTTGATGACAATCCTAAATTGTAGGCAGATTAAGAGAAAAAAAATCTCAATAAATACTCTCATTTTAGAAGCAATTCAATCACTATTCATGCAAACTATCTTTCAATGATCCTTACTGAAAAGCAGCAACCTCTTCAAGTTGAAACTTTAACTCTGTCAAGATGTTATCTGTAGGCACTTCATGAATAACAACGAGGAACCCAACTAGTCAAAGAAAGGCTCAGCCCACCTAACTGGCAGTTCTGGCCTCTTCTTATATACACCTCATCAACATATATATATATATATATATATATATATATATATATATATATGTACTCAAGTACTTAAAAGACCTTTAAAAATATATTTTTTACTTAAAAGACCTTTAAAAAATATATTTTTACTTAAAAGACCTTTAAAAAATATATTTTTAAAGGTCTTTTAAGTACTTGCATTACATGAATCTTAGCTTGGGCAGCTTGACAAAATAAAGTGTCACTCTCAGCTGTCAATACCCAAACAGTAACTATTTTGAAAGAGATAAGGTGCCCAAGGGAGGGCTGGGCAAGAAGTCATTTGCATAGAGTAAACAACAGACAAGGATGTAATCCCCACTAGGTTTCTGCCCTTCCCAATGATGCAACAATCGCTTTCTAGTTTTTTTCTAGGGATGTTTACAGTCTTAATTACCAAACTGCTATTCCAACAGGCTTAGGAAAAATACAAATACTTCCTCCATCATCAGTGTAGTGGAGGGCCTGTCCTCAGAATGGAAGCTAAGTGTTCAACCTTAACTCCCAATCCTTTGCCTCTGTCTCCCCCTCTGCCTCTGTCCTGTTCTCCAAACTGGCCTGTGGCCTGCATCCCAGGTCCTTCTACTCAAGGTCTCTTACCTGCTGTTTGCTCCAGCTCACACCACTATCCTTCCAGAGCATCTTTTCTGACCAACCACAGCTCCCAAAGGCTGTGCTACCTTTTTTGACCCCTGACTATATGACTATTGTCATGCTCTTATACAATATATGTAATATTTTGCCTTCATGTGAATTTCTTTCACAGAAACTTTGGAGAACAATGAACATGCTCATTTGTGCTTTTACTCCATTTGTCAGGGCAAAGACCTCTGAACAAAATCATGGCACTCTGGACTACACTATCTCGCTATACAATGCAAATGAGTGCTGCCTGAAACACCAATGTTAGGAACTGCAATATTTTTACTGTATATAAAATGCTTTGGGCTGGGGCAGGAGAGATGCTCAGTAGTTAAGAGCACCAGCTGCTCTTGCAGAGGACCTGAGTTCAATTCCCAACCCACATGGAGGCTAATAGTTGTCTGTAACTCCAGTTCTGGGGATCCAATGCCCTCTTCTGACCTCTACTGGCATTGCACAACCCAGGTGCAGTACAAAACACTCATACACATACAATAAAAAAAATAAAATATATTTTTTTAATTTTTTAAATTTTATTTTTTTTATGTGTATGAATGTACTGTGTGCTTGCAGGTCTGTGCACCTGTGTTGTGCAATGCTGTAGAGCTCAGAAGAGTGCATCTGATTCCCCTGGAACTGGAGTCAAAGACGGTTCTCAGCTGCCATGTGAGTGCTGGGAATCGAACCCCAGTCCTCTGCAAGAGTAGTCGGCGCTCTTAACCACTAAGCCATCTCTCCAGCCCAGAATAAAATATTTTTTTAAAAGTTTTGTGTTCTTATAGACATATAATGGCATAATTATGGAAATCAAAAGCTTTTGGTATTTTCTTACCATCATCCCTCAACATGTAAATTTAAAATTAGTATATCTTTGGATTGTATTAGGTTAGAATGTTGGATTTATTTATTTATTTTTTTTTTGTCTTTTTGAGACAGGGTCTCCCTTTAGTCTCAGCTGGTCTGGAAGTCGCTCTGTAGACCAGGCTGGCCTTGAACTCACAGAAATCCACCTGCCTCTGCCTCCCGAGAGCTAGGATTAAAGGCGTATACCATATAGATTTTAAAAAATGTTGCTTGGGTTGCTGACTTGAGTTAGATTTAAAAAAAAAATCATTGAATTAATTTTGGCTTAGGATTAAGACAGAATTTCCAACAATTTCTGAAACAGTAATAAACATATTTCTGTCATTTTATACTATGTATTTATGCAAAGTGATTTTCTTAGCACTGATAATTATAAAATCAAAATATCAATCAACTCTAAAAAATGAAGATGTCCTACATCCTCAGTATTTAATTTTTATATAAAACAAACTATGTCCATCTCATTAGTATATAAATTTTCTTTTGTCTTCAGTAAGTGGTAAAATTATATGTATACCAAAACACTACTTTAAAGTAAATTTATGAAATTTTGGAAATGTTTTATGTTATAGACCTATTTTTTAAATTTATTTATGTGTATGAATGTACTGTCTGCATGCAGGTCTGTACACCCGTGTCATGCAATGCCGTGGAGGTCAGAAGAGGGTCTCGGATTCCCCTGGAACTGGAGTTCTCCTGGAATTGGAGTTACAGATGGTTCTCAGCTGCCATGCGGGTGCTGGGGATAAATCTCTGGTCCTCTGCAAGAGCAGTCGGTGCTCTTAACCGCTAGGCCATCTCTCCAGGCCATAGACCTATTTTATTACCTATCTAAGAACACGTAAAAATTTCTCGGGCAAAAAGGGGGTCACAAGTGGGAACAGTTGAAGAGGCCCTGCTCTAACCTCACACAGAAACAACTCGTGTCCTTCTCTGCCTTGCACTCACCTCAATATAAAACGGGGGTTACACATGTTCACTACGGCATCTCCAAGGCCTGACACAGGGCCAGGCACACTTAGGCAAACACTTGCTCAATGAAATGAGTTTCAAGTCTGTTCCTGGCTGTCTCTCTTCTCCTTTCACCCATGTTCCCTCCCGCTTGTCACTGCTTCTTTCAACACAGTACTCACCACAGCCTGCTGTGACTCCACAATTCATAAATTTCTAGCATCCATTCAAATAATACACTCAGATCACCAAACTGAATCACCTGGTGGTTTTACTTATTTGGAAATTGTTTTTATGTAGCAGTCATGATGAAAAATGATTCCTAGTGAGTCACCTTGATGTCATAGGCAAATTATCCATTCCTTTTTCTCCAGCACCCTTCACTGAACTCTATTATCTCAGTTCATGTGCATAGTGGTCAAAGAATAATTTTTGCTTTATATGACTTAGTTATTTTCGAGCTTAATATTAATTTTTAAAAACTGGACTGGCCCCATCATTCATCATAATCTTCAATCTTAATTTTTAGAAATAAACAATGATAAGAATTAACACTGTATTAGCAGTTGAAATCTTTTCCTATGCTACTGTTCTTTAAAGGGAGAACAACTAGGGGCTGGATAGATGGCTCAGCAGCTAAGAGCACTGGATGTTTTTGCAGAGGACTCACATGGTGGCTAACAACCATCTGTAAGTCCTGTTCCAGGGGTATCCAACATCTTCTGACTTATTGCACAACATGAATGAACTTATATACATGCAGGGAAATCACTCATGCACTAAAATAAAAAGAATAAGATATTAAAAAGGGATATCGGGGCTGGAGAGATGGCCTAGAGGTTAAGAGCGCAGACTGCTCTTGCAGAGGACCCGGGTTCGATCCCCAGCACCCACATGGCGGCTGAGAACCGTCTGTAACTCGAATTCCAGGAGAATCCGACACCCTCTTTTGACCTCTGCGGCATTGCACGACACAGGTGCACAAACCTACATGCAGACAGTACATTCATACACATATAAATAAATAAATAAAGCAACTAATTTCATGATAGTTAAGTTTATTTCATTGAATAATTCAAAGTTTCTTAGCCTAAATGGTTGCAAAAGAAAAAAAATTACTTCAGCTATTTCTTTTTATAACAGTATAATGTTTTTATCAGTAACTTACTGTCCACAATGCCCGACTTCCTCATGCTCTGACATACTAGGGTCAGCTCGTCTTTATCAGACTTAAACCACAGGAAGGCAATGTGCTACTACTGTTCCTTCTCAGACGCTCAGACAATGCCCTGAACACGAATATGCGCCATCTGCTGGCCATTTTTGTCTTTCTGGCATACTACTTGGTTATAAAAGCAATGCTTCCTAGTATAAAGGAAATAAAAGCTCCCTATAAAACACTTAGAGGCCACAGGAACATACGGGATATCCTTAAGCAGCTCTTCCATGTCATTAAGGCACTGGGATGGGCTGATTTTAGAATAAAACAATCATCCAAGAACTGAATTAACCCAGGAATTTTCTTTTTTTTCCTATTTTTTTTTTGTTTTTTTTTTTTTTTTTTTTTTTTGTCTTTTCGAGACAGGGTCTCCCTGTAGCCCCAGCTCTCCTGGAACTCACTCTGTAGACCAGGCTGGCCTTGAACTCACAAAGATCCACCTGCCTCTGCCTCCCAAGTGCTAGGATTAAAGGCGTGCACCACTACGCCCGGCTGGAATTTTCTAACTTACTGTATCATTCTTCCCCTAAGCAAGATTCTTACTAAGATCCCTGCTCACGAATTTAGTTCCTTGTCTCCTCGGTCCTCTCAACCTTCCTTTCCATATTCTCAGGGTGGCAGAGTATGCAGGGAACAGGGGAGGGCATGCTCCACCCAGACAGTGATTTGTCAGGGTCATAAGAGTTAGTATACAATCAACAACAGAGACTACAGAATGCCGATGAGCTCAAGCTGTTTTTCACTCGACTTTCTTTTTCAAAGATAGATTATAATAATACTCAGGTCATTTTCTGACATATCTAAGAAACTGTCTTAATTTGAATAAAGCGCTTTACAATATGGGATTTGAGTACATTTCCCTAAGTTCCAAATATATTTTTTAATACAAAAACCAGGACTGCCACTGACTAGGCCACTGGGCTACTTTAACTGCTCCTTTGTAATTATCTACCACTTTATAACTTGTAAAGCCTTTATTATATTCATTCTTTTTATATTACTATTATTCAATCCTGTGAAATAAGAATAATTATGTTCACTTTACAGCTCAATGAGATGAACCTTAGAGAGATTCACATCATCTTTCAGATGCCATTAACTGTCTCACTAGAGACAGTATTAAATGTCCTGTACTGTAAGCCCAAAACACAGGTGCTTTCTTACATTTAAATTATGCCATAGACTTTAGTGTTTAATCAATACATTTACTTTGAAAAGAAAAACAAACTCAATTTTAAAAGCCTTTGAGACATGTCATTAGTGTCTTTCAGTATTTAGAGAATCACAAGGTTCCATTCGTATCTTAAAACACTGTTTCGCATTGGTTTAGCCATTCTGAATGTAGATGTGAAGGGAGAGAATCAGGGGACAGAGTCCGTGGAGGTGACTCCAGCACTTCACTTTGTATTTTCTAAGTATTAATATCCTTGCTCTTAAATACTCTCAGAAGTGGTTGAGAATGATAGCCCAGGAGGGCTGGATCTTTGCAAACAAATATACCTCACTGATGGAGAGAACATGCATCATCTTCTAATTTCTCTAACATGTGTAGTGGAAAAAAAGCATCAGGAGTTTTCAGTGCTTTAAAGTCAGTGTTCTATATGATCAGAGCTTATGTTTAACAGCACAACAGCTTGCTATCTGAACAAGCAACACAGCATGATAGAGAAACCTGGCTTATAAGCCCCCCAGCATGCAATTTCCTATGCTAACTGCAAACATTTTTATGTGTAAGAAAAAATACAGAGTATGTTTTGTGCAAAAATGTCCTCACATATGATCAAATATTTGTTGGACTATAAAATACATTGCTTAAAAATGGATGAATGGTTGGGCAAAGCCAAGCATGCCTTTAATTCTAGCACGTGGGAGGCAGAGGCAGGAGGATCTCTGTGAGTTTAAGCCCAGCCTGGTCTACATTCAGAGTTCTAGGAGTTCTAGGACAGCTGGGGCTCCAGGGAGACCCTGTCTCAAAAAAGAACAACAAAAAAAGAATGGATGAATGGATGAAAGCTGGTCTCTGTGAGCTCAAGGCCAGCCTGGTCTACAAAGTGAGTTCAGGACAGCTGGGGCTACAGGGAGACCCTGTCTTTAAAAAAAAAAAAAAAAATGGATGAATGGATAAAAATGTGCCATATATACACAATGGAGTATTTTTCAGCCATAAAGAAGAATGAATTTATAATATTGTATGAAATAATCAGCCTGACTTACAAAGATAAATACATGTTTTTTCTCAAAATGGAATTTAGATTTAAAGAAAACAAACCATAAGAGTAGAAACAACACTATCTGGGAAAAAGGAGGAGGACCAGGACGACACGGGAGGGAAGACAAAAGACAATTATAAAGGTAGAAGGAAGTTTTATCAAAATGAATAAAAAGTAAAGTAAGTTTGGTGAAATTTTGAAAAAACATTGGGGACACCTTGATTAAATGGGGAAAAATATATCAAACATGTCCTTGCTCACAGTTTAACAGCTAATGTCAGACATGTATGATGCACACAGCTTTTCTCAAGCAGGAAGGTAAGCCTCCTCACAGAGTGAAAGGAGAACTCTGCCTACTTTGCAGAGCATTTCAAGTAGCTTAGTTCTGATAAGTGCCAGCCTGCCAAGGCTGCCCTGGAGGGTGAGCAAAGCCCTTCTACAGAGCCCGGCTGAGACTTCCTGATCCCAAACCAACCTTCTGTTGTTACTGTGGCTTTTTTTTTTTTTGAGACTGAGTCTTGCTATATGGACACCCTCCGCCTCTGGGTACTTGGGAGTTACCAAAGAAAGCCATTGGAGGATTCAGACAATTTTCTTTATTTTCTCTGAAGACCCCAGTTTAGCCACTGTTAACCCTTGACTAGCTAAATTCACCCAGTAGCTGAAGGCACTATTAGCTATGAACCTAGGTTCCTGGTGCTTCCTTGTACTGTACAACTTTGAGAGCTCTAACTTGGCTTCTTTTATTTTGGTGGCTGGCAAAAATAACCACTGTCTTGCATGGGGGTAGGTAAGTTCTTTCTGTAAGTCCAAAAGTTTGAGATAGCTGGAAGGGAGTCAAATGGCTGGCTGATTCCTGAAGTGTCAGACTCAAATTAAGAGCTGGCTAGGTGTTCATGGGAAAGTCATACATAAGGAAGAATAGAATTCAAATGCCAATTGTGTTGGCATTCACACAGAAGTGGCCAAAGACAATCAAGAAATATGTGAAAAGTATAAGAACGCTTTGTGCTTCTCACGTTCACTTTCCCTTGTAGAGTTCCTTTCTGCTAGTAGCAGGAAACTAGGGGATAATTGGTAGTACCAGACTCAGAGCAGAACACCACCCAGTATCTATTTAAAAGGTCTATAGAAAAGCATTTCCCCCCTGGGGGGTAGAATCTAATATCATCAAAATAAAGCTGCAGGGGTCCCTAATGAACCTATATATTTTAATTTATAGATAACTTAGTGTATGGATTATTATGCAATGGTAGACTTTAAGAAGTGAGAATATCCATGGCCATAGCAGGTTGATTTGTATTCAAGCAAGTTAATCACACTTTTGCATTTATTTGTAATCATGCCAACCACATATGAAGCGAACTCTGCCTATGACTTTGCAGAACAATACTCGCTTTAAGCGCTATGCTGGCCAGACCCAGGCCTTTAAATTCTGGGCCTCTTCACACAGCTCAATGCATGGAGGACCCAGAAGAACATTGAGAGCTCCTTGATGGAAAGATATATGGGGAATGTAACTGCTTTCATACATGAACAGGAGACAGAGGCACCTGTCCTTAACTCCTATATTCTTGACAATAACAAATTTTTAGTGCTACTGTCACTGATCCCTCCAATCTACCTTCTAGAATAGTTTAATGTTTCTTCTATTGATAAATCACCAAGATTTGATATTACAAAATTAGTCTTACTACAACCATGTGTGTTACCCATAATATTAAGGATTTTCAAAGTTGAAAAAGGAATCTTATACAATAAAAGTTAACAATTCCTTTTCAGAAACTTGTAGCATTTTCAAGGTACCAAAGTATTTTTTTATTAGAAATAAGGGTAGATTTGTAGTTAAAACTGAAGCCTGGGGGCTGGAGAGATGGCTTAGTGGTTAAGAGCGCCAACTGCTCTTGCACAGGACCCGGGTTCGATCCCCAGCACCCACATGGCGACTGAAAACCGTCTTTAACTCCAGTTCCAGGGGAATCCGACGCCCTCTTCTGAGCTCCACGGGTGCACAAACCTATATGCAGACAGTACATTCATACACTTACGAAAATAAATAAAAAATAAAAAAAAACCTGAGGCCAGAATTTTAATGTGTAACAGGAAGGACAGTAGTGCAAGTAGGCCTTTCTTTCTTTCCTTCTTGAGCTAGCTACATACAAGGTAGCACTCTAATTCTTTGCAATTACTAATTCATGTAATCCCTAAAACACCATGAGATAAGAACCATAACTGGGCATTTTCTAGAGACAAGACAACCGAGGCATGGAGAGGAGCTTGCTGGGCTAACAGGCAGGAAAGCAGGCATGCTGCAAGGCAGCACTGGGGTCCTGAAGCCAGCTGCAAGGCTGTGCTGCTGCTTGACACCTAGTCTACACCTAAGTGGCTTCAGAAGCACCTTATCTCCTCTAAAAGGGTAAAACAAAAATAAACCAGAAAAATAAAAATAGTAACTACCTTTCCATTTTAAATCTGTGATTTCCTTTTAGAAATGAGGAGTGCCATGATTCAGTACAGTTTAATTTCACTTTAATTAACATCCTGAGGTTAACTATAATTAAATCACTACCTTAAGAGTTATTAAACAATCTTTGAGTTCACTTAATGATGTTTATAAAAAAAGTAAATATTAACAGAACCTAGTTATTTATTGAGCATTTTTTTCATTCTTTATATAGATATATTAAATTAGTATAAAATGAAATCACCTTACTAGTAAGACTTCTTTTATTTAGTATTTCCCATATCTTGGACTCTGTTATACCAACTTTGAACATTTCTAAAGTTCATCTTGAAGGTATAACTTTAATTACAATTTCTGCTCTACAAATATCACTACTACAAATATCACAGACAAGCTGAGATAAAGAAAGCCATGTACTGAAAGAAGAAAGGAGGAGGGAGATGCACGTATGGCAACCACTTCATCACAAACATGAAGAACCCTAAATCACTGTCAAGACCTAGTGTCCTTGGGATTCTGCACCCATAGTTGTCGGGACCTGGCTGGAATGTCCTCTAGAGATAAGGTAATCAGAAATTACTGGTCAGTTATCTTAACATACACACACACACACACACACACACACACACACACACAAACACATGCAAGCAAATTCCTTTGAAAAATATTAAAAAAGAAAAAAAGTGAAAATGAACACAAGCATCTATTTTTTTGGGGGGTGGTCTTTTTGAGGCAGGGTCTCCCTGTAGCTCTGGCTGCCCTGGAACTCACTCTGTAGACCAGGCTGGCATTGAACTCACAGAGATCCCCCTGCCTCTGCCTCTCAAGTGCTAGGATTAAAGGCTTGCATCACCATACCCAGCCAGCATCTATTTTTTAAAAACTAGAATCTACTACTATTTAAACAGAAGCAAGTCAAAAGGTCTTTTCATCTTATTTCTGGATTTAGGCTCCTATGAAGCAGATATATCTGCAGTTCACAAATAAAACTTCCCACCTTTAGAACTGAATTTACATCCCAAATCCCAATAATTTAAAGACCTATAAAACTAGGTGCATAAGAGGTTAAGGCAGAACTATACATTATTTTATGTGTGGATGTATGCATGTATGCATGTATATTTTCAGACAGGTTTTTGTTATACAGCCTAGGCTTGATTCAAACCTGCTATGTCACCCAGGCTGACCTTGAACCAATTCCTGGTGATCTGCCTCAGGCTCCTGAGTGCTGGGATTACAGTCTTGCATCACCAGGCTTGATTTAAACTAAACACTTGTACTCTCTGCATTGATCAAAAAATTGGGTTACTATTGAAAGAATGGTTATTATTTAATATATGCATACTATACAATTTTTTGCCTTGCCTAATTATAAACTTGAGAGTACTTTGTATCTGCAGTATTTAGTAAGACATAAATGGTTAAAGTATTGTGTTCTAGAGTTAAATTGAAATTGCCAGCTTTATTTATAATAAGATGGCAGAAGGAACTCTTAGCTTTTTCTTCCCACTGGGACTCTGAAATGAACTGATCAATACAGGAAAAGCTCCTAGAGGGCAATTTTAGCCTATTGACCTAATGAGAGATGTCACAGAAGAACAGAACAGATAAGAAACCACCCATTCAAGGCCAATTTCTCAAGGATCCTTGTCCTAGACAGAATATCTCAAAAAGAATATGTACAACCAACAGCCTTGACAACAAAACTCTTGTGGTTAAAAAATGTAGCAACACAAACCTACATTGAGAATTTTAACTGGAAATCTCTAAAGAGAACAATCGGCAAGTTGAATAACTGAGTCTGTGGTTAGTGCCTTTGCCCAATCGGAACACTAGTCCAAATGCTCCAGGCAGGGCACAGGGAGACCGTCTGGGGCGCCACAGACAGTGACGAGAGGAAGGTGGAGATCGGGGTCCACACTCATGGCAGATGACCTGTTTTCCCTACATCACTGGGGAGAACTGAGGAAGGAACATAATGGTTGGGAAAGAAAGAGAATGGAGGGTCTTGTACATGTGAATTTAATAAACTTGGAGCTTCAATCCTGGTTGAGACTTCCCCTTTCTTCTTTACTTTCATGCAGAAAAATCTTGGTGTTTAGGTTGTTCAAGTGTAACTTTGGAACTAGCTTAACAGTGCTCATGCTGCCATCTCCAACACTCCTTTCAGAAAGCTCCTGATTAAATACCCTCAGGTTAAGCGAATAAAGTAGCTTTTTCCTGTTGGTTCCAGGAACAAGAACCTGTCAAACTGACAAATCAGTGTCTTTGTTCTGTTGGATATTGTCTCCTGTCAGATACATTTCCTATTTCCTTAAAACTTGCTCCTTGACTCTCCCAGCCTTTTATTATACAGCATGCTGGCTTTTAAAGCTTATAAATTCTTTAAAAAAAATTTTTTTTATATTTATTATTTTTTATGTGTATGACTGTACTGTCTGCATGTAGGTTGGTGCACCCATGTAGTGCAATGCAGCAGAGGTCAGAACAGGGCGTTGGATTCCCCTGGAACTGGAGTTAACGACAGTTCTCAGCCGCCACGTGGGTGATGGGAATCGAACGTGAGTCCTCTGCAAGAGCAGTCGGCACTCAACCACTAAGCCATCCCTCCAGCCCCAATGCTTATAAATTCTTATTTTCTGTTCTCCAATTTTACTACAGATTACACTGCTGGCTCTGCTACTGATTTGGCAGAGGTCATCTAAAAGCCATTTACAATGGCCCTCAACTGCACTTCCATGATAGCCAACTTTACTTTCTAAAATACCTAATCAGTTGTCCATGTTTTAAAACCACCCAAAACAAGGATCACTACTTCTATGGCATTACCCTAAACTCTCATCTATAATAAAAACAACAAAGCAAAAGAAAACAAAATGATGAGAGGCAGGAAATGGCCTATCAACAAGCACATCTTCTTTGAAGATAGATAAAATATTATCATATGTAGCCTATATTATAAAGCAAGCATCTTTTATAGCAATAAAAACCCTTCATTTCCCATAGTACCCTTAAATCTAGTAAAGATTATAAAACCACCATATCATATCATTTATAAAAATATCTTCTTATCTGCAAAGACACTACTTACAAGAATTTAATAAGAGAGTTTTCCGGGCTGGAGAGATGGCCTAGCGGTTAAGAGCGCGACCGCTCTTACAGAGGACCCGGGTTCGATCCCCAGCACCCACATGGCGGCTGAGAACCGTCTGAAGCTCCAATTCCAGGAGAACTCCAGTTCCAGGGGAATCCGAGACCCTCTTCTGAACTCCGCGGCGTTGCACGACACGGGTGCACAGACTTGCATGCAGACAGTACATTCATACACATACAGAAATAAATAAAATTAATTAAAAAAAAAAAGAGTGTTTTCCATGGGAGGAGGGGACTTTTAAGGCAAGGAAGAAGCAAGACACTGTTATAGTACAGTAACAGGAGGATCTTATTTTTGTATCGAATTGCCCTTAAAATTCAGTAAAAAGAAACAGTAGGTTCTAACTAAACCACAAGGATAATTTGTAATCTTTAGTCTAAATTTCTCAGCATACAGTATAATTTTTCAGAAGAGCACTATGGAAAAGAACTATGTTTTTAAAGTTTGGAGCTGGAGAGACTATGGAAAAGAACTATGTTTTTAAATTTTTTTTTTTTTTAATTTCTGTATCTGTATGAATGCACTGTCTGCATGCAAGTTTGTGCACCCATGTCGTGCAATGCTGCGGAGGTCAGAAGAGGGTGTCGGATTCCCCTGGAACTGGAGTTCTCCTGGAATTGGAGTTTCAGATGGTTCTCGGCCACCATTGTGTTAAAGTTTGGGGCTGGAGAGATGGCCTAGCGGTTAAGAGCGCCGACCGCTCTTACAGAGGACCCGGGTTCGATCCCCAGCACCCACATGGCGGCCGAGAACCGTCTGTAACTCCAATTCCAGGAGAACTCCAGTTCCAGGGGAATCCGACACCCTCTTCTGACCTCCGCGGCACTGCACAACACGGGTGCACAAACCTGCATGCAGACAGTACATTCATACACATACGAAAATAAATAAAAAAATTTTAATTTTTTTTATTAATTTTATTCATTTATGTATGTGTATGAATGTACTGTCTGCATGCAAGTCTGTGCACCCGTGTCGTGCAATGCCGCGGAGGTCAGAAGAGGGTGTCGGATTCCCCTGGAACTGGAGTTCTCCTGGAATTGGAGTCTCGGACGGTTCTGCCGCCTTGTGGGTGTTGAGGACCGAACCCGAGTCCTCTGTAAGAGTGGTCGGCGCTCTTAACCGCTAGGCCATCTCTCCAGCCCCAGAAAAATAAAATTTTTTAAAAAAGAAGCTAAACACAAAAATGTTCATAAGGTGATATCTAACTTTTTCTTTTTTTTAAGTTAATTTTTATTGAGCCCATTTCATACAACATTTCTTAATCAAATTTACTCATTCCCCCATCCATGCCCAACTCTCATGCCCCACCCCTCGCCAGAGCGCATGTATTGTGTCATACATGTTAAGTCCTGTCTTGCATCTTTTTCTCAGTCTTTTATAACCTTTTTGATGCAGAAGATTACTGCTTTGGTCAGTTCTTTAAATAGATTTTTCTCTCTCTTTTTTTGTTCCCTTTAATTTTATATTATTCCAAAATATGCATATATACACTCCACACATAAATCAAAATTGCAAAATCTGAAAATAAACTATAGGCTAATTCCAAAACACATTTAGGGATTCACATTTTAACAGTAAAGTCGCATGCAGGTAACAAGAGGTATAACTTTCTAGTATGAGTCTTATTTGACATCTATTACAAGAGAGAAACTGGTGAGTTATTCAATATGCTGAGGTGGAAAACCATGTTCTCTTCTCAGTCCTTTCTATAACTAAGAGACATCTTTTCACACTTGTTCAAAATTAACTGCTTCACTATTTAATAACTACAATTATGAAAAATGGCCCTTTTGTCTATAATTCAATTACTGTGGAAGGTTAGTGCGAGTATTAGGAAGTGAAGCATTTCCTTGACTATATACATAGAAATAAAAAGGACTCTTAACACATAATAGCCTAATTAAAAAAGAATTTTAAAACTCTGGTAAACAAAAAAAAAAAGACAAGAACAAAACAAAAGAAAACAAAAACCCACCTCTGGTGGTCTGTTTGTGACAGGGCCATTCTAGCTTATTAGCCAATGTTCCGGAGAGTACAAACATTCTGTCTCATTTCCAGAGCAAAGTGATTTCCATATATTGATTAGAGACCAGAGTTGACTTGCTTCAGCAAGTTCCCTTCACCCTGCAGCATTATAATCACACAGCTCCTGTGACATGATCACCTTGGCTAGAGATTCTTTTCTTTGTAGGTTTGTCTTCCATACTCAATGGAAGCATAGCTGTTATACAGAGTGCATTCATTAAGTGATGAATAAGTGAACTGTCCTTAAAATAACTAAGCTTGGGAACAAATGTCAGAGACAGTTTAAGAAAACAGTGAATCATGTGTATCCTTAGGAACATGTGAAGGAAGTGTTCCTTCTTTAAGCAAGGTTTGCAACCTTTCTTCACACCAATCCTACTCCCCACCCCTTGTTTCTAGTATCTCATGAATGTCTTCAAAATCTACTTTTAAAAAGAGGAACAAAGTTGATTTTCTTTTTTTAATTTATTTTATTTATTTTGCATGTGTATGAATGTACTGTCTGCATGTAGGTTTGTGCACCCATGTTGTGCAATGCCGCGGAGGTCAGAGGAGGTGTCGGATTCCCCTGGAACTGGAGTTCTCCTGGAATTGTAGTTATAGACGGTTCTCAGCCGTCATGTGGGTGCTGGGGATCGAACCCGGGTCCTCTGCAAGAGCAGTCGGAGCTCTTAACCACTAGGCCATCTCTCCAGCCCACAAAGTTGATTTTCTAAAATGCACACTTACGAGCTTGACTGTCCATCCTGAGTTAGCCTCTGATTTCATTATGCTGCATATTTATGAAGAGCGGCAAGTGCATACTGCCACTTTATGCCAGGCTTTACTGAAATGCTCGCATGACCAGAGGCTCTGAGAGCATGCTGTGGCTGCAGCTGCACACACAGCCTCTGCTAAGATCTAGAGCGACTTTGATGGCAGCAAATATAAGATGTGGGTAATTAACATCTATCTCCTCCCATTGCTTGGCTTGACTCTGACACAGGGAAAGCAAAATTTACCCTTAGATAAGCAACTAAGTAAAACTATCCACGAGAGATAATCTATCTTAGTAAAATAGCATGGCAATCTCAGAATTTCTACAGGATTACAGCGCCACCTACCTTATTCTTTGTGTACATGGAATGTATTCTTAGCATACAAATAGTGGGAATGTTCAGTTACAACTTGGTTCTCCTTGACTTACAGTAACATACACTACTCTAAATTGGCATTTCTCAGCGAAGACACTTTTGAAATTCTGAGTGTGACTAATCTTTATTGGCAAGACTTTTTTTTTTAATTCTAATGAGTTATCTTGTATCTACTCTACCTCCCATCCCTCAGTTCCCCCTGAATCCCAGATGAAGCAACTCCCACCCCTTTCACTGTGCCAAACAATGTCTCACAAGTTTCTTAACATTTTCTGGAGGGTAGTGGGACCTAGGTAAGAGTCACTGCTCTACCTGCTATATAAAAATTCCAATTTTAGAAATAATTTGAGACTCCTTTAAAAAGCAAGCTTAGCAGGTCTTTTCCCTCAGTGATAATATTACCAATTCCTTTCCCCAGCTATTTTTTTTTTTTTTTTGGTCTTTTCGAGACAGGGTCTCCCTGTAGCCCCAGCTGTCCTGGAACTCACTCTGTAGACCAGGCTGGCCTTGAACTCACAAAGATCCGCCTGCCTCTGCCTCCCGAGTGCTAGGATTAAAGGCGTGCACCACCACGCCCGGCTCCCCAGCTATTTTTAAGAATATACAATGCTCGCCTACTATATCCTTATGGTGTTTGTGATTGGCTTACTAGTTTTGATGTAAACTGATGGTTTATAATCCTGATGTCATAAAATGTCTGCCAGTTGATATTTCTATTTGTGATTGTTTATGAGCAATCCACATTGATATGTTCTTTGTAAAAAGGTATGTAAGGATTATGTATTAGTACAATATTTAGGGCTTAAATTATTGAGATATCGCATTACCCAGCATTGTGGGAAGCTCCTGAACTTTATTCCTTCAATCGGTACATGGCAAGAGCACACATCAAGATAGATGTGCATTCCAAGACGCAGAGGGAAAGAATATTTAAGCGATGGGTCTTTCAAAAATATAAAATATTACTTTTAAACTTGAAAAACAACAACAAAAATCAAATCTACTTGGTCAACAGAAAGTCAGTGAAATTGTAAATGTACATTTAAAAAATTATAATAAATTTTCACTGACATTATGAAAGCTGAAACTTGAGTGCTTCCCTATCCACACGTGCAGCAAGCCTGAAGAGGCCATCAATAACTGAAGAGGCCTTAGTAGAGCAAGACCTAGTAACAACAGAATCACAAACTGTCTCCTCTAAATATTACATAAACAGTGGTATTAGTGGTTTCTGACTGAAAACCTGCCCTCACTCCGTTCTTTCTTCTAATGGTGCAATTATACTGTCAGGTACAGCATCACAATCAACGTGTTCATGTTGTGGGGAAGGTACTCTTGCTTTTGCGTAACTACCATGATGCCACTTGTGCTCCTTGGCCTCTCTTTAGAAATCCTGAAACCTCACAAGTTCTATTTGGACTTGAGGATCTTAGGAGGATGGATAACCCAAGATGGTACGTGGTCTATCTGAGAAGCAGCTCCAGTAAAACAGAGAGAGCCCAGATGTGCTCATAAATGCATTTTTCCTCTGTGCTCTGTGAACAGCTTTTCCAGACTTTCTTAAGAACCAAACAGTCCCATGTGGCCAATGAGGAAATTTTGGTCTCTTCATTTCTCTACCATCCAAAAAACAGGTTCTCTTGTCCAGGTCTGACCATCTCCCTCCCTTGTCCCAGGTCTGACCATCTCCCTCCCTTGTCCCAGGTCTGACCATCTCCCTCCCTTGTCCAGATCTGAACATCTCCCTCCCTTGTCCAGGTCTGACCATCTCCCTCCCTTGTCCAGATCTGACCATCTCCCTCCCTTGTCCAGGTCTGACCATCTCCCTCCCTTGTCCAGGTCTGACCACCTCCCTCCTTTGTCCAGGTCTGACCATCTCCCTCCCGTGTCCAGGTCTGACCATCTCCCTCCCTTGTCCAGGTCTGACCACCTCCCTCCTTTGTCCAGGTCTGACCATCTCCCTCCCTTGTCCAGGTCTGACCATCTTCCTCCCTTTCTGGCCACAGTAATTTGTACTGATCTCTCAGGAAGTATCTGAAGTCTTCAGTTTTATTTCTTATATGCACTGGTCCCCTCAGATTTCCTTGATCCTTGGGACTCAGATCACAGTTTCTTACTGCAGCTAGTGATTGTTACTAGAATTTCTGCTTCAAAATTCCAGCTCTGGTTCTTTTTAGGTTGTCATAGACTGAGTTGTTCTAATGAGAGCAATGTGTAGAGGTAATGCAATAAAATTACTGTAAAAAAATAAAGGTTGGGAGCGGAGGCAGTGGACCGAGATGGCCCTCGCAGGTGATAGAGCACTGGCTGCTCTTGCAAAGGACCTGGGTTTGGTTGCCAGCATCCACATGGTGGCCAACAACAATCCATAACTCCAGTTCCAGGGGATTCAATGCACTCGTATGTCTTCTGAGGACATTGCATAACACAGGTACACTTACATACATATAGACATAACACTCATACATATAAAATAAAAATAAAAATTTTAAAAAGGTTTGGAGGAAGAATAAACTCTAGATTCTTCATGGAGCCATTTTAGACAGTGAAACACTAAGTTGGGAAGAGCTTTTTTTTTTTTTTTTTTTTTTTTTTTTTTTTCGGTCTTTTCGAGACAGGGTCTCCCTGTAGCCCCAGCTGTCCTGGAACTCACTTTGTAGACCAGGCTGGCCTTGAACTCACAAAGATCCGCCTGCCTCTGCGAGGCAGAGCTTTTTTATAGAAGCTGTATTAGTCACCTTTCTGTTGCTGTGATAGAGCACCATGACCAAGGAACTTATAAAAGGAAGCGTTTATTTGAGCTTATGATTGACGGTTCCAGGGAATTGAGTCCATTGTGGCGGGAGGCATGGCGGCTGGAGAGGCAAGCCCAGGGTCACATCTCGCAGAGCACAGGAAGCAGAGAGAGTGACTGGAGATCTCGAGGCTTGTTAAACTCACTAAGCCTGCCCCCAGTGACATACTTCCTCTAGCATGGCTACACCTTCTAAGACCTCCAAGAACCGTGCCACCAACTGGAGACAAATGTCTGAATGCTTAAAGCTTATGGGGGACACCACCTCAGAAACCCTAGAACAATTTCAGAGGGAAGAGACTGGAGTACAGCAGCAGCTCTTTGCTTTTATTTGTTTTAATTTTTTTTTTTTTTCTTTTCTATAAAGAAAAAATGAGAACTCAAGTGCCCGAAGCCTATTGTCTGGGATCTTTTCAATATCGCTGGCCCTGTTGAAGAGGCTGCATTTCACTCAATGGGAAATGCCCCGTGCTATTCTTATGATGGGGACATAGTAGGTGCCTAATAAGTGGCCATAAATGTTTCTGCACTTAAGGAACCACATAGTTCATACATTCACGACAGTATGACCTGGATAGAACTGAGGAAAGATGGATTCGGTGTCCCCCTCCCCAAATCCATGAAACTCAATTCTGATCAAATTACTAGTATGTCATATAAGTTAGATACAAAAATTATACACTCCTTGTGTCATGTTAGAAAGACATTAGCTGTGTCAAGTAGAACTCTAATCCATATTCTCTATACTATGAACTCTGCAATTTACAGTCACACATTTAAGTAAGAAAACTTGATAACACCAATACCATTTTCAAACAAGTATATAAATGTTTAGTCTTTAAAAAATAAAGGGCCTTAAATATGGCTTTGAAAGAAATCCCAGACCACCTGCTCAACTCCATTTTGTCTCTATCTAGGTATTTCAGCTGATTTGGCCTGAAATTTAACAGTACAGACTCTCTTACATTAGCAACTACAAACCACTGACCTGATTAACATGAACAATATTCAGTAGTAATAAGAGCTACTACAAGTCCATGTTGTGCTAGACATGCGTCTCTCTAATCCAGACTGGCTATCATTCACTATGTAGCTAAGGTTGGTCTCCAAACTGCCTTAGCCTCGCCTATGTTGCTTTTAGTGTTTTAGTGTTATCAGTAACACTACAAACAGAAAAATAACTTCTGCATCTCCAAGTTTGCAGTAAAGAAAAGACAAAGGTGACAAAGCTACATAGAAATAATGGGTTAGGATAATCTACGTGGGCAGGATGGCACATGCTTGTAATGCTAACACTCAGAAGACTAAGGCAGGAAAGCTGCCATAACAGGTCAGCCAGAGCTACAAAACGAGACTCGATCTCAAAGACAAACAAAACAGCAGCAATTTCTAGTGACCAAAACTATATAAAATGCATTTGTTGATAAGAAAAGACATTTAAAATAAACAATGGGGGAAGGTACAGACCACATGTGACAGAAAAACCATGACTTGATTCTTTTGTTAAAACATGTATTTGACTAAAGAGAAGCAAAAAGACCCAGAATAATAATCAATACATTGCTTACAACATCCCTTCTGTATATAATAGAATTATGAGTAATCTTTGTTTGGAGGGCAAATTTTATTATGTTCTAGCTTTTTTAAGCTAACAATTAAAAAAATCAAAATTTAATTATGAGTATACTATAAGCTTCTATAAAGCATAAATTCTTTAAATAGTAGTAGGCTAAACAAAGATCAACCAAATCAATTCATAACTTCTATATACCATTATTAAGACTGTTGCCTTAATAATTATTTGGCAAACAAATAGGAAATGTTTCAAAAGATCAGCTGAATGGCACTCTGTCCTTGGAAACACTGAAGCTGGACTCCCTTGTACATACCTATAATCCCACTGCTCAACAGAGGCTGAGGCAGAAAGATCATGAGTTTGAGGCAACCTTGAGCCACATAGCAAATATTGTTTGAAAGTAAAAAAATAACTTTATAACAAAAACAGGTTATATTTGCCAGTAATACAGTCAATGTTCAACACCTGAAAGAAACCAAGATTATCTATACAACTGATGGCCACTTTATTTTTCTATACTTTCCATACTTTTATAAATATTTAAAATTTCAAATGAGGAAAGTAAGTTCCCCAAATTATTAATATTTCTCATATTTCTCTGTCAGATTATTTTTAAAGTCTACATGATCCATATTTTCATCAGCAATCAACCTTCTGAGAACACAATTTCTGTTTCAATTACACCATCTAGTCAGGAATATAGATGGGCTGAGCCCAGACACAATTATAAGGTGCCATCTAGTGGATGTTTTGTAAAGTTTCCATTCACATGTACTTAAATTCTGATGAGAAAATCTTTTAAAAAGCTCCCCTACATGAGGAAACAGCCATCCCTTGTGGTACTTCCTCACCAATTAACGATATTGGCTGGACAAAAATCACATCACACACACACACACACACACACACACACACACACTTGATTGACAATACTGATTTTAAATTTGAAGTTGAGCCTATACCACCACCACCACCAAGAGAAACAGGAACATGACAATTATCCAGAAGATCAATAAAGGACCAAAACAACTCTGAAAGGATATTTTTGTTCAGATTCACTTAAAATACTGATTATAAGAGATTATAATAATTATAACAAGAATTATAATTACATCTGGGAGGTAATTAGCATTACTCCATGCTATAAGGAGACACATTTAACTTGTACTAAGTAAGCTACATCTGACAATCAGTTAGAAATAAGCAGGATTTCCTGTAAAGTCACTAAAGTGGAGCCATGTGCAGCTGAAAAGTTCTTGTACCATCAGGCGTGACATACAAGACATGACCAGTAGAATGAAATAAACGCCAACAATGAGCATAGTATCAATACACACAGCAAAATGGAAACCACGGAAACAGCCAACCAAATTCATTTATACCATGTTTACAATTATAGACTTAATCAGATAAAATTAATACTTGAATCATCATAGTTACAGACTTATTCTTGGATTTTGCTTCAGGGGAGTTTTGAAGTTTTTAAAAAAAAATAGTTTTGTTTAGTTTTTAAAAAATATTTTATACATATTTCAAAAGCTTCTAATTTTCTACATTTTTTAAATTTCCATATTATCATACAAAGATTATTGATTTATTTGAAGGATACTCTTCACACTGATGAAAAGCTTAAACTTTGAAAAGAGGTGCCTTCAGCTTGTCAAAACTGATTCTTTAAGAATTTTTTGCATGTGTTACTGTCGTTAGCATTACAGACAGCTTGCAGGATAATTTCAGTTTAAGGAGCTATTCTTTAAAAAACGAAACCCTTCATTTTATAGAAGATGGGACTGCAAATCCAGTTCTTGGGTACGATCCAATTTACAAAGGAGGAAAACAAGAGCCACAAGCATCAAAGATTAGCTCCAATGCCCCAAATCACAGGCTGAGTTGAGCTCCAGGTCTCTTGATCATAAGATTTGAACTCTTTCCATTGAACTACACTGACGTTTTTATTCTTTTCCAAACAGAAATGGGATGTTTTCATTAAAATCTCCTTAAGGAAAGAAAAATCTTAATGTTCCACAGATTCATTGTAAGTCCATATAGGAGCTGCTGCTTAGGTGGGTCTGAAAGGCAAACAAGGGTATTAAAACGGAGTCCTTCCTCCACCATCACAACTGTGGGAAAGGGACAAGGCAGCTTCCAGAAACCGAACAAACTTCGGCTACAGAGGCAGAAATCTGTTGTTCACTTAACAGGTACAAAGAACTGTTTCTGTTTCTGCTTCCCACTGGGGTGGGCCTTATGCGTGCTGCAGCTGAGGCCACTTCATCCGGTCCTGGAGGCAGCACCCTCCAAGTCTTCTAAGGCTGGATTTCTATAAAACACTCCCCAACAGACTTCAGCTCAGCAGGCTCCGCAGAACTTATCAGTCCTATCCAAAATACCACTTCTTCAGCAAAGGCTTTGAGAGAAGTCTGAGGAGCTTAGCGATAGGCCCATGTCTCAAAGGGGTCCTTTGTAGGTTACATGTGAATTGCTTTTGAGAATGTCTCTGTAGACATCTTACTTTGGCTCCGCCTCTATACAAACTGCTCTGGGAGCTTCAGAAAAGCAGCTTTGAAATGTGCGAGTACACAGATTTTGTACTGCTGCCACCAGCCTGCAGCCGCTGCCAAAGGAAAGGGTGAGTCAAAGCAATTCTACGCGCTGCACTTCTCAATGTCTTCCTCCTACTTGGCAGCGATACACTGGGATCAGTCATCCCGCTCGGTGTCCAGCGTCCCAAAGTCATTACTAGAGCAAAGATTTCCTGTCCAAAAACTTTCAGAGCTGATATAAAAATTCAACATTTCAGTGTGAGGGAGATCTTTTTATTTAACTTATCATGTACATGGAATCTGTGACAAATTAAAAAGCTAGTGATACAATGACTTAGTGATACAAGATGGAAGGAAGGATGCGTAGATACACCTTTCCTGATCAAAGGTGTCACTAGTACCTTCTGAAAGAATAAAATAAAACCAGTAGGCAAAGGTATTCAGCCAAAAAAAAAAAAAAACAACTTTCAAAAATATTTATATGTGAGTGCCTCATTTTCACTTCTGACACTTATTTCTAACTTTAAGGGATTAATGATAATGTACCTAAAGCTCTGTTTCCTATGGAAAAATGTGTCATTAATGATTTCAGCTAAATTATAACTGTATTTTCTTTTTAAAGGAGAATGACTAACTTGACATTTTGTGATTATAGCTCTCTGTAGAGACCAGTTCAAGTCTGTCCACTAACTTAAATGAAGGACTTGAAAACTCACCATCAGCTTTTTATAAAAACTGTTCTATAAGCCTTTTACATAAAGAGAAACTTAAAGGGGAGGAAGTGTGTGGATAGATATTAAAGATGGATTTTCATCAAGTATTCTTCCTAATTTTCAAAATACCTACATATGTTACTATTTTTAATAATTTTCAAGTTTATATTAGATAAATATTATCTATAAGTTTATAAGAAAATTTCAATAGATCTTAATAATCTATCATTTCTTATTAGGAATAATTATACAAAGAAGCTAATTACTAAGAGATACTTTTCATAAGTAGTCTCTTCATCCAACAACCTGAAACAAAATGACTTTCACCTGCCTATGTTCTGGATTTCAGGAGGGCAATATATCATTGTTGACCAGGAAACATATTCTATTATTTCTATGCTCTCTTCCCCTTTTTTGGGTGGGTGGAGAGGTGGGCACTAAAACAAAAATGCTATTTTAAAAATATAAAAAACAAAGCTTTATTAAAACATCTTTCAATGGTTGGTCACTTTTCTCAGTAATGGTTTAACTTTTATTACAGAACAAGAAAATACCCTGAGAAAAATTCTTTTCTGTAATCACACAAACTTTAATGGCATTACAACCCATACAAGGTTTTCATAGTGTACAATTCTCCATCAGTTGTTCTCTTTCAACCCCATCAAATGTCTGTTAAAAAGGAACATAAGGGGCTGAAGAGATGGCTCTGCAGTTAAGACCGTGTATTGTTCTTGCAGAGGACCCAAGTTCAGTTCTCAGCGCCCACAGTATCAGGTGGTTCTGGGAATCTGATGCCTCCTTCTGGTTTCTGCAGGCACCCATGTGCACACGTATGTACACGCACATAAATACATGCACACACACAAACATAAAAATAATCTTTTTTCAAAAGTCAATGTGAGATTCTTTTTCTCTGATATAATGTAACTAAACTTAAGAAAAGTATTTCTACTCATTTTGAATTGTGCTGATTTTAATATGATTCCCTAACCGTATGTGTTAAAAACTTAATTCTCAATTTAAATGTAAGACTTATAACTTAAAAAAATATTATATCTGTTTATAGGGAGGATGGAGAAGGCGATGTCACAGCATGTGTGTGGAGGTCAGAGACAACCTGAGGAAGTTGATTAGGTCACAGCTCTCAGGATTTAATCAGTGTTCAAAGACTGTGATCAAATCTTCAACACATGAGACTTTTGGGATAGAGACTAGTATCCCGGAGGGTTCATAATAAGTTGGTACTGGGAGATCTGGAGGAAGCAGGTCACTGAGGCCCGACCTAGAAAGATACTTGTCCTGACCCTCTTTTCTGTCTCTGTCCTCTGTCTTATCTCTTTTCTCCTCTTCTCTTCTCCTTTCCTCTTCTTCCTCCTTCCTCTTCTTCCCCTCCTTCCCTCCTCTCCCCTCCCCTATCCTCTTCTCTTCTCCTCTCCTCTCCCCTCTCCTCCCCTCTCTTTTCTTCTCTCCTGGAGCACATGGAATCAAAGGCAAAAAAGGAGAAAGCCTGATAGAATACCATCTTCTCTCTCTCTCTCTCTCTCTCTCTCTCTCTCTCTCTCTCTCTCTCTCTCTCTTCCTCCCCCCCCCAGATGCCTTGCTGTGGGCAGCTCTTGCTACGTCCTGTCTTCTCCACCATGAGGTCCAGCCTTGCCTCAGGCCCAGACCAATGAGACCAAGCAAGCACAGACTAAATAAACCCTCTGAGACCTTGGGCCAACATAAATCTTTCTATCTGTTAAGTATTTTATTCTCAGCTATTTGCCACAGTGATGAGATGTGGACTGAGCACTCATTCCTGTGACAGGCAACTTTGATTTTAAAAAAAGGTGTGAAAATTGAAAAGGATAAAATTTATTATAAAATCCTAATATTATCTAAGAAGTCTTTAAGTTGGCACACTGTATTCCATCAGACTATATAGCACATAACAAATATACTGCTGTCTTTTCTTTCAGCCGCTCTCTTATACTATACCCAGTTCAACCTCTGAATAACTCACAGATGATACTTAGATACTTAGATGTTTTCTTGAGGACATGGTCATAGTATAACAAATCACAATTTCAAAAGAAGCATATACTTTGCCGAAGCTTCCAAAGGGGCCACTAAATGTTTTCTACTTAGGTTCTTCCCCTGCTGTTCAATTTATGCTTGAACACTGGGGTCATATAGTCCCACACTCCCTTCAGTTTAAAGTGCGTAGTTAGGATTTTCCTATGAAAAGCTCAAACCCTACCAACATTGACTTTTCAGATTGTAATGTGAGCAAAAGAACAATCCCAAATAATCTGTGCTGAATCATGAATATGTAAAATAATGAATCATCTTATTTTCTACTCGTGGAGCTCAGATGAAGATCTCCTTAGGGTCTCACGCATGTGAATCCAAGGCATCTGCTCTAATTCTCAATTCAACACTGTAGCCACAAGAATACACTTCATCTGAAAATGATCAAATGAAAGACAGGATTTAAAATTTTCCAGGCTTTAATATGATCTTTTATTACTAGTCAGGATCTAGTGTGTAGGGCTTTCCCAAACCAATCCTTCTGCAGATAATAGAGATGAAGAATCACAAATAAAGGCTTTGAAAACTGAAGATTTCAGGGGCAAAAAGATTTTAAAAGATCTTAAAATTAGCTTACATTTGTAAATATAATATTTATTACTTCAATGCACTATTCTACTGTGAATATTTAGTTACACTGGGGACTTAATATTCTTTCCGAACCTTAGCATTTACAACATTGGTTTCTCAAAGAGACCATCAGTTTACAACCCTATATGGATCTAATAAAATGTGTGAATAGTTTTATACTGCTGCACTCAGTGCTATAGTTCCTAAAAGTCTTTTGGGATGTCACTCTCAGTATTCCTATGGTCTTATCCATTTCATTCTTTGAAACTGATTTGCTTTGCTGAAATAAAGCATTCAGCACTTTTCATCAAGTAATACACACATGGTTTTTCTCGTCTTGTTATAATATTGAGATGTTTGCTTTCACAAGTCAATCCTGAGATGGAGATTTGATTTTTTTTTTTTCCTTTGGGGATCAAAAACTTCAGAAGCAATACTGATGCTTGTCACCTAAGCTTTCTTATTAACAGTCTCAATAGTATTTGAGCACAGTCTCTATAAATCTCAACAACAGAATACACTACATGTAGATTGCAAGACTTGAAGTTACAGGCAGAAACATTTACTATAGCTGACAAAAATCAAATGTGAATGCTTATTTTAATTTCTTTACATTGCCCCCAAATCAAGGGACTTCTGTTGGGCAACTGAAACACTCTGGCTGGTCAATGAATACGTGTCAGATGGCTGCTGCTTGTCTGCGGGACTAAAGCTACTTTTGCTAAGAGAAAAAACAAGAGAAAAAAAATCTGTTCAGCAGAATGGAATCAATTGAACAAATTTAAGTATTAAGGACAATCTGAAACCTCCAGATATTCCTCAATTAACCACACTTTAGGAAAGTTAATTTTAGGAAGAAGTGACAAATTATATATATATATATATATATATGAGAAACTATATGTAATATAGTTTATATATAAATATATATATTTATATATATAAATATATTATATTTATATATTTATATATAATATATATTTATGTATTATTTTATTATGTATAAATAAATATATTATATTTATGTATTTTTTATGTAATTTTATATTTATATATTATATATATATATTTATTTATGTAATTTTATATTTATATATTATATATAAATATAAAATAAATATATTATATTTATGTATTATTTTATTATGTATAATTATATATTTATATATTATATATAAATATATATATTTATATATATAAACTAACATCAATTTAAAGGAGGAGAGAGAAGAAAAGGGAGGAACTAAAGAGAAAATAAAAAAACTCTCCACCTCCCCCCCAAAACCCTACCAGAATGCTTTTTGTAGGGAATAGAGAAGGGTGAAGGTGGATGCTGCCAGTGTTGGTAGGAGACAATTCATTGGGTATCAGTACCTAAACTTCTTGTTCAACCCCTTTATAAAGTAAATGTTTTCAAAATTGTAAAACAGTTATTAATCACTAAAATGACATTAAGATCATCATCCCCTTCAAAAATAAGCTTTACTTTATTTCTTATTAAAGACAAATATTTGAGCTGGGAGATAGTTGCTCAGTGGGTAAGAACACTTACCAACAAGCATGAATCTCTCAGATCGATTCTCAGCCCCCATGTAAAAAAAATGGAGCATTGTTAAAAATGCCTATAACTACAGCATTAGGGTGTGGGGAAATGGTAGGCAGATCCTGGGAGTCTGCTAGCCACCCCTGCCTTGGCCCTGAGATCTACAAGCTGTCTGACTCAAGACTTCCAGAGCACTGGTTTCCCTAGGTACAGAGTAGTTGTTAGCAGCTGATAGGCTGCAAAATGTTGAAAACATAAACCCCTAGTTCCCTGAGCTGGAAGGGACTCACCAATGAAATACCATCATCTATCTAGTTATAACAAATCTATCTGCAGGTGCTATGTAGGGTTAAATAATAGTAAGTAACTATAAACAGATGGGAAAACAACCCCACAAAACTTCCTTTAAGTTCAAACAGACCTTAACCTAAGGGTAATGACAACCATTCAAAACAGGCATTGTGTTGGGCAGGCTGAGTGTGAAAGAAACACATACAATCAGAGGGTTGAGAGGAAATGGGTTGACACACAAAGAAGAAAACCCTGCTTGGGGCTGGAGAGATGGCCTAGGGGTTAAGAGTGCCGACTGCTCTTGCAGAGGACCAGGTTCGATCCCCAGCACTCACATGGCGGCTGAAAACCGTCTTTCACTCCAGTTCCAGGGGAATCCGACACCCTCTTCTGACCTCTGCGGCATTGCACGACACGGGTGCACAAACCTACATGCAGACAATGTATTCATACACATACAAAAATAAATAAAATTTAAAAATAGAAAAAAAAAAGAAAACCCTGCTTAAAAATGTGCTGGTGTCCAGGCAAGCATCCTTAGGGACACTGATTCCCCCAAACAATGGTCTCTCTTCAGGTGCATCTGCCTATTCTCCTCTATTCGTTTTCGAAAAAACACTCAGTGATTTTTTTTTTTTAAAGAAAATTTACCTAGCCTTTTAGAAATATGGTTTTACAGGCATCATAATGAATGGCAACATGCTGGGAAATTAACATCAAGAAAACAAATTTATTGATCATGTCTACTTCCTCAAAATTATAGGCCCATTTGGACATTTTACTGCTTCTTATCCATATATGAACTCAGAAAAAATGAACACTGTTGTTCCAGCAACACATAAATGTGAAGGAAGTCATTGGGAACTACTTTAATGAAATGCTTTTTAATAATATAGATAGACCTGTTAAATATGACAGGGTCTTACTGTGGCTTATGACATTTCCTAACCTGTAGAGGATGTAAGCTTGTGGCATCAGCTATGGGTTATTCCTCCATGGAGAGAGCCAATAGCCAATTGGATTTGGGATATACAGGCATATGGCTGCCTCTGCTGCACAGTATTTCCAGGCAGGTGAGGTGTAGCTGGTGTTGACGGTGGAGTCTTGCTTGACTCAGGGAGACCCGTATTTGCTTTATTGGTTTTTGGTTAAGTGGCCTTTGGTAACACTCTCTGGTGTTCCAGAGCCATCTGTACATTTGCAGTGTGTCTCAATACATCTTCCCATGTTACGTCAGGTCTTCAGCAGGCAGGGCCTTTATCGCCTCTCTCTTCTTGCAGAGTATCCCAGTTTAGAGGCAAGGAGGCCTTACCTTTTGTGGGGCCTTAGATCCCCTGGCCAACATCTCCTGGTAGAATAATCCATTACGATGTCAGAGCTCCTTTATTGATATATTTTGCTTAAGTGCATAGTTTAAGGACTTTAGTTTATATTTGGTTCTGAACAGAGAATAATCCTTTTCACAGTTCTTATGTCTATAGTCAATTAAAAGGAAGCAGTTTTACCAGCTTTATATAAGAATAAAATGTAACTCATGATAAACATATTATCTAAACATATGTGTCTATACCAAAAGTAAACCTACCATAACTATTAATGCTGTTTAAATACCTATATATCTAATTGCTTGTGCTTCATTAGTAGGATCGAAAGGTTATTCCTGGACAAACTTCAGCCCATGAAAGGAAACAGCCAGAATTGACCAGAGTCGAGACAACAGCTCCAGAGAGAGTGGACTGTTTTGCTTCTCATCCACCTATGCCCCTTTTCTAAGCCCAGGGATATATCTGGGCAAGAGAGAGAGGGGCGTGGTAGAATGTAAGGGCTGCTATTTGGGGTGAATGGTGAACAACAGCAATGTAGTCTGGATCTCATTTGATCAACCTGACCCCCTGCTGGAAGGTGGGGCTGTGGGGTTTGGGCACAACAGCCTGCAAATTGGTTTTACATGAAGAAAAAAAAAAAAAAAAAAAAAAAAAAAAAAAAAATTGGGGAAAAAAAAAAAACTGAGAGAAATATGCAGGACAGTTATGGCAGAATGCATGATTTCGGTTAGGGGGGGTGGGGGGGAAGGGGAAGGGAAAGGGAAATATGCCTGAACTGAATTGGAAAATGATGTATGAAATGCACAAAGCATCAATAAAAAAAATAATAATAATATAGATAGACCAGCTTTGGACATAATTACCTGAATAATTACAGAGATCAATGTTGAGCTTTTACAATCATTACCAATTGCTGTATAACAGTTGTAAAAGAAGATCAAAATACGTAAAATATTGTATTTATGGATGGTCCAAGTTATTGGGACTTTAGTTTATGTTTTAGTATTTGTTGCCATTGAAATCAGAGACTCTTTCAGAAGACATTAAATTAAAATAAAATAATAAATTAGAGTTGCAAGCTTGGTGAAGCACTTTCAAGCCTGTCCAAATTAAAAAAATGCTAAATGAATTAATACTACAAAAGAAACTTATCACTGATCATTTGAAATATTAATGTGCATACTTAATAGGTCAAGCCTTTTACACTAGTCAGAGAGATAGTATAAGAGTGATTAGAATAAGCATTCTCTTATCAGTAAAGTTTTAATTCATGTAATTTCTCCTATTTCGTTTTACAAGCATTCTTCTCTCCTTGCATTACTGAGGATAAAAAGTATCTGTTATTTTCAAGATAGGATGGTACTGCTTCTTCAGAGAACTGAGCACTTGGAAAAACATGTTTTCTCTGTTAACTAAGCAGTATGTAAAACCATAGCCGGCTTCTAAACCCCATAGCAGTATAGCCCAGTAGAATTCATGTCTTTTCAGTGTGTGGAGGCTCATGTGGAAGGTTAATAGCTGAACTTTTAATAATAAGTAATTCCATGTTTTGTAAAAATCCAGGATGACTTTTTCAATTACAAATATGATTTATATTTAAGCAAATTATTAAAAATAAATCCTTCATTAAAAACGTTTTATCCTTTTTCATTTTTACTTGCAAAATTCTTCCCTTGCCTCATTCTTTTCTTACTGTAAATTCCATCAAACTTACATCAGATTATCACAAAACAAAAGAGCAACATTAGAAGGAAATATGATTATTTTCTGTCCCTGTGTGAAAATCAAGAAGAACCTATGTGACCTTGGCTAATGGTCAAATATGTAGCTCTCTGGCGAGGACTTCACAAGAAATGTTCATGATGCAGAGAGGGCTAAGATGCCTGGCATCTCCTACTCTTTGCAGCCAGATCTTCAACATTATTTGCTTGTGGTGCTCAGTCCAGCAGCAGGTCACAAAATGAAGCTTGTTTAGAAGCTATGTCACATAAGAATTAGAATAATCAAACTTTAACAGGAACAGGAAGACTGAGTAAAGGCAGCAAGGAAAGGAAACCACTCCTCATTTACCATTTGACTGGGTCAGAAGAGCTCTTAAGAGAGGAGCCAGAGCAGAAAAGTCATGAACAACTTGCCTCCAGCACCTGATAAAGACAGAGCCACTGACTACAAGGAAAAGCCCAACATAACTCAAAAATGGCAAATGAACTGTAAGAAAAGACCTGAGATTATGTTGCACATCAAGTAAAAAAAAGGCAGGATGAGTTAACCTGGTCACAGCCTTGGGCTTGGGGGTAGAAAAACAGAGGAAAGAGAGCAGAACTCAAACTTTTGCTGTGATGAATAAAATTGGAAAGCCAAAGACATTTAATATACTTTCTTTAAAAAAAAAAGGAAAGAAAAATAAATTTACAAATGGCTATGTGTGTCAGGGGGGGAGATAAATGTGTTCTTTCTCTAGAACAAACCAGTCCTAAACAAAGAGAGGAAAGATCAATGAATGCTTGTGATGATTATGAGAGGCAATAATTGGCAGATGGTTGTGATACAAATATGGACCTAAATCCCAGTAAGGTCGACAGATTCAAGCAGTAGATATGGTGCCCAACTATTTTCCATTTTACTTAGAAGACAATATAAAATGTTGGTGCCAAAAGGTATTTTACAGATCAGTGATCCACAACAGACATTTTTCAAGAGTGATGTTCAAGAAGATATGATTTGTGTTTTAACACAGCCACCATTAACAGACCTATTTTCAATACTTGTGACTTTTTCCCCAGGGACTTTGGGAAATTATTATTGACAAGCAAAGGAGTAACATATGAGTGCTTACTTCATTTACATATTTCCTTTCTATATTCAATAAGTAGCTATTAAATAATTAAATACTAGGCAACAGGCCTAGTATTCTGATATACTTCCCTGGGAACCTCAGAAAACAGATGTAGTACATACTTGGCAACACAGCTTACAATAGTCAGAACAGTGATAACAGTCTCCTAAAATTATGGACCACTAAATACATACATGGCAAGGCTAATAAGACCTTCTGATATTAAAATTGGAATGAACAGTATAAAAATATAATCCAATACCATAAGAATTACCATCATCTTGGTGGAGTTGGGCAAACTTTGTCTTCACAGTTCTACTTCTGAACAGAAGCCCTAGCTAAATAATGTGCACATAAGGAGGGCATCTGCACAGATGCTCTTTACAGCTTCTTACCAGTAACATGCACATGTATAAATAATGGAAACAGCCTAAAAGAGCCATCAAACAAAAACAATTGTGATGTTTTTGTACAAGGAAAGATTGCAAAAAATCAGACCATGAATTAAAAGTCTAAGCAGCAATGAGGCTGCGGAAGAAACTTCGGAATAGGTGCTGCAGAAGAAACTTCAGGCACAAGTAAAACTTAATATTGAGAGTAAATAAAAAAACTATCACGACAAACACAGAACTACTGAGCTTAACAATCAGGAGCTAGAGTCCGGCAGAGACACATTGTAAACTGTAAAGACACTGTAATGTTTTATTTCCTGGACTAGTGGTAGGTGTTCAGTTATTCATGTTCATGTTGCTCTTTAAACTTTAGGTAAATGCTATAAATATTCTTCTTATATATAGCATTTTATAAGACCTGTGAAAGATTACTACTTTTAAAAAGCTGTCAGAAATAACCCAATATTTAACAAACTATTTTAATGTTTTTAAAGTATCTGCAAATAGCATGTAGTCATAAGCTTATCATCACTTTAAATATAATTTTTTATTTAAAATAATTTTTATTTCATGTGTATTAATGTTTTACCTGCATGTATGGTAAATGAACCAGCATCATGCAATGCTCACAGAGGCCAGAAGAGGGCATCGGATTCCCTGGAACTGGAGTTAGACAGTTGTTAGTCACCATGTAGGTGCTAAGAATGGTACCAAGGGAGTCCTCTGCAAGAGCAGTCAGTGCTCTTAACTACTGCACTATCTCTCTAGCCCCACCATAAATATTTTTCACTTGCAATTTACATTCAAGGAAATTGAGATTCTGTTTTGTTAACCAGTTGCCTAGTGTTATACAACTGTCTGCATTGGAAGTCAATATGCAGAAAGTCTGATATTCACTTCTGAAAATCGTGGTGTGCACTAGGTGGTACTGATAAAATACAATAGCAAAAGTACTTTCCCGCATGCTTATTCTCAAGTTTATTATTTTACCTTAGCATTTAAAATGTTCTAACAGTCTATGTTAATTTTATGTCGTATTATTTATTACTTCATAATCATTATTTCCCTTTAAACTCTGTAAATCCTAAAGCTGGCAATGAATGGCATCTTGCTAAACTTCTTTAAGACTGGAAGCTTAAGTAAAGTTTTGAGAGACCAACACTTATCAAGCACATCTGACTGCCTCTCCACAGAAATTCACTCACAGGCAAGTGAATAAGCTTGCCAAAACTCTTACACAAATTATTACTACCCTTTCTCGCCTCATCGTACTTCACATCATATTTCAAACCCTCATTTCAAATTCGTATAGGAAACCTCATTAATACCACTGACTTTCTATAATTTATTAAGCCAAGTTTCTTTAGCACACAAACAACTCATTTAAATAATTATTTGTCATCTTTTGAATTCTACCCTCTTCATTTGCATGTGTAGTCACCCTGTGAAGAATATACAAGCCTGTGTCTTCTGCACTGAGACCTGACTCATTCTTTCCCCCCTCCAAGGTACCGCCAACTGCTCTGTGAGCAGGAGTCACTTTATAAATGCTGATTGACTTACTACAGTGGAACAACTTGCCTCTGGTATTTCTCAATATCCCAGTGAGTCCTTCACATCTACAACATGCTGGAGATGGTACCAGGTACTGCTAGAGGCTGGGGGTCTTCCTGAGGGTTCCTGGGACAAGAAAAACACAGAGAGAGACCAGAGAGACAGTCAGGAGAAACACAGAGAGAGGAAACATGAAGTAATCAGCAGACGGAAATACAGAGCTGAAAGTCAGTTGCAGTTGCAGGGATAAAGCAGCCAGAGAAAGTCAGAGACACAGAGGATGCTGACAGCCTTAACTTGGGTTTTGGTTTGGAAACTACATTTATGGCCTTGTTAACTCAATAATAGGTGCCCCAATGTTACTAAAGCTCTGATACAACTAGCCAAAAGTCACTGCTGCAGTCTCCTGAACTATCATCTATACATCAACAGTAATCTTCACCAGGTTTCATCTTTGGAGACATACACCCTCACACAACCCTCAAAGCAATCTTGCTACAAACAAAGAAATATCATTTTTCCAATTTAGAATATGGAGGTAATGTGACTTGTCAGAGGTCACAAGCAAATCAATAACTAAGGCCCCAGATCTGACTTTAAAACCCAGGACTTTTCCTGATATCCTGTGTTGTCCATTAGAAATAGATATTACATAAACTCATTTTTATTACATCAAATTCAAATTCTATATAATGCAGGTAAATTTTCTACCCTATAGGACAATGAACTATGTAGATTACTTACAATATTCTAAAATATATCAGAAAAAATAAACCAGAATAAAAGTGCTCAGAATAATAGAAAATTTAAAACTAAAACAAAGTTGAGTGAGGTCACCAGATCAAATTTTGAGGTTTTAATAAAAGAGCTACAGTTCATTAGTTTACTTTTATGATTTTGTAATTTCAAGGTCTTAGTTAATGATCTAACATATATAACTGACCAGAAAAACAAAAAAAGATATGCTGCCTTTCAGAGAATTCTTAGAGGTAAGTGCTAGCAAAGAACAGGTCTCAAAATCAGACCTAGTGTCGCCCCTACACTCCCATTCAGAGTGCTTCACAGAGTGGGATGACTCCAAGCACCATTCTTTACAAGCTTTAGTGTTTTTTCTTCAAGGATGCTTATGCTCTTCTAAATAATCATGCCCTTTGGGAAGCAATCGATGTAATTGCCAGAAAAGCTCCTTTGATACAAGTGCAAAGCATGTTACTGGATTTCACAGCAAGGCAAGGCAATAAGAACACAAAGAAAATTCTATTCAATTGTTTATCGATATCTTTTTCCATCATGGTCGGCAATTTTTCAAACAGAAAATTACAAGAAAAGCCAAAAGTACAGTACTGCTCTGCCCTCTAGTGACCAGCCAAGTTTTACTAACTGCACTCTTTTTTTTGTTGTTCAGTTTTTAGTAATATTAGGAATACCTTTCAGATTACATGATAGTAGTTTTTTCATCCTTTGAATACCGAGAGAAGATACTTGGTCAACCTTTAATACGTGGTTTGAGAAATAAACCCAATCCAAGAAAGAAAACGGTTTAAAAACTTCATTTCAAAAAAAAAAAAAAACCTTTTTCACTGTTCAGTCCAGGTAAGTGTTACAACCTCCCCCATCGTTTAAAAAAATATGATCAAATTTTTATACTTTTTTATTTGGAAAGCCCAAGGAATTCCACTTAGTTCCTATGTTAAAAACAGTACACATTTAATAACTATATGAATTCTAAAATGATCAATGTTATTTTTTGGAGCATGAAGTAGAAACATAAATAGAATCATGCATACCACACATATGTAAACAATTTCCTATTAATTAAAATATAGCCAAAAGTTCTTTAATACAAAATGCTGACTGTCATTTATCCTTAATTGTTTAAATAGTATCGAGATTTTCCTGAACCTTGCATTGTCACTGGCAACTTTACCAATACTTGTGGAAATGTTAAAGAGGGATGCGGATGCCAGCCGGGGCCATCACAGTGACTCGCCTTAGCCTTTGATAAAGGCAACTTACTTCTTCATAGTAAAATGTTCCTCCTAATTCCTACTGTTGTGTCTTGTGAGGAACCATACATTTCCAGAATATTATTTCTGCTTGCATTAAAGCCAGGGTGTCACTTCGGTGTCTACACATTCATGGTAAATATAAACAGCAAATGTGCGCACTTAATGTAAAAGGGCATCTCAGTGTGTGAAGATCCTCTGCAGGCAGTGTGATGTACTTAAGAGCAGAAACTCTGAAGCCAAATGGGCAGAGTTAGCACTGTAAATACAGGCAGATAATGGTTTTATGCTTCAGTTCCTGCATTTTAAAAATGTGACAAAAAAGAAACATCTGCAAGAGTGTTTTACAGGATTATCAGGATTCATGTTATAATGGCACATGCATTTATCAAAATATTAAATATTTGAACATTTCAGTAAATGTGGATTTTTACATCAAAAGAAAAAAAGTGTGTGGATAAATACTGATTTCTAATTAATGATTGTGATGGTTAATCCTGGGTGTCAACTTGACTGGATTAAGGAACAAATAGGAGAAAAAGGGTCTTCTGATTGGACCGCCTCAACCCGGATGGCCCACCCCAAATGTGGGTGTTGCCTTCTGCTGGCAGGCAGTATAAAAGGCCACGGCAGAAGCAGCTGGTTCCTTTTTTCTCCTGCGGTTTGCCTCTCTCATCTGGTGAGTTTGCCTTGCTGCTGTGATCAACCTTTCGGATCCCAGCGTGTACTGACACCAGCAGATCTCCTGGAATCCATTCGGGCCTTCAGCACTAGATTGGGACTACTGAGACATCCAGCCTTGCGGACTGAGCAGTTCCCTGGATTCTCTCGGCCTTTCCAGTGTGGTGCAGCTACTGTTGGACTCCTTGAACTCTGTCACGTGAGCAAATCAATAAATTGTATATAGCTATATATATTCGTCCTGTTACTTCTGTTTCTTTAGAGAACCCTGACTAATACAATGATACACATGGTGAAGAATTTAGGAGGTGGTATGATGATGCCTAGGGTTTATGTTCAACAGAATTAAAGTTTAAATTCAACTGGTAACAGACAGAGGTATAGAAGACAGACAACAGAAACAATAAGTATAGTAACCCTAGGGTAGAGCCTAGTACTATTATTCTGCTAAATGGTCATAGTAATAAATTGCCCAACATTTTTATCTTTATACCCATAGAACAGTACAGCTCCCAACTATCATCAAAGAAGCTTCTTGCAGTGGAAGGCAATTCATACAGAGACCCACAACTGGTCAATGCATAGAAAATAGGAGACTACAGAGTGCTCAGCTCTAAAAAGACATTTGCATCATACTCCATTCCCACAAGGCTCAGGAGACCTCATCACAGAAGAGGAAGCAGAAAGATTGTCTGAGCCAGAGATCATGGACAACTGCAGTCAAACAGTATTTGCCAGACTTGACAGCACAGATTCACACATGAACTCAAAGCAGCTGGGACAACATGTCATGCGCAAGACTTACACACAAGATCAAGCCAGACAGAAGCCCAGCATGGATGGGGAGGAGGGGCCCATGAAGTGAAGTCCCTTTACTACCTAAGGAGCTCCTGGCAATTGGTAACTGACAGAGGGAGAATAAGGATCTTTTTCAGGAATACAGGTCCTAAGAGGTTACTCATTCTCCAGAATATGGTCCCACACCCACGCACATACAGGCAACACTAAGTGAACTCAACAGTGTTTAAAAATAATTTAAAAAGAGAGCACATGAAGTTGGGAGGGAAAAGTGGTAGAAGATGGAAAGACATTGGAGCAGAGAGAATTGGGGAAGGAGAGTTGATTAAAAGATATTATATGCGGGCTGGAGAGATAGCCTAGCGGTTAAGAGCACCGACGCTCTTGCAGAGGACCCGGGTTCGATCCCCAGCACCCACATGGCGGCTAAGAACCGTCTGTAACTCCAATTCCAGGAGAACTCCAGTTCCAGGGGAATCCAACGCCCTCTTCTGACCTCCGCGGCATTGCACGACACGGGTGCACAGACCTGCATGCAAACAATACATTCATACACATACAAAAATAAATAATAAAAAAAAAAAATTAAAAAAAAAATAAAAAAAGATATTATATGCATGCATGACTATTAACTAAAATAATAAAATATTAACAAATATACCTGAGTATATTCATCTGTTAACATTTTATTATTAATGTATGAGCTTTATAATAAAATGTTGAAGGAATATGGGCTTATCTTTCATCAGGCTTACTAAGATTAAAAATATCTAACAGTACGCTGGACATTGGCAAATGCCTGTAATCTCAGCACTCAGGTGGCTGAGGCAACAGGATTTTGAGTTAGGGCCAGCCTCAATACATACCACAATGCTATTTCAAAATCAAAACAAAACTTTCCTTAGCTTGATACAATGGTGCATACCTGTTATCCTAGCATTCAATAGGCAGAGGCAGAAAGATTCCAAAGCTAGGCTTCATAGCAAGACCCTCTCTAATACAAATATAATAATAAATGTATAACAAGAAATACCTTACTTAATCAACAATAACAAATGGAAATGTATTCACCTAAGCAAATGAAAGTAGCAATGTATTTTTCCCAAGCTGACAGAAAAGAGAATGACAGGGTGCTCTCTCACACTGGGGTAAATGTTGCCATTTCAAACACATCATAAAGTCAGAAAGAAATAGACTTGAATTCCAGTTCTGTATTTTAAATAGTTAAGAACCTTAAACAGTATAATCAAGTGTTCTGAGCTTCAGTTCTTTAATACATTAAACAGGAAAAATGAATACCTATATGGAAAGGTCACTGCAGAAACTAAGAAAAAAACACTACATATATTAAAAAAATGTTATCACACATCCACTTACAGAGAACTTAATATATAAAGTACAAATAAAAGTCTCAATTTTCATCCTTCCAGTCACCACCCTAGGGTGAGTCTTGGAGTCTTATATACCCTTACTGCCATTCTCTGCAGATGTGAACAAGTGACTTCTTATCTGTTTCTTAACCTAGAAATTGTACATATAGGTGCCAACTACACTAAAGACTCTTTCATACAGATCCTTATTAAAAGAGCAAGGCTTAGGTGAAGTATCACTACACTTGGTATAAAAGAAAAGTTGGCAATGACAGGGAAGGCATTATTCACTTTGTAACGTCACTTATAATAAATTAAGTCCTGTGGGTGAAGCATTTACGAAGTATGCTTGCTGATGACATTTTAAAGAAAGTCACTTCAGTGCATGTGAGAGAATATTAGCATCTGCATGATCCTCAACTTGGCAGTCTAAGGCAGCATCCAAGAAGAGATATATTAACATCACATTTACACAGAAGCTGAGTTCTGATTTCTAAGAGACTGAAATTCTAAGTAATTACAGATTACTGTATGAAGACAGAAACTCAACATTGGAAACATCAAACATGACCTCTGCCTTGTCTGGTCTATGAAAATTGCTTTCTCCAGACTTTTATTGATTCACAGATGGCTAACTCAAAGCCTTTTTCTTTTCTTTTTCTTTTTTGTTTTTTTTTTTTTTTGTTTTTTTTTTTTTTGTCTTTTCGAGACAGGGTCTCCCTGTAGCCCCAGCTGTCCTGGAACTCACTCTGCAGACCAGGCTGGCCTTGAACTCACAAAGATACGCCTGCCTCTGCCTCCCATTTAGCATTTAGATTTCTCAGTTCTTCAACATTACTCAGTTCAACTTTCTTGTCTTTCACAGCTGTACACTTTTTCCCACAGTATATACAACTGCTTTTCTTTCCTTTTTTGCTTTCCTTTACAAACAGGTAGATCTTGAACACTTTCTGTTCTTAGGTAGAGTATCCATTTTTAGCACTATTCAAAGCTTTAGGCCTAGCTCTCTCTTAAGCTATACTTTATGTTTATACTGAGCCTCTTCCAAACTCACCTCAGGTTTACCATTATATCTACCAGGCATGATGGTGGGCACCTATAATCCCAGCACTCAGGAGACTGAGGCAGGAGAATCCTGGACTACATGAGAACTTGTCTCAATAATAAAATAAAACAAAACAACAGCAACAAGCAAATTAAAGGTATATCCTAAACATAGCTTCATAATGACTTTGTTCTGCATTTCCAATCCAGTCCATCCAAAACTTCACCTCTGCTCTTTTCACATCAGCTTCTGCTACTGCCTTACTTTTCTGACAGCACATTAGCAACTTTCTGAATACTCACATCTAAACCAAAAACATATGGTTGACTTCCTTTTCAATGCCTTCATTATTTCCTTTTCTATTACTGTTTCTGCACTCCCAAAACAAGCTCTGTCTATTGCAAAGTTCTATAGCTAGCTTAGTAGTTTTTAAATAAGTTCAGGTAACAGATACCTAGAATTCAGATTTGAGACACACAGTGAAAGCTAAATTTATAACTCTACACACACACACACAGAGAGAGAGAGAGAGAGAGAGAGAGAGAGAGAGAGAGAGAGAGAGAGAGAGAGAGATTACTAGTAGCCATCAAATGTTTCAGAACATCTTCATTGAAGAACTCCTTAAAAAACTAAGTATTAGGCTGGGACGTAGCTCAGTGGTATAATGATTGGCTAACAATAGACAAAAGTCCTACATTTTACTCTCAGCACCACAAAACAGAAAGCTTCCTTCCCAAGCACTCATTAATCTCATTAATTTCTAACCCATGGACTGGAAAAGAATTGCTTGATTTGAATATCTCAACCCAAAATATTTCAATTTATATCCAGACTATAGTCTTCATAATGTATCTCAGAGTACCATTTACAACTGTCAATGCCCTATCAGAACAAATTTCTTTCTAACAAAAGTAACACTAAAGCCTCTATACTAATTTTTCCAACCCTTCTCCTTTCTAGTCAACCCCTTCAACTTCATTTGGTCAAAACTTTTGTGGTTTATCTACCTTTTATTGGGGGTTAAAACTTTCCCCTGAAATTCTTGTTTGTTTGATTTGTTTTGTTGTCTTGTTTTGTTGAGACAGGGTCACCATGTAGCCCCAGCTGGCTTGAACCTTACTATGTAAGCCAGACTGGCCTTGATCTCACAAAGATCTGCCTGAAACAAAGGAGTGCTGGGATTAAAGGTGTGAGCCACCATGCCCAGCTTCCCCACATTCTTAAAGCCCCTCTTGCATCTGATACTTCATTCAAGTTTCCCATTTTAAGTTCACCTACATCCCAACTGAAAAAGGAGTCTATTTTAACTTTATAAGCTTCTCTTCTATTTCCCTGTATTAGTCAAACTTTTTATCATTATGCCAAAAACCTAAGAAAAACAGTTCAAGATTTACTTCTGGCTTATAGTTTCAGAGGCTTAATTCAAAGTCACCATTGCTTTGTGCCTGAAGCAAGGCAAAATGCTATGGGGGAAGAATGCGGTAGATGAGGTTGCTCAGCTCCTGGCAGTCATGAAGCAAAGAGAGAGAAAAAGGCCAGGGTAAGATGCAGTCCCAAAGAGCAGGTCCTCAGTGACCTACTTCCTTCATAGGTCCTACATCCTAAAGTTCCAGAACCTTCCAGAACAGCACCAGCCTTTGGGGACAAAGCCTTCAACATAGGAACCTATGTTCCCATGTGTAATCAAATCACAACATTCCTATATGAAGTCTTCACTGATATCACTTAAGGGAGATTTAGGAGGTCGGGGCTCTTAATATTACCTGACTTTTGTTTGTTTAGTCTAAGTTTTCTAACTCAAGAATCAATCAATACATGATTCAAAAGATTACCCTAAAGCACAAAACCAAAACAATGTGATGCATGCAAAACTTTTGAAGAAATCTTAATGCTTCTGCCTATGCTTATGAATTTCCAGAAAGCAGCAGTGAGCATTATGCAACTGGCAATCCACAGGCAAAAAAGGATATTTGTGTATGCATGTGGGCTTATGTTGTGTGGATGCATGTGTGTGCCTCTGCGTCAGGTCTGTGTGCACGTACATGGAGGCCAGCAGTCGATGACCTCCAGTATTAATCCTCAGGAGCTATCCTCCTCCATCTTTTTTTTTCAAAGCCAATTTTTTACTGAAGCTTTGTGCATTTCATACAAAATTTCAAATCAAATCTAGACCCGTGCCCCCTCCCTGCCCCCCGCCCCACCAGAGCTCATGCATTCTGCCAAGCATGTTTTTCATCTTTTTCTCAATCTCTCTCAAAATTCTCAATGCAGAAGTTTACTGTTTCAAGCACAAGTTCACCATTTCAGTCAGTTCTTTGACTCAGTCTTTTTGTTGCTGTTGCTGTTGCTGTTGTTCCTTCCAATATGCATCGCTCCAAAAATATGCACATATGTATGCCACATATATCACAGGTTTTAGCATCTTCAGCTTATGTTTTTTATTTATTAGGCTGAAAGATGTGATGTTTGAAGTCTCCTCCTCGGCAAGCCCAAACCACCATCAGTTCTGCCCTTGTGTTCCACACTGGGGTTTTCCCTTCCCATGGTCACCAAATGAGGTCCAGTAAGAACTGCATCCTGTCTTGATCTTCCTGTACTGGTCTCCATGATACAGCCTGGGTAGTCCAACAATGGCAGTCTATACTCTGAAGAGGCTGAAACCCCAGTCCTCCTTTGGTCTTTTTAAGATAGGGCTTCTCCTTGATCTGGAGTTCACTGATTAAGCTAGGCTAATGAGCATCAGGGATCACTTGTCTCTGCCTCCCAGTGCTGAGATTACAAGTGTGCACCAAACTCATCTCCAGGTCTGCACAATAAGCACTTTACATGACCAAGCCACTTCTCCAGACTCAAATAAGGACTCTATTTATAAGCATGAAGAAGGAACTCTAAAGTGTATTTCCAGAGACACTTTAAAATTCAAATGTATAAAATATTACAATAAAAATAAGCTAAAATGTGATTTTGATCATTAACTCACAAAAAAGAAGCATGACTGGGGAATCTTTATTGTCAACAGGATCTATGATAACAGACTTATTAGAAAGACTTATCTCATATTCTCTAAACGGCCAATCTCTAAATGAATAAAGAAAGGCAATGCCTATTAAACATACATATCCAGGTGGGAGCATATACAAATAAAGGCCAGGAAAATAAAAAAGGGGCCCCATGATTAGAAAAAAAGAAGCTTTAAGTTAGGGAGTTGGGAAAAAGTAGATGGGGAGAAAACTGAGGACAAAAGGTACTGTGGGGTGCCAGGCATGGTGGCACACACCTATAATCCCAACACTGGGGAAGCAGAGGCTGGCAGGTCTCTGAGTTCTAGGCCAGCCTAGTCTACATAGTGAGTTCTAGGGCAGCTGGGGCTACAGGGAGACACTGTCTCAAAAATGAGAGGGAGGGAGGGAGGGAGGGAGGGGGAGGGAAGGAGAGATTGGGATTGTAGGGAAAGCGGGGGTGGAGAGAATGAGCATGGGAAATCCAACAAGATGAAATGCATATGAAAATGCTATATGGAAACCTATTATTTTGCAAGCTAAGAGAAAAAATAACACACAAAAAAATGTCACCATTTTAACAGGAACAACTGAACTTTCAAATCTAAAAATTTCACCATTCATTTAAACTTTCACTTCACCAAATGAAGTGAAAGACCTGTATAATTTTGTCCTTAAACAGCCCCCCCAAATAACTGCAATAAACAGGGGGTTTGGCATTTAATGATCTTGACAGTGACTGATGATTTCAAACTGTTCTTTATAAATTTTTAATAGTACACATACTTAATGATTTTTTAACTCCAACAATGCTGAAAGCATAGTTGGTTTTCAAAAGCTGTACAGAGAGAGCAAGGACAGAATATGGAGAACTCGCCCAACTGGGTGTGGGGGTGGGGTGGAGTGGGGTTTATCTACTTTGCACATATTCTTCACTTCTTTTTTTTATTTTTTTCATTTTTTTTTATTGATGCTTTGTGTATTTCATACATCATTTTCCAATTCAGTTCAGGCATATTTCCCTTTCCCTTCCTCCCACCCCACCCACCCACCCCCATCCTAGATCATGCATTCTGCCATAACTGTCCTGCATCTTTCTTTTTTTTTTTCATTTTTTAACAATAAGTGATAATTTATGAGTACAAGCATCCTTCGTGTAAAATCAATTTGCAAGCAGTTGTGCCCAAACCCACACAGCCCATGGGTCCCACCATCCAGTGTGGGGAGGTAGGGGGCTTGTATGTTCAATCAAGTTGATCAAATGAGTGTCCAGACTATATTGCTGTAGTTTCACCATTCACCCGAATCGCAGCCCTAACATTCTACCACTCCCCCTCTTCCACAGATTGTTCCCTAGGCTTAGAAAAGGGGCACAGGTGGATGAGAAGCAAAACAGTCTACTTTCTCTGGAGCTGTTGTCTTGGACTCTGGTCAATTCTGGTTGTTTCCTTTCATGGGCTGATAGTTTGTCCAGGAATAACCTTTCAATCCTACTAATGAAGCACAAGCAATTAGATATTCTTCACTTCTTACAGGTATTGCTCTTTCTTTTATTTGAAAATTCACTGCAATTAGGTAGCATGAATTACAAGGACAGTGCTCACCACACAGATAGTAGCTAAGTCCTATTTAGAAGCCAGTTCTACCACATCAATCTGGCTTTTAAGAACCCTGGACAGTCCAAGCGTCTATAATAATGTCTAGGAAATAAAGCCCTATACAAGAATATACTTGGTAACAAGGGGCCATACTGTAAATGCTGAAGAACAACAAAAAAAAATAACTGCATAATTTACCATTCTTAAAAACTAATGGGGGTTGGAGAGATGGCTCGGTAGTTAAGAGCACTGGCTGTTCTTGCAGAGGACTTGGGTTTGATTCCCAGCACCCATATGGCAGGTAACAACCATCCATAAGTACAGTTCCAGGGGGAATTTAATGCCTTCTTCTGACCTGGGCATTATACGATATGGGTGCACTTACATGCAGGGAATACACTCATACACATAAAATAAATATAAATAAAATAAAACAGGAAAAAAAAACAAATAAGATAGGTGTAGCAGAGGTAGATTGTAAATTAAACTGAGCAAGTTAAAGAAGTCAATATAAATCTAAAATTGCAATGTTATCAACTATCATCTTCACAGATTATTTGCATACAGATAGCCTAAAAATATTTTCCAGACTTCTAGTCAACCTTTTTGGCATATATTAACTGAATCTGGGTATCATGTTGCATCCCTTAAGGCCCAAGGTGAACGAACTTGCCCATATCAAAACTGAAACCTTTGCCTGTGTTTCACTTACAAGGCCAATAGTGAAGTCAGAGAAGAATTTGTTGGAAGGCTAATAAGTCTTAACAAATACTTGCTGATTAAGTGTACATGAAAAATGAGCTAAGAGATGTCCAAAGCGGTCTAGGTTTTCAGGCCCACTAGCATTTATTGATTATAGGATGAACTCCGAACTTAAAGGCACAGACAGACTTTTAATTTCACATACCCTCCTTCTTATGCTCAACCTGGAGAAAAATTAACCCAAAGATGCTTATTACCACCAAATTTAATGGAGTACAGGGTTAAATTAATGTGAATTTTTGTTAACACTAATCCATGAAATGTTTCTAGAGCAATTTCCACATGCCAGGTACTGTTTGCAGGTTATAGTGACATAGCTACCCGCAAACAGACTTTCTAATATAAATTTAAGTCCCTTAACCACTTAAAGAGAGGTCCTATGAAAAAACTACATATAATCATATATGCATAAATTGGCACATGAATATACAGAGTACTATTAACATAGTACTTATTGTATACAAAAAGCACAGAAATTCTGAGATAGAAATGTTAAGAGCAATTTTCCTCCTGTTATAGTTTGGATCTAAAATGGACTACAAAGACCCACAGGTTGAAGACTTTGTGTCCCTAGTGTGGTACTACTGAGGGGCTGCAGAAGTTTTAGAAGGCGAGGACCTAGTTTTAGAAGGTGAGGATCACTAAGATCTTAGTCTGTCTCTGCCTATGTACATATCTTCCTCTTTCCCTCCCTCCTTCCTTCTTTCAGTTTTTGAGATTGATTCATTTCAGAAACAGCTTTTAGGAGAAAATGAAATCAAAAGTAGATAAAAAAGATCAAAATGCATCTTTTTTAAATTTTTTTATTAATTTTATTTATTTATGTATGTATATGAATGTACTGTCTGCATGCAAGTTTGTGCACCCGTGTCGTGCAATGCCGCGGAGGTCAGAAGAGGGTGTCGGATTCCCCTGGAACTGGAGTTCTCCTGGAATTAGACGGTTCTCGGCCGCCATGTGGGTGCTGGGGATCGAACCCGGGTCCTCTGTAAGAGCGGTCGGCGCTCTTAACCGCTAGGCCATCTCTCCAGCCCCAAAATGCATCTTAACCAATTGAATTGACATCTACAAAATAAGATCACTGTTCAATAGCTTATCCTGTAGTCAATAAATGCAGAGGTAGACTGATAAATTTTACAAAGTGATTTTAAGTGATTTTCACACATAAGTGTTTTTTGCTTTGTTTTATATTTTCTGTTTCAGACAGATATCTAATCACCCCAAACTGATATTATTCTAGGGATACATTTTATACACACACACACACACACACACACAAAAGCATACATCAACCAAAACCAAACAAAAAATGTGATCCTACATCAATATTCAAAAACAAGCAAATGTGCTATTTACTTACTAATCCCAAGTAGCAATCAACCTGATGTAGTTAATAGAAAAGTCCAGTATCACATAGTCACAAGCAGTACTGTACATTCATTGACTGGCATTTTGGCTAATAGTTGAAGACTGCAAACAACTATTATTTAACTGTTACTCTAGTTTGAATGTAAAATGTCTCCCACAGGCCTATGTATTTAAACACTTGGTCCTTAGTTGGTGATGCTGTTTTGGGTGGCTGTTGAACCTTTATGATGTAATGCCTTGCTGGATGGAGCCACTGGGGACAAAAGCTCTATGCGTAACACCTAGGCCATAGTTCTGGCCCACACTGTCATTGCTCTCTCATCCAGTGACATGTGATAGGAAACAAGTGTGTTGAAAGCTCATATCACCAGGAGCCCAGCTTCCATACCTTTCCCATTATTATAGATGATATTCCTTAAATCACAAGCAAAATAAACCTCTCCTCCCTTAAAGTAGCCTATGGTCTATTTTCTCACAGTGATGGGAAAAGCAACTACCATGATTGTCATATAGCAAGAGGAGAAAGAAGGGAGGATAAAGTAATTATTCTTATATATATATATTATATATATATTATATATACTATATATATACAAATATAATCTCTACAGTATTACATCAAATACACAATGTAATTTCTTTTCTATTTACCAAAAACTTAACATGCCATTTTGTTGTTTGAGTTCTCAACTGTTTTACAAAGTTAAGAGTGATGCCTTGAAAAATGTGAATTAGCATGACAAGATAGTCAATAGAAATATAAGAAACCTAACTCTCTTGTTCTTTAACCTAATTTTCAAATACATTCTATACCTAGATAACAATGAATAGCACAGAAGTCAATTTTACAATGATATAATTCCTCCACTACATAAATTTTTCTGGTTTTCTGGCTTTTAAGCTCTCAGATTTGATAGCCTCACTTATAGGAACCTCATTTCAAATGCAATGACTTCAAAGTAGAAGAAATATCAATTCGGAAACTTCAAATGTCTCCTACCTGAAAAGTAAGAAAGCTGTCTTAGACCTTTAAAAGACCACAATTAACCAGATTTCTTGTTTATAGAATAATTTACAAAATATTTTTTCATGTTTTCATTTCATTCTTCGGTACCAAAAACAGCTACGTCTGTTATGGAGAGAACTATGTACCTACAAAGTACACAAGTTAAAGCCTTGGTCTCCAATGAGAGGGAAAATCAATAAAGAGGTAACAAAGATTAAGCAAGGTCATTAGGGTAGAATCCTAACCCAATAAAGAGAGAGACCACACTCCCAGGGGAAAGGCCTGATGAGGACACACCAAAGGTAGTTAGGCTAAACCATGAAAAGAGGCCCAACCAAAGTCTTAATTTGCTATTCTCTTATGCACAGCCTTCTTTGTAACCTCCAGTAGCATGAAAAAGGAAATGATGAAGTTACTCATCTGTGGAATTTGTTACAGCACTTAAACAGATTAATACAGTCTCTAATGAGGAAGAGTTTGCATTTCTGAGATCATTTTACTCCACCCATAATCCTGCTGAATTGCAAGAGACAGTTTACAAAGACGATTCATTTAGAAAAAAACCTGGAACAATTTCAAGAAAAATTCATCCAAAGACCATTTACCATACATGTGTTATTTTTAATTCAAGCAAATGAGACTGTCATTTTTCAAAACAGCATTGTCTTTGAATTATGAAATATGTTGCTATGTTGTAGTTAATTCTGAAACTACAAGGGGGCAATGTCAAAAGAGAAGATCTCTGAGGAGTCTAAATCTCATTGGAGAATAATAAAAAATGTTGATTCCTTTTGAAACCAAGTAGCATTTAATCTACATGATGATAAAAATATCAGAAACATAATCTGTTCTTAACCTTCTCTCAAAATTATTTAAATTTTGATTATTTTGCAACTGATGCTGATTTCATTATATTCAAGCACAGGGCATCTATCCACTCTTGACCACCACTCTACCCTTATGACTTCTAAATCAAAATGGGATAAGAGAATTACTAAGTAACAGAATGACCAACATTTTTGCTCGACTCATCCTTTCCTAGATGAATGAAAACATATATATATGCATTCAGCAAATTTCTCAAACCTTGGAATTATGTTTGAGCATAAAAGTAAATTTTAAGTATACATATATCATCACATCTCTATAGGAGATTGTTTTATAAGGTATCCAGATTCTTGGGCTTCAATCATATTTTTTTTCTTTTTAAAATGTTTTTCTTAACTGTAATACAAAATATGTACATATTTATGGAGTACATGTGATGTTTTGAAACATGTCGACATTATTTCATGTTCAAATAAGGGTAAGCTTGTATACTCCTTAATATAATTTCTTTTTGGCAAAGCCTTTTGCAACAAAACTTTGCCATGTGCTCCAAACTGACATTGAACTTACAAAGATCCCCCTGCCTCAGCTTCCCAAGTGTGCAGATTACAGGCACACACTACCATAGCTAGCTGAAACTCATTTTCTATCATTTCTTAGTGCTTCCATGTGTTAGGCACTGTACTAGATACCTGATAAAAATTACCTAAATTCCCATAATCCTACAAGGTAGAGATCCTAAGTTTCTCACACTTAGGACAAGAAGGCAAAGCTTCAGAAAGGTAAAATAATTACCCAATATTTTGATTACAAGCTATATAAACTAAAATTCCTCTGAATCCTGAACCCATGTTTTACTATACTGTTGTAATTATATAATGTGTATTAAAAAACAAGACAGATGTCTAGTTATGTTCATTTCCTAGTCTTAAGAAAGTATAAACTATCAAACAAAGCATTCTGTATATACTTCTGGATCTCTAAATCATTTTAATTCACATGGGTCTAATGACAGTGTTATTTAATACTTGTGAGTTAGGAGAATCAATATTGACTGAGGCTTCTATGTGCCTAGCAATTTTTGACAAACCTTAGAGGAGATAATAATGTACAGCTTCCGTATAGTGGAGACGACCTTAGCTAGAGCATCTGAGAAACTCTTGGGATACAATTAATCTCCCTACAGTGTCTGCACTCTTATCTCTAAATGATTCTTGAAATTGAACTTAAGTACATGGAGATATTTAGCTACAACTATATCCGGTAAAATTATTACTAGTGGAAAAAACAAAGAATTCATTTCCTCTTTCTCTTCATATATCAATGTGAGTGTTCTGGAGGGGTATGGTGGTGCATCCCTTTAATCCCAGAACTTGGAAGACAGAAAAGAGGATCTTGAGTTCAAGGTCAGCCTAGGCTAAGTATTTGAAACTCTGACTCAAAAAAGAAGTTTTATAATTTATTAAACTTATGTAACACGTGATTATGAGCATCACAGTTCCCTTTTCTAATTCTATATCCAAATTGTAGGCAGTTCAGTCTGCAGCAATACTTGTTCATCTTCAAACTAATTATCAAACAATAATCTAAGTCATGTGCATATATGTGAAAATAATGGCAAAATTTCAGAAGTTCAAACATAAAAGAACTTAATTATGTCAGCTCATCTCTTAACATTTTGGCAAAGATAGATTATGTAACAACAACAGTGGGATTTGTGCTCAAGTAATTTTTTGTGTTCAAACATTCTGGGGTGCTTCTTGGATTTTTTTTAAATTTTTATTAGCACTGCTTTAAAAATATTATGATTACATTGAAGAACTTTGTAAAGGTTGGAGAATTTGGAAGGGGAATGAATGCCAAACTTGCTTACAGGAACAGTGAGAATTTTCACAGTATTGTTGAAGCTTGGTACTAATTTTATCAGTAAATCATACTCAAAAAATTATAGTAAACATAAAGAATTATGACTTTACATTCTAAAATACATTGCATATTTTTAGTCTGAGAATTACTTTTCAGAATTTTTAAAACAGTATATACTGTCTATTAAAGAAAAGCAGTAATTTTTTTATATAATCCATATGTCTATTGTCCATCTTTATCAGCCCTTCTCTAGTTGAACCCCCGTCCAAGGCCACCCCAGACTACAAGTTGGGCCAAGAAAGCTGCTATTGACAACGAAATACGCAAGACAAGGGCCTGCATCACTTCCCACAGCTGTATTAAGGGCTATGGCTCCATCACCACTGCTCCCCTTCCAACCATGAGACTTATGTGTCTCACAGAGTAATCTTTAGCTTTGCTCTATGAAGAGGGAAATCAGGAACAGACACAGTAGTGTAAACAAAAATGATAACTTTTACTGCAATACTCCATGAAAATCTGTACGGATTCTTGATAATGAAATGTAATTTTGTCGAAGCTGACTACTATGTTTCCCGATTTACTGGGTACTGGCACCCTTTCTTCAATCCTAGGTTACTCTTGGTTTTGTATAGCACCATTTCTATTACTTAGTACTCTAAGACAAGTACATAAACACAAATATATACTTATAAGCTAGAAGCATGGAGTTGTAGCTGGTGACAATTAAGACTTCATTAAAAATTTTATCATGAATTTGAATTCTTGATATCAATACAAGGTATTTTATTGCAATAATTAGATTAGTATTTAGAAATCACAGGTTAAATGGCTAGTCAAAACTCTCCTTAAATTGCTGGATTGACTTAGTTTTCTAAATACGTAAGGTAAAGTATCCTGCCTTATTTTTTACAAAATATTCATATTTAATGACTCAGAATACCATCACTAATTTAATTTTCTTGAAACATCAGCAAACTCTCCTTTGGATTAACAATTAAGGACATAGAGCATATTTTACTATCAACTTCTAAATATTTCATACTCTATTCTGATGACTCAGTAAACCCATAATTATATTTAGATTTGCCTTCTTAAACCCAGATTTTTTTTTTAAATGTGACTTTAAAAGATGGTACAGCCAGGAGAAAAAAACAGAAAAAAAAAAAAAAAACCTCTTTCTTACTGACATTAAGATTTTGTTGGGGATTAAATATCCTTATAGAAAATACATCTAATTTTCTGTCAATCACATTGTATGAAGCAGAAGAGGTGAAGAGAAATGATTGCTGTATACACTGAACTGCTTTGCATGATCTCACTTGAGATGGTCTCATTCTAACTGGTGTAAGAATCTTGACTTTTTTACATTTGGAAACATCAAATAAAAATGGAAACAAGAAAAAAAAGAAAATACATACTAGTCAGGCGTGGTGGTGCATGCCTTTAATCCTAGCACTTGGGAGGCAGAGGCAGGCAGATTTTTGTGAGTTCAAGGCCAGCCTGGTCTACAGAGTGAGTTCCAGGACAGCTGGGGCTACAGGGAGACCCTGTCTCAAAAAGACAAAAATAAATAAATAAATAAAAATAAAAATACAATAAAATAAAAACATACTAATCAAATTATGTTTTTACTGGGTGTTCAATGCTAGACAGTAACATTCAACAAAATGGCCAGAATGGTTGGAGGCAATATATTTATAGTCATGGCATAAAAGCAACATCTAGTCATGTACTTATTCAAAGAGGAAAATAGATACAGATATTTTATATACATTTAATAAGCTACAAAAATGTTTTAAAACAAAAAGATTACAGATTAATTTCCAATTATTTAGAAAGTTAAATGTTTCTTTCTTGAAAACTGGAGTTAGACTATTTAATATATTTGCTCATTTTAATTCACACCAAGTTCTTCAGTCTTATAAAGCACCAGTTTGCTACACAATATTCATATTAGGAATTACATATTTTATTCTCAGATTGGGAAAACTATGCATATCATTATTACTAAAACTATTATCATATTTTAAAACTGATAAAGAACTTTTTCCTAAAGCAAAAGCTTCAAAAATAACTTTTATACAATAGGACAAATTAAGTTTCAAAGTTTGATATCATTTGTCATGAATAAATACTTTAAAATCTCAAGTTTTCCTTCATTATGTGTTTCTCATACGTTAAGCAGCTTCATGATGCAGCCATACACTGGTTTATTATTTCTAACAGGTAAGAAAAACTACACAGTGCTTGTGATTGGTTTTTCTTTCTGCAACATTCAACAATAGTATGAAAAGCTGCTTTTAAGGAGATTAACCAGTCATATTGTTAGCTATGTGGTAAATATGTGGGACTTTAACAAATAACACACTGGTGGTACAAAAGAAGAAATTTTGAAGAGTCAAATGAATAAAATCCATGATTCTATAACTTACTTGATTAAGATTAAAAAAAAAAGTGACATGAACAACTATATAAACTTGATACTTTCCCAGTCAATATGGAAGGTGAATCCATCAGATGGGAAAAAGCTGAGACCAGCTCTAACAGCACATAGTTCTTGACTATCTCACTGATTCCAGGTAAGTAAGTAAGATGCATGTCCAGGGCAGCTCTTACCAGTCAAGTCAAGATTTTCCATTGTGATTTCAATAGAACATCAGAACCTCAGGCTTCTGTGATGCAGCAGGATTCTGTGAAAGACCCAAAGCCAAATGGTTAAAATGGGAGTCAAAACAGCCTTTCAGATGAAGCCCACCCTCTTTCTCCTTTGGCAAAATAATCCCAGAAAAAAGGAATAAACAGCCACTTAAAAACAGGCAAACATCCTTATGCTAGCTACTACTTTTTAGAGAAAGTGACCCAAAGGGTTTATCATTTATTTTAATTTAATAAATAGTCCCTGCAATTACCCAATTGTAAATTTCTGAGAGTAAAGTTATTTAGACTAAGAATTACAGGCAGTCACTTCCCAGCCTATTGCTAAAATCAAATGTAGATTCAAAGGCAAAACCCCTAGGAGAAGGAGAGGAAGTAAGGTGAGTTTGATATCCTGCTAAATTCAAATTATTAATGACTGGATCAACATAAAAAACTATGATTTACTGTTAATATAATTTATCATTTGAAAGTTTTAAAGGCAATGAATAAAGCAAGGTAATAAATGAACAAACAAGAAAGGGGCCAAGGGTCAAGGGTATAATGATAAAACTTAGAATGAGAAACTACTTTTTAAGTATAAAGAACTAAGAAAACAATTAGATATATAGGTATTTAAGCAGCACTAATAGTTATGGTAGGTTACTTTAGCATAGACACATGTTTGGATATGTTAATCCATGAATTACATTTTTCCCCCCTGTTAAATATGACAGGGTCTTACTGTGGCTTATAACATCTCCTAACCTGTAGAGGATGTAAGCTTGTGGCATCAGCCATGGGTTATTTCTCCAAGGGGAGAGCCAATAGCCAATTAGATTTGGGATATACAGGCACATGGCTGCCTCTGCTGCACAGTATTTCCAGGCAGGTGAGGTGTAGCTGGTGCTGACGGTGGAGTCTTGCTTGACTCAGGGAGACCCATATTTGCTTTATTGGTTTAGTGGCCTTTGGTAACACTCTCTGGCATTCCAGAGGCCATCTGTACACTTGCATGTGTGGTCTCAATACATCCCTCCCATGTTAACGTCAGGTCTTCGGCAGCAGGGTCTTATTGCCTCTCCTCCTGTAGGTATCCCAACTTAGAGGCAAGGAGCCCTTACCTTTTGTGGGGCCTTGGATCCCCTGGCCAACATCCACCTGGTAGAACAATCCATTGCTGATGTCAGAGCTCCTGTATTAATATATTTTGCCTGAGTGCATAGCCCTAGGACTTTAGTATTATATTTGGTTCTGAACAGAGAGTAATCCCTTCCACAGTTCCCATGTCTAGTAGTCAATTAAAGAAAGCAGTTTTACCGGTTTTATAAGAGATTACCTCTACAATAGTTGTCTCCAATTTACAGTTGGGGAGCGACCTCATCATTGTCATATTTCTCCTTGTTCTATGGGTGGGAAGGCAAGGAAGTCTCTCATATCAGAACCTTTGTGGCACCTAGAAGGTAAGTTTCATTAGGACTCATTATAACTAGTTGTTACATGTAGGATCCACAGAGGGGTTCGATGTTTATGGCAATCTGAGGCTTTTCTTCCTTTGAATGTTCAGATCTTCTGACCTCCCGGCATCGCACGACACGGGTGCGCAGACCTGCATGCAGACAATACATTCATACACATAAAAATAAATAAAAATAAATAAATTAAAAAAAAATAATGTGTTTTAGAATATGTCCATATTCTGTTTATTTTTATTTATTATTTTTTTTAATTTTCTATTTATTCTGTACGTGTATGAATGTACTGTGCCTGCAGGTCTGTGCACCCGTGCAATGCCGCGGAGGTCAGAAGAGGGTGTCGGATTCCCCTGGAACTGGAGTTTCTCCTGGAATTGGAGTTTCAGACGGTTCTCGGCCACCATGTGGGTGCTGGGGATCGAACCCGGGTCCTCTGTAAGAGCGGTCGGCGTCTTAACCGCTAGGCCATCTCCCAGCCCCTATTCTTGTTTTAAAGTAAAATGTTTCATTTAACTTATGTACATTTTGTTGCTGACTTTGAATTTTTTTTTCTTAGTTCTTTTTTTTTTTTTTTTTAATTTTTATTGATGTTTGTGCATTTCATACATTTTTTCCAATTCAGTTCAGGCTTATTTCCCTTTCCCTTCCCCCCCACCCCCCACCCCATCCCAGATCATGCATTCTGCCATAACTGTCCTGCATCTTTCTCTCAGTTTTTTTTTTTCATTTTTAGCTAAAGTGATAATCCATGAGTACAGCATCCTTCATGCAAAAAACCAATCTGCAGGCTGTTGTGCCCAAACCCTACAGCCCCACCATCCAGTGGGGGGTGATAGGTTGTTTGTTCAATCAAGTTGATCAAATGCGTGTCCAGACTACATTGCTGTAGTTTCACCATTCACCCCAATCGCAGCCCTTACAATTCTACCATGCCCCCCTTTCCGCAGATTGTTCCTAGGCTTAGAAAAGGGGCACAGGTGGATGAGAGGTAAAACAGTCCACTCTCTGTGGAGCTGTTGACTTGGACTCTGGTCAATTCTGGCTGTTTCCTTTCATGGGCTGACAGTTTGTCCAGGAATAACCTTTCGATCCTACTAATGAAGCACAAGCAATTAGATATATAGGTGGATTACTCTCTGTTCAGAACCAAATATAATACTAAAGTCCTAGGGCTATGCACTCAGGCAAAGTATATTAATGCAGGAGCTCTGACATCAGCAATGGATTGTTCTACCAGGTGGATGTTGGCCAGGGGATCCAAGGCCCCACAAAGGTAAGGGCTCCTTGCCTCTAAGTTGGGATACTGCAGGAGGAGAGGCAATAAAACCCTGCTTCTGAAGACCTGACGTTAACATCAGAGGGATGTATTGAGACCGCGCATGCAAGTGTACAGATGGCCTCTGGAATGCCAAGAGTGTTACCAAAGGCCACTAAACCATAAAGCAAATACGGGTCTCCCTGAGTCAAGCAAACTCCACCGTCAGCACCAGCTACACCACCCTGCCTGGAAATACTGTGCAGCAGAGGCAGCCATGTGCCTGTAATCCCAAATCTAATTGGCTATGGCTCTCTCCTTGAGAAATAACCCATGGCTGATGCCACAAGCTTACATCCTCTACAGGTTAGGAGATGTATAAGCCACAATTAAGTCACCTTCATATTTAACAGGGGGGAAAAATGTAAATTCATGGATTAACTATCCAAACATGTGTCTACTGCTAAAGTAACCTACCATAACTATTAGTGCTGCTTAAATACCTATATATCTAATTGTTGTGCTTAGTTCTTTATACTTAAAAAGTAGTTTCTCATTCTAAGTTTTATCATTATACCCTTGACCCTTGGCCCCTTTCTTGTTTGTTCATTTATTACCTTGCTTTATTCATTGCCTTTAAAACTTTCAAATGATAAATTATATTAACAGTAAATCATAGTTTTTTATGTTGATCCAGTCATTAATAATTTGAATTTAGCAGGATATCAAACTCACCTTACTTCCTCTCCTTCTCCTAGGGGTTTTGCCTTTGAATCTACATTTGATTTTAGCAATAGGCTGGGAAGTGACTGCCTGTAATTCTTAGTCTAAATAACTTTACTCTCAGAAATTTACAATTGGGTAATTGCAGGGACTATTTATTAAATTAAAATAAATGATAAACCCTTTGGGTCACTTTCTCTAAAAAGTAGTAGCTAGCATAAGGATGTTTGCCTGTTTTTAAGTGGCTGTTTATTCCTTTTTTCTGGGATTATTTTGCCAAAGGAGAAAGAGGGTGGGCTTCATCTGAAAGGCTGTTTTGACTCCCATTTTAACCATTTGGCTTTGGGTCTTTCACAGAATCCTGCTGCATCACAGAAGCCTGAGGTTCTGATGTTCTATTGAAATCACAATGGAAAATCTTGACTTGACTGGTAAGAGCTGCCCTGGACATGCATCTTACTTACTTACCTGGAATCAGTGAGATAGTCAAGAACTATGTGCTGTTAGAGCTGGTCTCAGCTTTTCCCCATCTGATGGATTCACCTTCCATATTGACTGGGAAAGTATCAAGTTTATATAGTTGTTCATGTCACTTTTTTTTTTTAATCTTAATCAAGTAAGTTATAGAATCATGGATTTTATTCATTTGACTCTTCAAAATTTCTTCTTTTGTACCACCAGTGTGTTATTTGTTAAAGTCCCACATATTTANCGGTCTCGGATTCCCCTGGAACTGGAGTTCTCCTGGAACCGGAGTCACAGACGGTTCTCAGCCGCCATGTGGGTGCTGGGGATCGAACCCGGGTCCTCTGCAAGAGCGGTCGTCGCTCTTAACCGCTAGGCCATCCCTCCAGCCCCCACATTATTTTTAAGAAAGTTATTTCCGTTTCTTTGTGAGATGCAATTTCTAATATACTAGTAATTTATCACTTACTGACTTTAAGAGTTCTGACAACAGTATCTCCCATTTTATGGCTTGGCTAATATTTTTCAAACTTAGTCAACATTGATACAGAAAATCTGATTCTTCACATCAAGTATCAAAAAATGTGTTATATACTGAGGGACAGAAGGTACACAAACTTGACCCAATAGAGCTTAACATATATGACAGAATTCACGAAATTCAATGGGGGGACCTATGGGAGGTTCAGATAGAGGTCTAAATATGATCAAGATGCATGAAATGCACCAAAAGTCAATAAAATATAGATTGAAAAAGTGTGGTATCATTCAATAGATAATTCTACTAGGAATTAGAAAATTCAGTTGCCACTCAGTCCTTATGAAAGAAATAGCAGAGGAAATACTGAATAAAATATCAAATGATCTCATGGAACTTCATGTCAGAGTCTACTCAGTGATCTGCAGATATCTGAAAATAAGATCAGCTAAAAACAGAAAAGAAGGTATTTTAACACTAACTATAGAGGACAAACATGAATATATTCAAATAAAATGGCTTTTTAATGAAGGAAACAAGCAGTTCCCAAAACTGATAAAAAATGTAGAAGAAAAATCTATTTACATTTTCATAGAATAGATAACATTGTTTAAAAATATTCTTATGAAACTCTCCAGCCAGCCAGATAGCTCAACAGGTAAAAACAGGTATCCCCTAGCCTGACTACCTGAACTCAGTCCCTGGAGGCCACATGCCAGAAGGAGAAAACAGGGTTCCACAAGTTGTCCTTTGACCTCCATACTCACCTGAGTGTTCACGCATGCATACTCTCTCTCTCTCTCTCTCTCTCTCTCTCTCTCTCTCTCTCTCTCTCTCTCAGGTACATATACAAACTATAATGTTAAAGATAATCCCATAAATTATATTTCATATTCATGTTCTTTAAGGCAAGTATTCAGCACCATTAAATTGTTAGAAAGGGTTGGGTACATAACTCAGTAAAGTGCTTGCCACACAAGCCTAAGGACCTGAGTTTGCTCCTCAGAACTCATGCTCAAAAGAAGCCATGCAAAGTGGTGTACCTGCAATTCCAGTGCTAGGGGAGACACTAGAAGTTGACCTCTGCCTTCACACGGAGGTGCACAATACACACACACACACACACACACACACACACACAAACACACAAGCACAAGCACATGCATAAAAGTCGAAAAACAAATGAGTAAAAATCAAGAAGTAATTATGTGTCAAGTAAATAAACTGATATAAACTAAAAAGATAAATATAATTTGGCATTCATGAATTCTGACAGTGTAGGTCTAATTCATTCTTTCTTCTTCCTCCTGCTCCTGTTCCTCCTCCTCCTCCTCCTCCTCCTCCTCCTCCTCCTCCTCCTCCTCCTCCTCCTCCTCCTCCTCCTCCTCCTCCTCCTTTTCCTTCTCCTTCTTATTCTTTTTGCTTTACTTTAGTATAAGAAATGATCATATGCTTTCTGAGAAATACGCTATCCATCCTACATAAGCTGTTCTTTTAGAAGCTGAAAGAAACTCTTTAATCTGTAGACACTCTTACATATTTATTCCTACAATGGTCTGTATACCAAAACAAGGGCCAGAATTAGACCTTGTTTTCATATCAGTCTATAACTTACTACCAGTGACAGAGGAAGGGCTATGCTGTGGCAAACAAGTTTTTCTTTCTTTTTTTTTTAAATTGTCTTACGAAAACACAAGTTACCATGGTGACTGTAAGAAACCAGGGAATCACCAGAGAGATCAGGTTATCTTTTTCCAGGCTGAGTTCTTGTCTGGCAGAGACTCCCTGTGACTTTCCTGATCACTCAACCTAGTGATTCCAGACTTTTTCTGGCTATTACAGATGCCAGATAAGTGGCTTCAACAAGCAGTTTCAGGTTAACCTAGCCCACATTTAAATTACAAGTGCTCCACAAAGGTTTTAACTTGAAGGAACTGCATTGCTATGCAAGGTATCGGGTAGGGTGAGCAAACACAATGGTGACATGGATGTACCCCCAGCCCAAAGCCTGGGCAGATTTCTGAGCAGCCAGTTTCCACCTGTGCTCTCTGGGTCCCACTCGGGCTTTTTCTCATCCTCCTCGCCCTTACAGAAGCTCGGAAGCCTGACTTCCCAGGACCAGTTCTCACCGGCTTGCTAAGCACTTTCCTTTCCCCATCAAGGCCTCTGTTCTCCCCCGTGACAGATCCTACCAGGGTTTGGCCAGCTCTGACCTGAGAAAGGCTAGGATTCCCTCTGAGAGACTTCATCATGGCAGATGATATCTATTTTTTGTCTCTCATCACAAATAGGACAAATGACTTGGCATCTGAAAAACCTAAAATATCCTGGAGCAACTGGCTTTCTGGCATAGCTCAGCTCTTGGGGAGACATGTTTTGAAAAGCTTATGATACTAGAAAGGTGAGGTACCACTTCTTAGCATAAGGCAGACTTCAAATTACTATTAATGTCCAGTATAGCATTCAAAGACACATTATTGCAATTGCAAAATCCCCTTCGATGCCAAAACTTTGTTTGGTACCCTGGTATCACCACTACTCAGTCAGAACAGAAGGGACTATAAGGTAACCATGTGCCACTTCGACAAAGCATATTTTATCCTCACAAATGACTGCTTTTCTGATGTTCTCATCAGTTCTCTGGGTAATAGATTAAGCTAACCAACTCATTTTCATACATATCCCTAACTCAATCAAGCTCAATAAAAGTCATTCTGGACTTCAATTATTTGCTAAGGAATAATTATACTTAAATGAAAAAAAAATGCTGAGCGTGGTTCAGTGCATAGTCAAAGGCCTCTCCATTTACACTTCAAGAAAACAAAAAGATCAGATTGCTAGAAAAGGAAACAGATTGTTTTTCTCCATCCTCTGGAAACAACATCCTCATGCATTTACACCTGAAAAAGTTTAAAGGAGAACACAAGAAAGAAAAGCTTTTAATTTATTACCTCCAATGATGTTCAGATTCGAAAGGAACTAAATTTCTAAACTAAGAGTCAGTACGACCTCAGACAACCATAACAAGTCTACAACCCAAGAGTTCTAGCTTCTTCCATTTGCCCAAAAAGAATGTATTCCAGGCTCCCAGTTCACAATGCAGGCTTTTTTTTTTTTTTTTCTCTTTTTTTGGTCTTTTCAAGACAGGGTCTCTCTGTAGCCCCAGCTGTCCTGGAACTCACTCTGTAGACCAGACTGGCCTTGAACTCACAAAGATCTGCCTGCCTCTGCCTCCCGAATGCTAGGATTCAAGGCGGGCGCCACCACACCCAGCCAATGCAGGCTTTCTTTAAAAGATTCCCTCTGTTTAAAACTTTCTACATGAGATAGCCTAGTGGTTAAGAGTGCCGACTGCTCTTGCAGAGGACCCAGGTTTGATCCCCAGCACCCACATGGTGGCTGAGAACCCTCTGTAACTCCAATTCGAGGAGAACTCCAGTTCCAGGGGAATCAGACACCTTCTTCTGACCTCCGCGGCATTGCACGACACGGGTGCACAGACCTGCATGCAGACAGTACATTCATACACATAAAAAACAAAAAAAAACTTTCTACATGGATAAAAGTTTTTGTTTGCTTCAATGTACTCATATATATAATATAATATATATAGATATATATATAATATATAACCGGTTGTTTATAAGTAAAATACAAACTCCAAATTCTGACTTCCATGTAATGAATCACAATTATGGTTGTTGTCAAGAATTTCAGGGTAGAGACTGGAGAGATGGGTCAGCAGTTAAGAACACTGGCAACTCTTGCAGAGGATCTGGGTTTTGTTCCCAGAACCCACATGGTAGCTAACAACTGTCCCTAACTCTAGTTCCAGGGGAATCTAACACCCTGTCTGACCTCCAAGGGCACTAAGCAAGATACAGGTGCACTTACATATATGCAGACAATACACTCATCACATAAAATAAAAATAAATGAAATCTAAAATAATTCTTGTCAATTTAAATAAAGCTTTCCCTTCCTATCCATGTTTTTCCTTTTACTATTCATTATATTATTCTAAGTGCCTAAACCTTGGCATCCAATACATCCTGCAATATTATAATAATGAAAATTAGGCTGCTGTACCAGCACAGTTTTAGCCAATGAATGCTATGCTTGAGGTCACTGTGGTCCACCACAGACCAGAACAGGAAATGACACAGGTTTATCTCTCCTAAATCATTCACTAAAGTAAAAATATCTTCACATAAAGATATGCCTCAGAACACTTATACATAATGTTTGTATGTGTCTGTGTTTGTGTGTGTGTGTGTGTGAAAGTTTTAAGATGAACTTTGAATCAGTATACCACTTCTTAATATTACTTGCCTATGTTTTAGAGTTGAAGCCTAACCCACAACTATTTCACAAGCATTTTTAGCCAGGTACCAACCTTCAACTGACATTACAAATGTCAGCTATACTAGGAATGGAAATCTTTTAAAGGAACATGTAAATCTCAATTTGTCACTTCTTGTCACAAACCTGATATTAGCTCATGACCCAGAGCTTTTTAAATTAAGAAACACTAAATAATGGCAAACCAGTGTTAGGAATTCCTTAAACATCAAACAGTAATTTTAGATTTGTCCATTTGTTTACTTTCCAAAAAGTTGCCAGAAAACACTAGTTAGCAGAAATAAAAATGCTCTAGCATTCCTTGTCTAGTAGTAGCTTCTTGAAATGGTAAGAAGAGAGATTTGGCTGCCCCTTCTCTTTCAGTACTCAGTACTACACCATTATAAAATTGTATTTTAACACTATCTACCACCTATCTATTTGCCAATAGAACAGCAATTCAAATCATCTAACCTTCCACTGTTTGAGAAATTAATGACATATTAGCATAAATATTTAACAGTATTGCTGATTTCTTAGAGCTTATGATATAAATGGTAAATCACATGCAAAAATTTACATGATAGAGCAATATGTAGCAAATGGGAAAATGATAAAAGAATGCAGACTAGGGAGATAGCTCAGTCAGTAAAACACTTGGTTGGCAAGCATGAAGACCTGTATTCAATCCCCAGAACCCATTAAAGGAAACCAGGCATGGGGGCACCATTTTGTAATCCCAGTACTAGGGAGATGGAGACAGATGGATTACTGGAGCTCTCTGGTCAGCTAGTCTAGCCAATTGGGTGCACTCATACAGACAAGTGCATGCATATGCACATGAAGACACACATGCACACAAGTTAGAATGCACACGGACATTGTTATGCAGGAGATGGATAAATGTAGAATGTAAAGCACAGATGACCCTAAGGTGTACAGAGAAAATAGATGGAAGTGTTAGAAACATCTCAGCCAGGTGTGTTGGCGCCCGCCTTTAATCCTAGCACTCGGGAAGCAGAGGCAGGCAGATCTTTGTGAGTTCAAGGCCAGCCTGGTCTACAGAGTGAGTTCCAAGACAGCAGGACAGCTGGAGCTACAGGTAGACCCTGTCTCGAAAAGACCAAAAAAAAAAAAAAAAACAACAACAAAAGAAGGCATCTGATGAGCAATACTGTTCAATGCTAGGAGCAGCACAGCTAAAGAGGTGTCAGAGGGCAGATAGGGTAGATCTGGTTATAGCAAAAATCTCACATTGGAAAGCAGAACATGAAGGGGCTGGAGAGATGGCTCAGTGGTTTGGTTCCTAGCACCCCCATGGCAGCTAACAACCATCCATAATTCCAGGGAATCTGATGCCCTCTTCTGGCCTCTGTGGGCATGGCATGACATGAGTGCACTTACATGCAGGCAAAATACTCATATACAATAATAATAAAGAAATCTTTAAAATCCTTAAAAATTTCAAAAACAAGGAAAGTAGAACATGGACTACAGGCAAATGAGAAAACAATGTGATTTTCTCCTTTGTTCTGTCCCCAATTTAGTAGCATGGAGCTGTGCTGAGCCTGCTGGCCTGCACATGTAGGGCAGTTCCACAGCCTTCTTTCAGACCCTCTGTTCTGATCAGTAAACTTGACATAGCATCCTTACATCTCTAAGGCTTCTCTTAAGAATTAAAATCCTAATACTATGTGCAATGTACAAATGCCAATAAAAGAAATAGGAAAAAGACTTGTTAGATTATATGAGAACTGTTCGCTATATAGTGAGGTTTTGTTTTGTTTTGTTTTTGGTCTTTTTTTGAGACAGGGTCTCCCTTTAGTCCCAGCTGGCCTGGAGCTTGCTATGTAGACCAGGCTGGCCTTGACTTCACAGAGCTCTGCCTGCCTCTACCTCCCAAGTGCTGGGATTAAAGGCAAGAGCTACCATGCCCAGCTAATATAGTGAATTTTTAATAAATGTAATCTTAGTAACCTTATCATTAGAATTAAAAGTAGGCAATAGCAAAAGCATTTAATTAAGTGATGTTGTAAACACAGTGGTTTGCTTTGAGCATCTAGATGGAGAATGAATTTGCTTCTCTTTCAAATGGTGTTTTACTCTAGATTCCCTTTTAGTTTAGGTGACTTTAGCATATTTTAATTCTGACCAATCTAAGTGACCACTTTTTACTTCTACCAATTTCATTATATATTAACTGATTTGATAATATAGATATTTTATTATAATTATCATTAGCTATGGGATTATTGCTTCAAAGAACATAGTAGAACCATGAATTTCTACAGTTACATAAGTAGAAGTAGAAAATGAGCAGGCATTATTAGTTCAGTGAGATGGCTTGGCAGGGAGGCACTGAATGCCTCTTTATACTCCCATGAACTGTATAAATGCGCCTTTGACCTTCTCAGCCAGGGGAAATTATACATTTAAGGCAGAAGGAGTTTCACTTCCAGGAAGAGTATAAAAACATGCTTGGCAGCAGCTCTATCAGGAATAATGACAGGGAACCCCCAGGTACTTTACAAAGATTCATTAGCTCTATGCCATTGAGCACTAAACTGGAAAATAAATTGTTAGTGTAATCTCAGCCGAATGGAATAACCCTCAGAGACTGGTTAGTTCATACAAACACTCATCTATACACTTTAGGAGTTAGCCTGTACCTTCAGGATGGTTCTCCAAGTGAAACCCATTGGAGAATCCCCAAGGCCACTTTGTCCTGTGATGCAAGAAAGAGTTCCCATGGCTGCTTTCACATAATCAGTAATTCACAATATACAGAAAATCATATTCTTAAGAAAAAAAATTAATCTATAGTTATGTGATTAAAAACCTAAGTCAGTAATCAGCAACATATGTGATTTTAAATGAGAAATACTGTGTTCTAAAAAGTAAAGGCAGTCTTTCTCATTTATCCCTTTATTACTAAGTTTTAACTTAGTATACTCTTAAAATATAAACTTATAATTTCAAATTGTGTGAAGCTATTTAATAAAATTATTTTATTCCAAATTATGTTTTCAGAGAGAAATCAAGCTAGAAACTTCCTATACATCAAGAAACTTCCTTCATATTCATCAGCTTTCACAGTGCCAGAAGGTGCTAAGCAGCCCCTGGGGAGGGAAAGACAGCAATGACCTTACCCAGTGCTGGATCCTGAGTGTTGCAAAAGCAGCCTGCCAGGCAAGATGTGCCCACTGGTTTAGTAGTGGCATTACAGAGGTAACCAACCACTATCTGATGGGATTTGAGGCCTGCTTCACAGGAGGGAATTCATGCCAGGTATTGTAAATCTGGTCAAAAGCCCATGAGTGGGGGTCATAAGCCTTACTGGGGAACTTGGAACTACTGTTTTGCTAAATGGACAAGTGGTCAAACTGCTTTCTAAATTACTTGTACTTTATATACATAGATCAGTGCTGCTCTCAACCGTGGTCAAAGAACATCCTTTTTAGTGGTTTAGCAGAGATTCATAATTGATGAATATGCTTCAGGTAAGTAATTATTGAGTGCTCATTTCTAACTGGGACAGCTTTATCAATGACTCCCTTGAAAGAATCATGGAGCATGGAAGAAGGGGCAGGAAAACATGTGAGAGCAGGAGGAGGAGGAGGAGGAGGAGTGCTCTGGAAAGTTGTGTTCTGGACTGGACATGGCTACTGCACTCATGGACTCATGGCAGCTGTGGTTTTACTGCACAGGACATGAACAAAAATCAAGCTAGTAAACATTCCAGCCCAGACTGGGAAGAGGCCCACAAGGCTCCACCCTTGAATGAAGAGGTATTGGTAGTTGATAACTGCTGGGAGAAGAGTCATTGTTGCTCTGGGGCAGTTCCTGGTAAGTTGTCTGTGCACCTACCCATGCATGGTCCCACACCCATGCATATCAGGGAGGCTCCTCTGGAACTAGAGTTACAAATAGTTGTAAGCCACCTGATGTGGGTCTAGGAACTCAACTTAGGTTCTCTGCAAGAGCAGCAAGTGTTCTTAACCTCTAAGTCATCTTGTGGAACAACCAACAGTTATTTAATTAGACTTAAGGCCCATTCCCTAGGAGGGAATCCATGCCTATTGCTGTAAAACCTAACCACTTACCTATGGTTGGAGAGGTCATAGACTCTAGAGGAAAGCAACTTTCCTAAACGAATATAATTTCTAACTATGTTCTAAATAATGATCCTGATATTCACAGATAAGTGTAACTCTCATCACTTATTCAACAAGCTTCTGTCTGCCATGGGTGGAGACTATTACAGAGATCCACAAGTGGTCAAAATACAGAGAATAAGTACTGTGAACTGCCCACCCTCAGCTGATATATCTACAATGTGACCCCTAGGCCTAAGATTCAGGGAACATACAGAAGAGGGAGTGGAAAGATTGTAAGAGTCTAGAAGACTGCTAGATAGTGTCTTCTAGACATGACAGGAAAGCTGCACCTATGAAATTTCAACAATATGGTTGTGAAGAGTGGACAGTTCTCAGAAAGAATGACTAATTTTGGACATCAAATGCCTTCCGAGGGAAAAGACAAAGCCCAGGGAGTCAGCTACCCCTCTCAACCAGCCAGTTGACCTTGGCTATAGAAGGGGGAGGGGCTATAATAGATATAAAAAAGACAAAACATAAAAAAGGTCTGCTTGGGTAACTTGAAGGCAAATGTGGCAAGATTTGTGTCAAACCCAAGTTCCTAAAGAAAAAAAAAATGATAAAAAGCCAAATTCTTTGCTTAAGAAACTCTGGAAAGCTTTATAGACTGAAGAGCACTTCACAAAAGGTGTGCAGAAGTTAAAAACTGTCCCAGGGGTGGACAAAGATGCCCCAGATTAAACAGGGTACCTTTCCCTTCTGAGAAAAGTTATGCCAGGGGTGGAGGCAGTTTGCTGAGCCCAGGCCTCCCCCAGCAGCCAGGTGGGGGTTAAATGGAAAGAAAACAGGTGTGGTCACAGCCAGGCATCAGAACCAGGGAACCAACAGGTGCAGCAAGGGAAAAAGGGGCCACATTCCTCCTTGGCCCTGTGCAGGGCCAGGCAGCTTGAGCCAGCCTCAATGACCTTATCAAGGATAAAGAAATGCAGGGAGGCTCCATGTAAAAACCCCAGGATACCAAATGGCTTCAGGAACATGACTACTGATAATAAAGACGTGACTAAATCAACGCCATGTCCATGCTACTGTACTCAGCATGGATCTACTGAGAAAACAAGTGATACAAGTGGATAAAATCTTCCCATTTTAGACCTTGTTTATGTTTAGTTTAATACATAATGCTAAGGTCTGAGTGTTTTACAGATGTTAAACCTATTAGAGAGATATCAAGTACATCTTAAGAAATAAAGACAAAAAGTAATTTCACAAAGGGGTTACAAGGGCCAGGTTTAACTATGAAATTCTTGGGAGCACCAAGATGGTTGGGAGAAGTCTACAATGGCCTGGGCCTGTAGATACCAAAAAGCAAACAGATATCTTATAAAAATAAAAAACAGAAACTCCCCCAAATTATACAATTGTTAAATGAAAATCCAAGTACCAGGGGTGGGTTACCTTCCCTCCCCCCTCCCCATGAGCTGTTGGCCAGGGAAGCAGTGGAGGCTCCCCAAACAATAAAGGCTATTGGCACTAATGGTGGTTGCACAGTACAAGCAGACAGTAAAAGCCTATTGTTGAAGATGTGGCATGATGGGAGTACTGGAGAGAGATGGTCCCAGTACCTGGGACCAAGCTGAACATTCCCTGCCACTGGATGTCTGGCCTTCATAGTGCCAAAGAGTACTATTCAGATCACTAAGGGAGAACAGTCCCAAAGTTCTGCTTAATGATGTACCCTGTGTGCTGCATTATCACATGCCAGGCAAGATGCTCCTACTGGTGCAATAGTGGCTTGTCTAGTATATGTACAACCAACAAATTTCCAATGACTTAAGGCCGGCTGCTAGGGGAGGAACACACACCTGATACTGTAAGCCAGGTTGACACCGAGTGGCAGGGGAAGTTACAGGCCCTGCTGGGGAAGCCACTGCAATTGTTTTATTATATGCATATGATGCACCTTCTAAGATAGTATCCAAGCATTTGTGTTTGCACCAATAGGTTGGATTATTATAGGACTCAGTGTTTGTTTAGATGTTCCTGCTTCTTTCTATTCTATATGTGCTTTATTAGTAGGAGAAATACCCCTAAATTTGGCCGACAATCCATTGGAAACAGATAATGAAAAGACCCAAGAACTCAATGTCTCACCACAATGAAAAACATTTTATCCTACCTCTTTCACCCCCTCCAAAGCTCGGGGACTCTTACAGGAGAGGATGGTGGAAAGACATGAGAGCTGCAGGAAGGGGTGAAGTGTGTAGCATGGACAGTCCTCCAGAAGAATGCAATATTATCTTGGACATCAAATGCCTTCCAAGGGTAAAGAAAAAACCAGGGGAGTCAGCTACCCCTCCCAACAAGCCAGTTGGCCTTGGCTGTATAAGAGGGAGGGCCTAAGTGTGTATAAGCTAAGAATGCCAAGAGGAGGGTCTTTCCCACCACGGCCATCTTGGGCAGAGTCACAGGGTCTATGATGTAACCCTGTATGGATATGAGGGAAGGGGAGCATTAACAATCCTGTAAGTAACCCTCTCACCCATCTGCTCTATAAAAAAGCCTAACTAAACTTGCTAGAATCTTCCAAACTGTGGTTTGGAGAATCTTCCTAGAGTTGCCTTTGGGACCATGGGAAGTGGGAGATAGGATGTGCTTACCTCCCAGAAGGATTTTTAACAACAGGTTGCCTAAACAAGACCAGCACAATGACAACACCGGTTGACATGCTAATGTGGAAAGGGCAAATTTCACAAGGTCTTACCTCTAGATGCTACAGGAAATCAATAACTACTGAGTGAGGGAGAATCGTTTTTCTCCAGATACGAGTTCCCTGACTGGTTAGCTAATGCCAAATGATTAGCTCTAACGCACATACACAGAAGCACCACTAAATGACTTAATAGGGTGTGTGTGTGTGGTGGTGGGGGGGGTGTTTGTGTAAATTAAAGAGGCCATAAAATTGGGGAAGAGTGGGAAAAGTTGGAGGGGAAGAGAGAGAGGTGGAAATGATGTAACTACAGTATTGATGTATGAAATTCTCAGAACATAAAATAATTGAAAAGAAAAGAAAAATAAACAAAATTGGGCTCTGCATTAGCTGCCACTGTTCCTATGGCATTCAATGCTTAAAGAAATGGAAAGCATTCAGCTTCAATTAAGCCAACTCAGATTAGCAAAGAAAATATGTTCTACATACTTCCATAGGCTTATCCTATAGAAGTACATTTTTCTAATCTAGTGACCCATAGAATTCTGTGTTATATAACCCCAAGGGCCATCACTTACAAGAACTAAAGGTAAATTTGGGAAGGTTCATCCTGAAGTATCCCTAAAGATACATGTAATAAACATAGTTCTTTGCTAATAAGTACTTAGAAATTTCAGGGGGTTTGTAATTTATAATACCAGACATTATTATCATTTAAGTTCAAAAGTAAACTTGAAATAGTGGCCTTATTTAAATAGGAGAAGTATTATCTATAAAAGTGTATTTTTTTGTCTTTTTAAGACAGGGTCTCCCTTTAGTCCCAGCTGACTTGGAGCTCCCTATGTAGACCAGGCGGCCTTGAACTCACAGATATCCACCTGCCTCTGCCTCCAGAGTGCTGGGATTAAAGGCATGCACCACCACACCTGGCCAAAAAGTGTAATTATTTTTCCTTTTTTTTTTTTTTATTGATGTTTTGTGTATTTCATACATCATTTCTCAATTCAGCTCAGGCATATTCTCCTTTCCCTTCCCCTCACCACCCCACCCTAGACCATGCATTCTGCCATAACTGTCCTGCATCTTTCAGTCTTTTTTTTTATGCTTAGGAATTCACATTTTCCTTCATTAATTTTATATTACTTTAAAATACAGATACATACTCTTCACCCATATACAGTAATTACAGAGTCTGAGAGTAATTGATGGATGGATTCTAGAGCCCACTGAGAGATTCACATTATAACAACATAGTTGCTTTCAGATAAACAGAAATATATCAATATCATCATTCAGCTTGCCTTTCGTATGGGGGATTTGGTATTAGCATCCACAAATGAGGAAAATCATTCTCCATTTGTCTTTCTGGGACTATGTTACTTCACTCAGCATAATGGCTTCATGCTCCATCAATTTACCTGCAAAGTTCATAATGCAATCTTTCTTTACCACTGAATAGTAAGTACTCCCTTGTGTAGATGTACTACATTTTTGTCATTCACTCGTCTGTTGAGGGGCATTTGGGTTGGTTCCAGCTCTTTACTATTGTGAAGAGAGCTGCAATAAACATGGATGTGCATGTATCTTTGTGGTAGGATAAGTCTTTGGGGTTTATACTCGGGAGTGGTATGACTGGGTCAGGTGGACTTACATAGATGCAGGCAATACATTCATACACATACATAAACAGAATAATAAAATACTTTTAATAAATCTATGATGAAATGGCACAAAATAAAATATACTGTTAAATCTGCTTCTTTATAGACTAGAACCTCTAGAGATATATTTTAGCAGCAATTATTAGGAAGAAGGTACTAATTAAAAAAAACAGTTTTAAAGTTTGATATACACAAAGAGAATAAATATGCAGTGGTAATACATTTATTCATGTTGAGGAGATCTGAAATCTGAGCTGCTTTGATAGAGGTTTCCTTCACTCATTAGTTTGGAGGCCTCACCAATTATATGAACTTCAGAATTTGGAACTATTTCACTTTAATATTATATGTGTTCATCAATTTCTCACCGATGCTTCAAGTTTTATGCTGTAACATTTTCTCTAATTGCTTCCAGCTACTATATTAGAAAACTGAAATTCACAATTTCATGTGCTTAAGTTTTAAAAATCTCCAATATGGCTTAAAATTAAAGCTAGTAGATGAGCTTTTTAAAAATCCTGATTATCCATAAAGATAACCCCTCATAATGTATTATATTTTTTTTTTTTTTTTTTTGTCTTTTGAGACAGGGTCTCCCTTTAGTCCCAGCTGGCCTGGAGCTCACAGAGATCTGCCTGCCTCTGCCTCCCAAGTGCTGGGATTAAAGGCGCGCGTGTCACCAAGCCTTTAATCCCTAAATCAGGCAGCAGCTGCACAGGAAGCAAGTCAACAATCAACAAATGGGACCTCATAAAAAAGAATATATAAACTACTCAAAAAACAAAGAAGTAAGAAGACAAATGACTTACTCAAAAGATGGAGTAAAGAACTGAACAGAGACTTCACCAGTAAGGAAGTAAAGATGGCTGAGAAACATCTTAAAAAGCATTCAGCATCATTAATAATTAAGGAAATGCAAATTAAAACCACTCTCAGATAGCATCTCCAATACGACTAGCTAAGATCAAGAAAACAAAAGACAACAGATGTTGGAGAGGTTGTGGGGAAGGGGACACTCATCCACCGCTGGTGGGAATGTAAACTTGTACAACCACTATGGAAAGCAGTGTGGAGAACCCTTAAAAGCATCGGAATGAGCCTACCACCTAACCCAGTCATACCATTCCTGGGTATATACCCAAAGACTCATCCTACCCGCAAAGATACATGCACGTCCATTTTATTGCAGCTCTCTTCACAATAGCGAGCTGCAACCAACCCAAATGCCCCTCAACAGATGAGTGGATGACAAAAATGTGGTACATCTAACACTGGAGTACTGTTCAGCAGTAAAGAAAGATGGCATTATGAACTTTCCAGGTAAATGGATGGAGCTCAAAGCCATTATGCTGCGTGAAGTAACATAGCCCCAGAAAGACAAACGGAGAATGGTTTCCCTCATTTGTGGATGCTAGCACCAAATCCCCTAGACAAAAGGCAAGCTGAATGACATTATTGTTATATTTTTGTTTATCTGAAAGCAACTATGTTGTTATAATGTGAATCTCTCAATGGGCTCTAGAGTCCACCCACCAATTATTCTCAAACTCTCTACTGTATATGGGTGAAGAATATGTATCCGTATTTTAGAGTAATAAAATTAATGGAGGAAAATGTGAATTCCTAAGCATAAAAAAAAGACTGAGAGAAAGATACAGGACGTTATGGCAGACTGCATGGTCTGGGGTGGGGTGGGTGGGGGGAAGGGAAAGGGGATATGCCTGAGCTGAATTGAGAAATGATGTTGAAATACACAAAATCAATAAAAAAAAAAAAAAAAAAAGGAAAAAATAATCACTTTTGGCCAGGTGTGGTGGTGCATGCCTTTAATCCCAGCACTCTGGAGGCAGAGGCAGGTGGATATCTGTGAGTTCAAGGCCGCTCTGGTCTACATAGGGAGCTCCAAGTCAGCTGGGACTAAAGGGAGACCCTGTCTTAAAAGAAAAAAATACACTTTTATAGATAATACTTCTCCTATTTAAATAAGGCCACTATTTCAAGTTTACTTTTGAACTTAAATGATAATAATGTCTGGTATTATAAATTACAAACCCCCTGAAATTTCTAAGTACTTATTAGCAAAGAACTATGTTTATTACATGTATCTTTAGGGATACTTCAGGATGAACCTTCCCAAATTTACCTTTAGTTCTTGTAAGTGATGGCCCTTGGGGTTATATAACACAGAATTCTATGGGTCACTAGATTAGAAAAATGTACTTCTATAGGATAAGCCTATGGAAGTATGTAGAACATATTTTCTTTGCTAATCTGAGTTGGCTTAATTGAAGCTGAATGCTTTCCATTTCTTTAAGCATTGAATGCCATAGGAACAGTGGCAGCTAATGCAGAGCCCAATTTTGTTTATTTTTCTTTTCTTTTCAATTATTTTATGTTCTGAGAATTTCATACATCAATACTGTAGTTACATCATTTCCACCTCTCTCTCTTCCCCTCCAACTTTCCCACTCTTCCCCAATTTTATGGCCTCTTTAATTTACACAAACACCCCCCCCACCACCACACCACACACACCCTATTAAGTCATTTAGTGTGCTTCTGTGTATGTGCGTTAGACTAATCATTTTGGCATTAGCTAACCAGTCAGGGAACTCGTATCTGGAGAAAAACGATTCTCCCTCACTCAGTAGTTATTGATTTCCTGTAGCATCTAGAGGTAAGACCTTGTGAATTTGCCCTTTCCACATTAGCATGTCAACCGGTGTTGTCATTGTGCTGGTCTTGTTTAGGCAACCTGTTGTTAAAAATCCTTCTGGGAGGTAAAGCACATCCTATCTCCCACTTCCCATGGTCCCAAAGGCAAACTCAGGAAGATTCTCCAAACCACAGTTTGGAAGTACTAGAGTTTAGTTGGCTTTTTATAGAGCAATGGTGAGGGGTTACTTACAGGATTGTTAATGCTCCCCTTCCCTCATATCCATACAGGGTTACATCATAGACCCTGTGACTCTGCCCAAGATGGCCGTGGTGGGAAAGACCCTCCTCTTGGCATTCTTAGCTTATACACACTTAGGCCCTCCCTCTTATACAGCCAAGGACTGGCTTGTTGGGAGGGGTGCTGACTCCCCTGGTTTTTTTCTTTACCCTTGGAAGGCATTTGATGTCCAAGATAATATTGCATTCTTCTGGAGGACTGTCCATGCTACACACTTCACCCCTTCCTGCAGCTCTCATGTCTTTCCACCATCCTCTCCTGTAAGAGTCCCCGAGCTTTGGAGGGGGTGAAAGAGGTAGGATAAAATGTTTTTCATTGTGGTGAGACATTGAGTTCTTGGGTCTTTTCATTATCTGTTTCCAATGGATTGTCGGCCAAATTTAGGGGTATTTCTCCTACTAATAAGCACATATAGAATAGAAAGAAGCAGAACATCTAAACAAACACTGAGTCCTATAATAATCCAACCTATTGGTGCAAACACAAATGCTTGGATACTATCTTAGAAGGTGCATCATATGCATATAATAAAAACATTGCAGTGGCTTCCCACTGGGCCTGTAACTTCCCCTGCCACTCGGGTCACCTGGCTTACAGTATCAGGTGTGTGTTCCTCCCCTAGCAGCCGGCCTTAAGTCATTGGAAATTGTTGGTTGTACATATACTAGACAAGCCACTATTGCACCAGTAGGAGCATCTTGCCTGGCATGTGATAATGCAGCACACAGGGTACATCATTAAGCAGAACTTTGGGACTGTTCTCCCTTAGTGATCTGAATAGTACTCTTTGGCACTATGAAGGCCAGACATCCAGTGGCAGGGAATGTTCAGCTTGGTCCCAGGTACTGGGACCATCTCTCTCCAGTACTCCCATCATGCCACATCTTCAACAATAGGCTTTTACTGTCTGCTTGTACTGTGCAACCACCATTAGTGCCAATAGCCTTTATTGTTTTGGGGAGCCTCCATGCTTCCCTGGCCAACAGCTCATGGGGAGGGGGGAGGGAGGTAACCCACCCCTGGTACTTGGATTTTCATTTAACAATTGTATAATTTGGGGGGTTTCTGTTTTTTATTTTATAAGATATGTTTGCTTTTTGGTATCTACAGGCCCAGGCCATTGTAGACTTCTCCCAACCATCTTGGTGCTCCCAAGAATTTCATAGTTAAACCTGGCCCTTGTAACCCCTTTGTGAAATTACTTTTTTTCTTTATTCTTAAGATGTACTTGATATCTCTCTAATGTTTAACATCTGTAAAACACTCAGACCTTAGCATTATGTATTAAACTAAACATAAACAAGGTCTAAAATGGGAAGATTTTATCCACTTGTATCACTTGTTTTCTCAGTAGATCCATGCTGAGTACAGTAGCATGGACATGGCGTTGATTTAGTCACGTCTTTATTATCAGTAGTCATGTTCCTGAAGCCATTTGGTATCCTGGGGTTTTTACATGGAGCCTCCCTGCATTTCTTTATCCTTGATAAGGTCATTGAGGCTGGCTCAAGCTGCCTGGCCTGCACAGGGCCAAGGAGGAATGTGGCCCCTTTTTCCCTTGCTGCACCTGTTGGTTCCCTGGTTCTGATGCCTGGCTGTGACCACACCTGTTTTCTTTCCATTTAACCCCCACCTGGCTGCTGGGGGAGGCCCGGCTCGCAAACTGCCTCCACCCCTGGCATAACTTTTCTCAGAAGGGAAAGGTACCCTGTTTAATCTGGGGCATCTTTGTCCACCCCTGGGACAGTTTTTAACTTCTGCACACCTTTTGTGAAGTGCTCTTCAGTCTATAAAGCTTTCCAGAGTTTCTTAAGCAAAGAATTTGGCTTTTTATCATTTTTTTTTTCTTTAGGAACTTGGGTTTGACACAAATCTTGCCACATTTTGCTTNAAAAAAAAAGAAAGTCTTTTCCTACACATATGTCTTGTAGGTTGTTGCCAACTTTTTCTTCTATCAGCTTCAGGGTTTCAGGCTTCACATTGAGATCTTTGATCCACTTGGAGTTAAAAGTGTATTTTTTTATACTGGCTTTCCTTAAACCCAAATTAGCAGAAAATAATTTCCTATCTAGCACACACTCCTCCATTTTTTTGTTGAAAAACATTTGATTTTTGAGAAAATACTTCACATATCTTGGGAATGCATATCTTTTAGGAAAAAGAAACCATGTACACTGAATGGGACTGATCTAATTTTATGCTGTAATCTGGGATAGACATTATCACCCAGGCTTAGAAATCAGCTTTCTCTGTGTTCCTAGATGCTACAGCTTGGTGAGGTGTAGGTATGCAAACTACAGAGCTCACAAATAACAGACATGTTTGCTGTATTATTACAGGTACCTAAAACGAAAAAGGTAAATGGTTTGAAGTTTTGTTGGAATAAGAGAAAAAGAACCTAAGTATTGGACCACCTACAAACCTTCTGAAAAGAGAGTACTGATTTATTCTATTTCAAATCTTAATTTCAACAAATTTATTCAAAATTTTTGGCACATCATGATATTCAATGTATCCACATGTTTAGATTTTAAATCTTTACTCCTGTGACAGCAAATTCTTCAATTTATACTTCTTATAGAAAGAAATTCCAGGTTTCAAACACATACACTGAATAACTGGCAAATGTTAATTTGACTTCTGAAAATTATTCTCAGTATTTGCAATGACTTGTGATTTGCTATGTATGGTAGTGATGTAAGTGGATAGTGCCCCAAAATTTATTTTCCATGCACAGCTACACTTTTTCTTAAATTCAAGAGGAAGAAATAAATAATAAAAGCAAAACACATGGGCTAGTTGGGAATATAATCTTTTCTTTCATACTACCCTACATCACATCTCCTAAAAACATAACCCATTTTGAGGGGTTAAAATGAAGTAAAATAATTGAACATCATTGGTTAAACTAAGTAAGCCCCAAAACAAAATCAAAAGTCACCCATGTGGGAGGGGGAGTTGGCATGGGTGGAAGAAAGAGAAGAGTGTGAGGAGAGAATAATCAGAGTGCATTATACATATGTATGAAATTGTCAAAGAACTAACTTAATTCATAATTACAATAAAAACTATTATCAAGAGATTTAACTGTTTTATTTATAATTGTGATATTGAAGATTGAACTTAGGGCCTTATGTACGCTAGGCAAACACTTTTCCACTAAGTTACACACCCAATCCTCTTTGTAGTTTTTATTTTTAAGACAGGGTCTCATTAAGTTTTCTAGGCTGGCCTTGAATTCATTTAAGTAACCCAGGCCATCCTGAAACTTCTGATCCTCCTGCTTCATTCAGCCTCACCCATAGCTAGAATTGCAGGCCTGTGCCATCAGGCCCAGCTTTGAATATGCTTTTAAAATGGAATCTCTGCGGCTTGAAAAGGCACAGACAGCACTTGAGTTGCTTTTCATATATATTAATAGGCACAAAGAACCAAAGAGTGGTTATTATACAATGCACATGACAATACATATCAGAACTTTCTTCAATAAATCTCTTACATTAACTTACACAACGCAGGCCCCTTTCATTGAAGTCAAACACAATATTTATGCAATATGGTCTTACATGTATCCATACAGAACCAAAAAACCCAAACTTCAAACCACTGACCTCTAGGTTTACTCAGAATCCAGAAAAAGACAGTACCTTCTGCAATGCAAAAGTGACAACAAAAGTATTTGCTTCTCACTTTGAAGCTATATATATAAAAAAAGGAATGGTAATAAATATAAATTCAGGCCCAGTATATACTTCCTGTTATTAGCTACATCAGCAAGGCGTTTATGATATTCTGGAACTGACAAAACTTGTTTTTACATATTGCTGTAACCAAACCTCAATTAACAGTTTTGAGGTGAACTATAACAGGAACAGCAATGCACCCGGATCCCAATTTTTATGTGTGGTTCAAAGAGTCAATGAATCTAGTCAGTGTCAAGAGTTTCCTCTAATAATTTAAGCTAACACCAAATCCCCCCCCCCAGTTGAAATGTAAACTGAGTAACGTTATTGTTATACTTCTTTTTATCTGAAAGCAACTGTGCTGGTAAAATGTGAATCGCTTAATAGGCCCTAGAATTGACCTAACACTTATTTTCAGACATTGTAACTACCGGATATGGGTGGAAAATATGTATTCATATTTTAGAGTAATATAAAATTAAGAGGAAAATGTGAATGCCAAACGTATTTTGGAATTAACATACAGTTTATTCTCAGAGGTTTTATTTTGATACGTATGTGATGTTTATACAGGCATATTTTGGAGCAACACAAAGGGGAGGGAACAATAGCATAAGGACTGGGTCAAAGAACTAACTGATACAGTTAAAACAACAAGCATCTGCAGAAAAAAACAATCTCTGGAAAGACTGAGAGTAAGATGGAAGACATGTATGGCAGAGTGCATCTACTGGGGTGGGGTGTGTGTCAGGGAGAGAGGAATGTATCAGAACTGGACTGAAAGATGATGCATGAAATACACAAAACATCAATAAAATATTTTTAAAAAGAATCTTCAAGACACAGTGTGAAATATAAACTTTAATAGGCTTGAAATCCATGTCTACATGTTTAGAATAAAATCTGCAACATAATTCAATACCATTACTAACAAAACCACTATTTTAATTAACTCATTTAATTCTCTTGATCTCATACTCCATGCCCAGAATTTTTCCTCCCACCAAAGCAAACACTTTAAGGTATTTACTGATTTTTTTTATAAATGTGCCAATTTTACATAAAACTGAGAATGGTACATAATATACCAGAAGTCCAGAGGGCAGATTCTGTCAACAGGGAAACTCTAAAGCTTCCCTTCTGAAGTTCCAGAATGAAAATGCATGCATGCTAACAGACATTTCACCTGAGTTAAAAATGTCCAACAGTGGTGCATGCCTTTAATCTCAGCACTCAGGAGGCAGAGGCAAGTGGATCTCTGTGAGTTCAAGGCCAGCCTGGTATACATAGCGAGCTCCAGGCCAGCTGGGACTAAAGGGAGATCCTGTTTTAAAAAGACCAAAAACAAAAACAAAAACAAAACTCCAACTATGGAGGAATCAAAGTAGGCCTGAATACAAATACATACAAATATATCTAATGATTTATAAGTGAGCACTGTTATTTTATCTTTATCTGTTTATACTACTGAAAAGTAACACATACAATCTAAGCTTAGTAGCATCAACTGGAATGAATAAATAAATGTCCAAAGGTAGAGAACAGGAATACCTAACTGAAACTCATGTAAAATGACATTGTATGAGTCAGCATTGTACAGTAACTCCAAATAAGCTAGACCTATGAAAAATGCACTGTTTAGCAAGGACAAAAGCCTGATCCACCTGGTGCAAGTGCTGTCCATGTGCATCAGGTAGGAGCACCAATACTTCTAAGCACCTCTAGCTCAGACCATTGAGAGGTTATGGAGAGGGCTAAACAATGCCACAGGGGTCAGCATGGTTGAAGGAAATGTTACTGTGGAAAAGAAGTTCTATTTATGGATCCCTTTGGAATGATAAGAAAGAAGCATTAGGTGTACTTTTGTGTAGTGATTTTGGAACTTAGGACTAAAATCAATTAGTATATATTTCTACCAGACAGCTTGAGATGCTTGATGTTAAGACTTCCTTGCTATTAGACCTGTCCAAAAAGTAAAGTCAGTTTACCTTAGATATTTCTCTATCAGTGGAGATAAAAGCTATTATATGAGAAATCAAACAGGAAACCAAGGCCTTAGTCTCTAAGATCCTAAGGTTTCAAATTGTCCAGTTTTAGGAAAGCAAAGCAAAATGTTCATTGAAGGAAATGCTAACATTTATGCCTACCAGCTCTTATGCCTAGTCTATCTCCTTTGTCTGCACCAAAGATACAAATACAGTAACATATTAAAGGAAGAGCCAAATTATTTGCATTTTATATAATAATTCATAGTATAAGTTAAATTGTTGAAGGAACTAGGAATTGATTGCATGCTAGTCTCTAAAAGATAGAACATAAATATTCATATCATCAAAATACTTTATATTACTATAATTCAATCATCAAATACTAGGCTTATGCTGATATTGCTGCATCAAACTGAAATGGGATTAATACAAGCAATTTTTAATAGTAAGAAAATTATTGTCTATTTTAATGAAACTGTCATATAGAAATCAAAGTGTTTTGTTGGCTTTAGAATCTATCAGAAATTATGATAGAAACTGATATAAGCCATCACCTCCCTCTTTTACACATTAAGAAGACAGAACAATTACTCAATATACATATGCTCATCAACCATACAAATAAGGGGGGAAATCTCTGGATACAAACTAAACAGTAAATCACTCATGCAGGCTTCTACATGTATATTTTGCATTTTTTTCACTGATATTTTATTAACATCCCTAGAGAACAGGCTACAAAGTATAAGAAAGCAAAGTATTTGCCATCTATACCTGATGAAGAATGTATTTTCTAATTTGTACCTTACAGATGTTGGTCCACATTTTTATTTCATTACCTTTTGAAATTTGCCTTTCAGCATACTTTTATCTGAATCTGCAAGGTATCAAATGTACCTCAGAACTGAAGATCATGAGCTTAATATCTTGTTAGGATTAATATACTATATAATTGACTTCCTAGCAGTTTTGGCACTTTACCCTATTAGAATGTTTCCTTTCAGTTAAAATTCCATAATAAAGATAATCACATTGATGTGATTATTAACAATAGTCTCTTCATAACTACATTTTTATTATTATGAACTCTCCTCTGAAAGTCACTCCAACCATCTGATATAAAAGAAAACTCACACAAGTTTGAAATTTGTAGATCATTTTTTGCTCTATCAAAATAAGCTGCAAATAAATTACATGTATGTACAACTAGACTTTTCCAAAATGAAAGGTATCAAACAAAGCAAATAGAAAGATGCATTCCTAATATCTCACTGAGGGCTCCCAGGAAGATGGAACTGGTGGGAGCTCTCAGCAGTTTCTGCTGGCCTTTGTGTTCATGGAAGGCAATTGTAAGTGAGGCAGGATATAAAGGATATATATGAGGGAAAGGGATAGGATCTCCTCACCTAGCAGTTTGGCTGAAGTCTCTGCCAGTTGAGAATTCTAGAACACTTAACATTTGCTGTGAAGGTTGTCTACACAGAAACACAATTCTTTATAGAGATGTTTCAAATAAGAATGTTAAAATAGAAAATAATTGTGCTTAAGGGCCAAGCTATATGGCCTTTCTCCTTTCTCAGCTGTCAACCTGTAATTTTATAGGTTTCCTGGAAGAAATTCCATTTATAGTAAAAGACATGTCTTAACCCCCTTGTGATCCATGTTTTTATCTTATCAGATTGAAATTCAACCCAAGGCAAGTTGAGAGTTACCCATAATCTCATTTACCCAAAAGAAGAAAAAAGTTCCTTAGCAACCCTTTGAATTGTAACTTGAGAGCCAAAACCATGTATGTGGGTATGGCTAAGATACTGAAAAGAGGCCCATACCTACAGTTGGGCGTGTCTTATTCTTTCTGTTAATTTTGTGCTTAAATCCATTTTTAAATGTCTTTCTAATAAAATCCAGCTCTGCTTCATGTTGGCTCATCCTGAAATTCTTTTCTGTGAAGTTAGGAATCTAGTCTGGACTGGAGAGATGGCTTAGCAGTTAAGAGCACTTGCCACTCTTCCAGATTGCTGGAGTTCAGTTCCTAGCACCCATGTCTGGTGGCTTACAACTGCCTGTAACTCCAGTTCTAGGGGATCTGATGTTTTTGGCCTTAGAGGACCTGTACTCATATACACATAATTGAAATAAAACTAAATTAGAAAAAAGAATCCATTCTTCTTTGAGAAGAACTCTCCAAGCTGCTGGAGCAGGAGGCAGTGTGGAATCTCTATCTCCAGCCATGCCCCATTGCCTCTGACAGTATTAAGTATTCTGCTGGGTGTGGTGGCGCACGCCTTTAATCCTAGCACTTGGGAGGCAGAGGCAGGTAGATCTTTGTGAGTTCAAGGCCAGCCTGGTCTACAGAGTGAATTCCAGGACGGCTGGGGCTACAGGGAGACCCTGTCTCGAAAAGACCAAAAAAAAAAAAAAAAAAGTATTCTTAAAACCATTTCAACTCATTTTAGAATATCTTCCTCCCTCCTAGCACTTGGGAGGCGGAGGCAGGCGGATTTTTGTGAGTTCAAGGCCAACCTGTTCTACAGAGCAAGTTTCAGGACAGCTGGGGCAAAAAAAAAAAAAAAAAATAAAAAACAAAACAAACAAAAAGAATATCTCCCTCCCATCATGAACTTCCCTAAAATAATATATCCAAAAATAGTTTGATACTTTTTTTAATTACAGTAAATTAAAAATAACTACCATTTATATTTTCTTATGGTTTAAAGAAAAATTTCTACATTTTTAAAATACAAGTCAGAGAAGTAACAAATGGAGAAAATCAATGAAATTTGGTAGCTAAGGAAAACTGACCTGTTCTGAAATATTACCAGGTTGCTACGGATAATCCACTAAGAAAAAAAGTTGTACACGAGTAATATTTATACATGAGACTCACAAAAGACAATGTCTTTTAAGGCAGAAGCCCCAAATTTGTCTGAAATTTTTGTTTTTCTTTCTTTTTTTTTTTTTTTAGATGAGTTCTTTTTTTTATTTATTTATTCTTGTGTGTGTATGAATGTACTGTCTGCATGTAGGTTTGTGCACCCGTGTCGTGCAATGCCACGGAGGTCAGAAGAGGGTGTCGGATTCCCCTGGAACTGGAGTCAAAGACGGTTCTCAGCCGCCATGTGGGTGCTGGGACTCGAACCCGGGTCCTCTGCAAGAGCAGTCCGTGCTCTTAACCGTTAGGCCATTTCTCCAGCCCCTTTTTGTTTTTCTTTCTAAGCTAACTGTAAACAAGAATCGTTTTTATACACATGTATACATACACACACACAAATATACACACAGAGAAAATATCCTATATATCAAACATGGAAATGCTTGAAAACTTTTAGATGTCTTAAACCATGGCATAACTGCATTTTATAGTGATTTTATCTTTTCTTTAAACCTTTTTAATTTTTATCATGTTTGTGTGTGCACACAAGCTTTCTGAGCATGTGTGCACATGGGCTGGTTTCCTCATGTGTGCTTGTATAAGAGCCAGAGGTCAGCACTCGACCTCTTTTCTGTCACTCTCCACCTTATTTTTCGAAACAGTCTCTTAATAAAGTTGGAGCGCATCATTTCAGCTAGACTGGCTGCCCAGCAAGTCCCTTGGGTCCATCTGTCTCTGCTCCTACCAGTGCTGTGGTTATAGACATACCACTACGCCTGTCCTCCCTTCCCCCCACCATGGGTTCTAGGATCTGAACTCAGGTCCTCATGCTGGTGCAGTAATCACTTTACTCAGGGTCATCCCCCTATCCCCCACCCCGTACCCCCCACCCCTGCCCTCTCCTTTCTTTTAGCCTACTTATCTTCTTATCTTCAGTATTTTCATCCAAGTTTCTACCTGGGGCACTTTGTCAGATTTTTTTTTTTTTTTCAGGCAAAAGTCTGATGTGTCAAGTGAAATGGGGCAGAAGCTCAAAATGGACTCAAGGGCTCATAACACTGGGCAGAGTAATAACAATGTGTACTATCTCAATATGATAGAAAAGCTGTGTCCTCATGGTTAGGAGAGAGGAAGAGACTAAAAAGGTTTGTACTAGTTAGTAGAGATTCTGTTTGAGATCTCTTTGTATATGGACTGTGTTATATAGAATCGACCAGAAAAAATCTGAACAGATAGTCAGATTTATGAGTCGCCCATGCACAAATACATTAAACTATCTTGTATAAAGGACTCCCAGAGTTTTAATCCAAGGAGAACTGGGGAGTAGGGACCCAAGCACTGAAATCCAGTGACCTTCACAGCCTGACTCTGACGTCCTTCAACACTGTGAAGAGTTAGGGGAACGGTGAAAGGTCATTCACTGTTGCTCCTACTTGACAGTGCTGATTCCTGCATCCTGAGGCAGCCTTTTCCTACAGCGCTTCCCACCCTATCATGTGTATTGTTCTTCCAACAACTTTTCCTGGCGTTTACAGTCTGATGCATTTCAAAAGTTCTTTAACAATGAAGCATACCTCACTAACAGAATTGTGTTCCCTTGTCCAGGTCATACCCCGCTTTCTGTTAGAACTGCTTAAAAGTGAAAGATAAGCTGGCTACTTAAGAGATGGCAAGCTCATCTCTTAAGGTAAACCTATCTGAAAAGCTATTAGTACATTCCCTAGTCCTCACCCAGAAATGTAAATAGTTCATCTCAAAATAATTTAGGTCATGTCAGCAAGCACGGTAGTACCAAAGTCTACTTCTCCCAGGGGACTTTGAAGTGTAGGAAGAGACCAGATTTAAATACAAGGGGTGGCTGTATTTACTCTGAGGTATTTGCTTAAATAATCAGATCTTATAGGGACCTCAAAAAGCACCACAATGTCACTTGACTTTGAATCAGTTACTCTCAACTTGAACTACAAAATACAATTCCAGCAGTCACTTTCAAAACACTGGTTCCAGGCCCTCTACCTACACCATTAAATCAAAATAATCTCCAGGATTGGTCTTAGGCATGCTTAGCGCTTACAACTCTCCTGTGATTGATTCTACTGTGCAGCAAAGCCTGAGGAGCATGAATACCCATGGTAGTGATTAAAAAACACACAAAAAGATCCTAGATACTAAAACTGAGAGGTGACTAAAGAATGGAGTTAAAATGGTTTCAGGTGAGACTGATTCTGACCAATTAAGCGTATTCTTTTTTTATGGCAAGACCCTTGACCCTGACAGGAATCTCACCAATTAATATATTAATAGATCTGTGTAAAAAAAAAAAAAAAAAAAAAAAAAGGCGTTGCAGAAGACAGTCCCAGATGGGAATGTGAAGTTACTTCACTTTCTTGTGAACATGAACTTTCATGTTCACAAGAAAGCAAGGAGAGGTGCTGTTGTGTGTCTCATTAAGTCCTTTCCCATGTCTTCTCCAATATTTTACAGCTACAAACAAGGTCTGTAGAGCAGCCAGCTAAGGAAGATGCACCCAGTAGCTACAAAAGGGCAGAATATCTTTGTGTGCATAGACCAGAACACACCATGATCACTATTAAATAGACACAACACTCTAGACACTACACAGTATGTTTCTAGAAAGAAAAACAACAAAGTATTTTATGCCCCAAATGACAATGATTCTTGTCTAATGCAGTAATGAATGGTATAAATGAAAGGTAGGAAAGGCCTCTGTGAGCCCAGCAAACTTACAAAAATCATCATTCCACATTGCCCAACCTGTGTGCAAACTTGGTATTATTCATTTGAAGAGGTTCATTTTTGGTTTTACATCACTTTTTAGCCCTTAAATGTAGAAATATGCAAGCATTTATATAATCACACATCCTGGATGGTTTTCAAATGATGTTGTTTCAAAACATGTTGTTCGTTTTTTACTTGATTTCTTCCTGCTCTGGTTCCTCCTCATTAACAATGTGCATTTCAGACCTTGAGAGATGGCTCAGTGGTTAAGAGAACTGGCTGTTTTGTACAGAGATCCGGGTTTGAGCCCAGCACCAACATGGCACTAGCAACTGTCACTAACTCCAGTTCCAGGAGATCCAACGCCACCTTTGACATCTGTGGGCAACTGCACAACACAGGGGCACCTAACCTACATGCAAGGCAATACTTGTATACATGAAATAAAAATGGATAAAAGATTTAAAGAAACGATGTGCATTTCAGTTCCTTCAGTGAGGAGGGGTACTAAAGGACAAAGCTACTGAACAACTGGGGACCTTCAATCAAACCACAGAAAACATCCTCAGCTCTGCAAGAGGATAAAAGACTTTATCAGGGGAAATGCTTAGCTACTATAGAAGTCGCAAGTTTCACAGAGTTCAAGTCAAACATTCAAAAAGTAAGCATTTTACAATTAGAAAGAAATCAAAATACCTTCATTTCAAGTGGGAAATAAATCAGGCAAAGAAAATGCCTGTTTGGAGGAACATGAGAGTTTCCTTTTTTTTATCATTTTTTTTATCATCTAGAATTGTTCAGATGATATAAAAATGTTTCTTTCAGGTACTAATACATTGAATTTCTAATTCTTCACTATTCAGTTCTCATTTTACATGAATAAAGGAAAGGTTTTGAAAAGCCAAAACTTTTCAAAAGCCAAACTGCATGAACTACCACCATACATCTAAACCAAAGAAATTGCAACATTTAAATATGTTTTCAAATTTATTGGCCATGGGTGGGTGGGTGGGGGGCTATGGAGGTCAGAGAACAACTTGGCAGGAACAGGTCTCTCTTTATCCTGTGGGTCCCAGGGATCAAACAGGGAGGCAGCAAGTGCCTTTATCTACTAAGCCAGCTTTCTTTCCCACATTTAAATATGTTAAAACCCTAAAAATCACTAGATGCTCTCTCTGTTCTATGTAGCTTTGGATGTGGTATCCCCCTACTTCACTAGTCTCCAGAGTAGTTGAGAATGCAGCCCTAGGCCCCAAGGCCTGGCTAATGTAACATTTTACTATGGTTTTGGCTCAATTTTAAGATGTTTCCCAATGTTTTGTGAATTTAACTATTATTCCAGAGATTACTGGAGTTTATTAAACTGGATGGAAATAATCACCTCAATGAACCCTAAAAAAGAAGTTTCCTCACATAAAAATAGTACCTACACAAAGTAAAAATAACTATTTTACCCAATTCAGCTTAAGTATTTATTGTTTTAAAAGATCATTTCTATATTTTGACATCGAAGTTAAAAGATATAAAGAAACTGGATTATACATTTATTTTCTTTCCAATAAAAGAAAAGGAGCAAAAAATGTATTTTATCTGTATGTGCATATAATTTTCACTTACAATCAACTTATTCAGTACCTTTATTCACTAAGAATTTTATTCAAAAACATAGAATCATCTGTCTTTCCATTTACTTAAAACTGTTAGCATGAACATTTATTTCTTTCATATAATTTTTTAAACTATGGAGCCCTCCAGTGGCCAAATATTTTTATATAACTATGATAAGTCACAATATTCCACTGAGTGCATTGGGCACCATTTCTTTGTAGGCTAGATTGTAATATTACCTGTAAAGAAGAAAAACATCTCAGATAATTTTGTTAGTAAATCACCTGAAGTAGTCAGACTCTAGATGCAATTAAATGGTTGGCATTTTTCAGTATGATAATACTTTTCTTATTTATTTATATGAGAAAAACATCTCATTAGAAATACACTTAGTACTTAAGACAGGTTTTATTTTAAAAAAGCAAGAACTATTTTTAGATACAAAGAATTCATCTAAAGAAAACAAGAAAACATGTTTTCTGTTAAGAACAAATTAAAAATAACCTGTAAATTATTATTGTTATGTATTATTTCCTAAAAATTTAATAAGTCCTCTTCAAAACAAACCATTCTTATGTCAATAACAGCAGTAATGTACTGCTAGAGTTTGGATCTGGAAGGACCTCAAAGGCTGTGTGCTAATGCTCTGGTACCCAGCCTGGAACTACCGGAGTTGGTTGAAGCTTTAAGAAGCAAAGCCCGGGGGCTGGAGAGATGGCCTAGTGGTTAAGAGCGCCAACTGCTCTTGCAGAGGGCCCAGCACCCACTTGGCAGCTGAGAACCATCTGCAACTCCAATTCCAGGAGAACTCCAGTTCCAGGGGAATCCAACACCCTCCTCTGACCTCCGTGGCACTGCACGACACGGGTGCACAAACCTACATGCAGACAGTACATTCATACACATAAATAAAAACATAAATTAAAAATATAAGTAAAAAATAAAAAAAGAGGCAGAGCCCAGTAGGAAATCTTCAGGTCTTGAGGTCAGCACTCATAGGGGATTATGGGACCATAGTCTTTTATTTCTCTTTCACTTCAAAACCAAAAGATGAGTAGTTCTGTTCCAGCACAGACACTTGCCAAGTTGCACAAAGCCATAGGGCCAACCAATCATAGGGTGGGAACTCTGTTAGTCAAACATCATTCAGTTAAGCTACTCCCAAATTTTTGACCCCCACAAACTGTGAGATAATATATGCTCATTAGTTTCATAGCTTTAGCACAAACCTGTATCAAAGGGAGCCTATCTTCCCAGTAGATGCTTGGAAACAACAGTAGCTTTGAAATTTTATATATGTACACACACACACATATATATGTATATATACATATATATATATATATGTATATATACATATATATGTGTGTTAAAAAGAAAGTTAACATTCACATAAATCATATGATGAATATGTTATTATAATTGCTATATCTTACTATTATTGTTGTTAATGCCTTTGGGTCTAATTCATTATTCAAACTTTATCATATACATACATATATATATATATGCACACACATATACATGTACATATACATATATACATATACACATATATGTACATATACATATATATGTGTGTACATATACATGTACATATATATGTACATATACATATACATATATATGTGCATATACATATATATGTGTGTGTACATATACATGTACATATACATATATATGTATATATACGTATATATGTACATATATATGTGTGTGTGTATATATATGTATGTATATGATAAAGTTTGAATTAAGAATTAGACCCAAAGGCATTAACAACAATAATAGTAAAATATAGCAATTATAATAACATATTCATCATATGATTTACGTGAATGTTAACTTTCTTTTTCCCTCTCTAAATACCTTATTGTACCTTCACCTGTTCCCTTTAAAGGATGTATTTTTCAAACTTTATTTGTAAAATAGGCCAATGTTCCCAAACTTTAAACTTTTAAAATAGTTTATAGAAAGCAAAAATATTACTGACTTTATTTGACTATCTTTTACCAATAATCTTATGTCAGTTTATGTTCCAAGCCTGTAACATGCCAAACTTTATAAGTGAAAAAAAATCCTACTTTCTCATAGCCTGTCTTAAAAGATCAAAATGAAGTGCTGATAACAAGGAAGTAAAGTTGGACTTAATTTATCCAAATGCACTGCTATTTATGGTGGATAAAAAGCACTTACCATAAACCAGAAGCTGTTCTAAATGCTGTGTTTTAGCCATTTAATTCTCACAACTCCATGAGGTAGGTTTTATTACCTCACTTACAGATGCAGAGGTAAAGGATGTTACATAACTTTCTCAAGGTCATAGTGACAATATCAGAGCCACAACTGAACTAGGCAATATAGCTTCTGAGCTATGAGTGCACACCACCTTTGATGAACCACAGCCTACCTATTTCATTAAATATCATGGCCATACAGAGATCACACTTTTGGAATTAGTATTCTCGAGTTTTATGGAGAGTTTTTTGTCTCATTTTGGAGACAGGGTTGTGATATATAGACCAGGCTAGGCTTGAACTCATTATATAGCCCAGGATGGCATTGAATTTGTGGTAATCTTCCTGTCTTAGCCTGTGAGGACTAAGATTACAAGCATACCACCATGTCCATCTTCCACTGTTTGCATGATTTTACTGTTCAAAATCTGTTTTTTCACCTATAAAATGATGACAAAAATAAGTTGCATTTTTATGAATAGTAAGTGAAAATGAGTTAAGAATCACCTTGTACAGTGCCTTGTACAGTAACTGATTATGTTTTATCTTTCTTACAATGTCAGTTTTATACTAGAATTAATTGAATTTAAGCTTCATGGCCTTTTGTTTTCACAGCCTCTTCCAAACACTGTATCTAATTTCATATTCATAGCTTTCCTCTAAAAGGTCCACCAAATTGTGCAGGCTCTATTTCTATTCTTCCCATTATTTCAGCACAAAGCAAACCCATTGGGTTTTCGTTTTGTATAAGTATAAATAAGCACACTTCACCTTATCTGTCCCGCTGTAAGTAGCTGGAGAAACTGACAGAATGTACACTGCAGCTAAAAGTCACTGGAAAACAGAAGAACCTCAGAATGTAAAATACCATTTCCTCTATTCTATCCGGTGCTAGGGCTCAAGTCTTTCTGTGGTGCAGGAGGAAGCAATAAAACCAAAGGCCACAGGAAAGGAACACGAAATCTGAAAGGAACCTTCTTCTGATTGGTGGAACACTGGTCCCAAGAGTTTGTTTTCTCTCTATCTTTGTACACCTTATGTCCAGACAGGGCACAATCATGGGAATTACATGGCATTGTGGTAATTAAAGATCCTAGCTTTCTAACTAGAAAATTAGAAACAAATGCTCCAAGGAGAGGGCAGAAAGGAAGGGGCTCAGGAAAGTGATTCCTTCAAGTTTCTTATAATGCTTTGGTCTTAACCATGCAAGTGTGCTCTGATTCTAAATAGCCTATAAAAACATAGAGAAATGAACTATAGGATAAACTATTCTATCCGCTTCCCAAGGTGGCAAGTAAGTGGGCCAAATCCAAGCAACAATGAAGAGGCTTTGACATATTAACCGACATGAGAACTACAAGGGCCAGCTAGACTGAATCATCAATTGCGTCAACCCCTACTAAAAGGGAATTCTCAATATTTCACATAAAATAGAAGAAATATCCAGCCAGGATATTTAATTTAATCCCAGCACTTGGGGGCATAGGCAGGCAAATTTCTATAAGTTCCAGGCCAGCTGGGGCACAGGGAGACTGTGTCTCAAAAAATATAAATAAATAATCCAGAGAGAGATGGCCTAGGGGTTAAGAGCGCCGACCGCTCTTGCAGAGGACCCGGGTTCGATCCCCAGCACCCACATGGCGGCCAAGAACCGTCTGAAACTCCAATTCCAGGAGAACTCCAGTTCCAGGGGAATCCGAGACCCTCTTCTGACCTCCGCGGCATTGCACGACACGGGTGCACAGACTTGCATGCAGACAGTACATTCATACACATACAGGAAAAAAAAAAAAAAAGATAGTAATGAAAGTGTCCAGAATAAAATTCAAACTTAATCGACATATAACGAAACTAGAAAAATCTCAACTTGAATAGACAACAATCTGACAGCAATCTGAAATAGCACAGATATTAGAACCATCTCACAAAGATTTTAAGGATGACCTTTAACAAACAAAGGGGACCGGAGAGATGGCTCAGCAGTTAAGAGCACTGACTACTCTTGTAGAGAACTTGGGTTCGAATCCTGGCACCCACATGGCAGCTAACAACCATTCCTAAATCCAGTTCCAGGGAATCCAACACTCTCTTCTGACCTCCACAGGCATTGCCCGACATGGGTGCACTTACACACGTGCATGCTACATACTCATATACACAAAATAAAAACAATAAAATACTCAAAAACCAAATAAAGACCAATATTCTTGAAAAGGATGTACCAACAGAAAGAACTTAAATATAACATGGTACAGGAGCGATGAAAAAAGTCTGGATATTTCTTAGCATGTATTAACTATAGAACCATAAAAGCCTACTCTTAGTTTTTTTTTTTTATTTATTTCTGTATGTGTATGAATGTACTGTCTGCACGCAGGTTTGTGCACTCGTGTCGTGCAATGCCGCGGAGGTCAGAAGAGGGTGTCGGATTCCCCTGGAACTGGAGTTTGAGATGGTTCTCGGCCGCCATGTGGGTGCTGGGGATCGAACCCAGGTACTCTGTAAGAGCGGTCGGCACTCTTAACCGCTAGGCAATCTCTCCAGCCCTACTCTTAGATATTAAATGTGGAGAAATCAAAACTTAAGTACACACAAAGACCTATCTAGATACTGCATAGCACACACAAAAAAGAAAGAATAAACTCTTGATAGAAGCAAAATCTTGGATAAATCTCAGTACCATATCAAGTGAAAGAAGTCAATCTTAAGAGATTATATACTCTATTATTCAACTTAAATGACATAAAACCATCCATAGTAAGAAAGAATAAATAACCAAGGGCCAGGGTAGATGACACAGGGATTAGAGTGTAGGGTGCAGTGATTGCAATGGACAATGGATGACATTAAAGAATTTAATAGGGATACTGAAAGTTATTTAAATTTAACAAATGTATTTTTTTAATTCTATGCAACATCTACACATTTCTAAATTCATAAAGTATACCTACAAAAAGTCAACTTTACTGTCAATTACCTTAAAATAATTTTTTAAGCCCACGTTTAAAAGACACAGAAAAATAAATTTCTGGCATATTTATGAATAAAAGCATTTATAAGGAGTGCACTTTGTCAGTGGAACATATTTGGCCCCTTGCACCTCAAGCCTAGCAGAATTAAGTGCACTGTATGAGGGCTATAAATGACTTACAAAAGTGTAATCCTACCCAATATACTTCTTTTTCCACTGTATGTACAAAACCAAGACCAAAATAGCACATGGAAAGAAAATCAAAGAACACTGTGTCACTCACTGCCTGTCACCAGGCAGCAACTAAGGTTTTCAAGCTGAAAGATATCTAAATTACCTGAGATGAAAATCTCTCTGTCTTTCAAAGATCCATTCCAATGTTAATAATTCCACCTGGAAGTCTAAGCTATATTCTCTATAACTGAGATTTAAAGCGTTTGATTTACTCTGCTATGCTGAAAAGAAGGTGAAGGAATTCCAGTTTCAAAATGGTCTTTTCACTAAATATAATGAAAAATACTAGACAATAATCTTGGGAGCTATGAAATGGGGATTGTGAGTTCAAGGCCAGCCTGGACTACACAGTGACTCCAAAGTTGGTCTGGGTTACAGAATGAGACCCTGTTTCAAGAAAAAGTTATAGACTATATGTATAAAATAATTCCAAAACGATGCTAAAGGCATACAAAAGGTAGACCTGTTACACCTTTCTGGATCCAAAAAACACAGTGATAAATTCTTTGGTTTTATTTTACCTCATGTATTCTAGTCTTAAAAGAAAAGGAGCTGCTATCCAGAAATATCAACAGGGCACAGGCTAAAGCCCCCCAAAAATCCAGCTCTTCACAGCCAAAGGACCAACAAAGGGGCAGCATAGCAAGGCAGAAAACTTCAAATAATAATTGTTCTGTGAGAGAGCTGAACATCTCACAGGCTGAGAAAAACAAAACAAAACACAACACCACCACCAACAACAACAACAAAAAACTGTGCACCCAGTCCCCAGCTTGGTGCTGCCAGATAAAGCCAAGTATAGAACATCAAGACTTCTACCCTTGACTGGCTATAGATAAGCCACAGCTCTCTAACTGGAGTAGTGGCAAGAGAGGACAGGTTAGGACCTAGGGTTTTCACAGGCACATACATACATAGTTAGTATAAGTCGCTACAGACTTCCAGCCATCTATCTAGCAGTAATGCTTCCCTCCTCTGTTTGGATGGCCCTGGGGGCCTAGTGAAGGATAAAGACTGACCACTGCTCAGCAGAGGTGAGGCCTTCCCTGCTTCCCACCTTGAGTCTGCTGTGTCAGTGGATGCCAGGCAGGAGCAAAAATGAATGCTTTCTATCTTCCTAGTTAGGGGTGGATGCCTAGACAATGGAGGAGTTCCTCCATTGTCCTGCACTAACAAGGAGCACTGTACTCCTCTGGGATCAGTGGAGGTGGGCTGGGAATAAAGAGATGTCAACTCTTCCTCCGCCTACAGAAGTGTCAGAGATTAGCCATAACTAAAGGTGTTCCTGAGAGCCACAGTATTACAACACAACACCAAAATACACAGGTTTCAATTAAGTCACTTTTATACCAAAGCCAAGAGCACCTCCACCTCAATAAAAATAATAAATAAATAAATAGATAAATAAATAAATAAATAAAACCAATGAAGAAAAAGGAGGAGGGAGGTCTTAGGGTTAAATGTGAAAAGTTGAGTGAGGAAATGCGAACATCTCAGCAAGGAAGCAAGGTATAAGGAAGAGCCAAATGGAAATTCTAGAACTGAAAAATATAGTAACCCAAATGCAAAACATAAAGAATGGGCTTAACAGGTAAATAGAGGAAACAGGGGAAAAATAATAAATAAAACAACAGAAATTATTCAATCTGCTCAAAAGGAAGTAATTGAAAAAAATTGAACAAAGTTTCAAAGGAACTGTGAAACAATAATAATAACAGATCTAAAATCCATGCTTATAATCTGCAGAGGAGGGCAGATGAGAGATGGGCTTTAACAGGTATCACACAATAGCATTTAGGGCTATGATTCCTAGTCAGCCCTTGCTAATACTCTATTCAGAGTTAATCCCAGTCACTGAGGGCTTTAGTTATTAACCTGTGGATGAACATCAAATTTGCATTTCAAGCTCATTTCTCTCTTCCGAAGTTCAGGCATATTTTTCCTCTAGGAAGAATTGTTGACTATGTGTTTCACAGGCACTTCAATGTTGGAATTTTTAAAACACTATTTTTCCCCATAGCTCCAGATATAGTTCTCCTAGGGCTTTTCCTGTTTCAGTAGTTGACACTTGGTATGATTTGAATGCTTGCCTCTGCCCAAAATTATATGTTGAAATCCTAGCCCTTGATGTGAGAGTTTGGGGAAAGGAGTCCTTGTGGGAGAGATTAATTAGTCATGAGGATAGATCCCTCATGAATGAATTAGTGTCTTTGTAGAAAAAAGAAAGGGACAAGGGAGCTACAGTGGCCTTTCTATTATGTATAGTGTGAACATGTGAACATGCCAGCTATGACCCAAGGGATGGGCCTTATTGGCCACTGCTTTGACCCTCGATTTCCTAGATTCCATGAGTGAGAAATAAATTTCTGTGGTCTATGTTACTCAATCAGTGGTATTTTGTTATAGCAGCCTGAATGGTCTAAGATATTGCTATACCATCCAGTGCATTCAAAGACCTTATTCACATCTGCAAACACGGAACATTTCATTCAAGTTATTACCCCCAACTCTGCCCCTTTAAAAGCATTCCTCCTGTAGCAACTGAACTGATGTCTATGAAATGCAAGTGCAAACGTCTCACTCTCTTATTTAGAGCTTTCCAGTGTTACCACCAAGCTTATGATTACCTTTATCAAACCACACAGAATCCCATAAAGTTTGGTTTCCAATTGCACCCTGCCACTTTTCAGGCATGCATCAACTCTATATAGACTAAGGCTTTTCTTGTTTCTCCAAAGCACTCTGCTATGTTCTCTTTAAGGCAGTTGCACTTCCTCCTACCATTCACAGCCAAAGGACTCATGAGATTTTGGTCCCTTATCTCTCTTCCAAGACTTTTATGAGACTTCAACTAAAACAGACCCTTGCTACGTAATGAAAAGGATACCAGTTCAACTTCACATACAACCAAATAAAACTGTTTTAATTTAAAAAAAACCAAATAATTCTAAAATTCATACAAAGATAACATTCAAGATAAAAATCAATGTATTCTATTTTGGAATATAAATCACATATTTGATTTGGTGTCTTACTCAGGTTAACTTGGTCCTGTCTCACAGAGGCCTGACCTCTAGTTTTCTAGAGCTTTCATTATATGAAATGTAATAATAATAATTCTAATTAACACTGACTCTTATTATAAATACTTTAACAAACGGTACCCATTTATTACAATTCTTTGCTTAAATAACAATCTCGTACCTGTGTGTGCGTTATGCACATGAACATGTATATGAACATTTTAAGAGGTTTTTAAGTTCACTGTAAATAAATAACACATTTTTTACTCTAAGGCTAGCTACCCAACATTCTTTCTAAAGTATGATAAGCCCTGGGGCTGGAGAGATAGCCTAGCAGTTAAGAGCACGGACTGCTCTTGCAGAGGACCCGGGTTCGATCCCCAGCACCCACATGGTGGCTAAGAACCATCTGTAACTCCAGTTCCAGGGGAATCCGAGACCCTCTTCTGACCTCCGTGGCATTGCACGACACGGTGCACAAACCTACATGCAGACAGTACATTCATACACATGCGAAAATAAATAAAAATTTTAAAAAAGTATGATAAGCCCTGTCCAGTCTCTTAATGATGTAAATAATAACAGGAAAAAGTCATAAGAAAATGACTACAACAACATATCTTATAAAAAGTAATTTGTTGGGACTGGAGAGATGGCTCAATGGTTAAGAGCGCTGACTGCTCTTGCAGAGGACCTGGGTTCAATAACCAGCACCCACATAGCAGCTAGGAACCGTCTTTAACTCCAGTTCCAGGGGAATCCGACGCCCTCTTCCGACCTCTGTGGCATTGCATGACACGGGTGCACCAACCTACATGCAGATAGTACATTCATACACATAAAGAATAATAAATAAATAAATACAATTTTTAAAAGTAATTTGTTTAAAGCTGTAGAAAACACATTTCTGGGGGCTGGAGAGCTGGCTCAGTGGTTAAGAGCACTGACTACTCTTGCAGAGGACCCATGTTCGATTCCCAGCACCCACATGGAGGCTAACAAGGATCCCTACCTCCAGTTCCAGAAGATCCAATGCCCTTTACTGACCTCCGCAGGCACTGCATGACACAAGTACACTTACACACATCCGGGCAATATATTCATACACATATAATAAAAAATTTTTAAAAGAAAATACATATCTACCTCCTATCTAAACAACTTAGTTATGACTTTAAGCTTTTGTATTTTTTCCCCACACTTTATGGACGTAGATGTAGACTCTGAACGTAGCTGAATCTCAGAATCATAGGTCATTTTATTTATTTACATTCTACATTCCATTTCTGTTTGAAGTTTAAATGTAGATACTTCATACTTCATATTCCTCAAAAATTAACCAATTCTACCTGTAGTCCCGTCTTCGCCCACCTGTCACATTTGTTTACAACTGTATGGTTCTGTATATACAGTTCTATAAATATAGTTCTGTACGAATGGTTCTGTAATGTATCATTCTGTATGTATGGTTCTGTTTTTATCATTCTATATGTATAGTTCTGTATGTATGGTCCTATATGTATGGTTCTATATTGCTAATATATATAACATATAATAATATTAGCAATATATATTATATGGCTCACAGTTCTATAAACATTCAATCTAAGTTAAAAATATTTAATTAAAGCACAAATATGAAAAAAAATTAAGGAAGCATAGAAATGGATTTCAGGATATAAGAGGAAAAAGCATGTAAAGTATAAAAAATATTAGTGAAGTAACGCAAAGTATGCTACAAAATAGGAAACACAAAGTGGAATTACTGGAGCAGAGAGACAAGGGTGCTCCAAAGAGTCACTTCCCCAGTGTTACTGCTCAGATTACACCAGCTTTAGATGAACAAAACCAGAGATTTTCGAATCATGAAGAAGCAAAAAAGAATCAGACTTGTACTAACCAAAACACTGAAGGAGTAGCTTAGTCAGATTAACTAAATTCACTTAAGACCATTTTGTTTTAATAACTACTTCCAAAAAAATCTTTCTAAAATGTATTAAAGTATACTTTCCTGCTTTGCTTCAGTAAATACAGTATACTGAGTATAATTAAATTTTTAAGTCTTGGTAATAAATCTTATCAGATATTAAGAGACAACAGGTTTCCTTGAAACCTAAAGAAGGTGTGGACATTCAGCAGAGGTATATATGCTGGCTCCAGACTATCCACTCTCTAGAAACTCTTTTCTTCTTCTTTACTACACTGCTTAAAATCAGTTTTTTAAGGGGGAGAAAAGGAGCTTATTTTCCTATAAGTCAAGAGCAAGCAAAATAAACCTGGTTATTGGAGCTCTTACTGTATCATTGAAGCTTTTCTAAAGTAATAGGTATACTTGAAAAATCTGTTCCATTTTCAACACTGTTAAAGCAACGAGTGCCCCAGGGCAAAGCCAGGGAATAAGAAAGGTAAAATCCAATTCTTATGTGAAGAAAAAAAGAATACTGAGGAAAGCTGGGCAAAATCTAAGTATTTACTAAATGTGCTTCCTGTACTAAGTACTATGCTAAACACTACAGCTAGAGCAAAACATCCCCTGCCTATGCCTCAGCTTCTTCATCAGCAAAATTTGAGATATTGGCCATAAATTGCCTTTGTCTTAATATATGAAAGCTCTCCATGTTGATTCATTAAGAGAAAACAAATGTTACTCTTCCATCAACTACAAATATGTATGTGCACCAACAGAGGGGAGGGACAAAGAGAAAAGATAGTTTGTAAGGAAGATGGAAGGGGAAGAAGAAAGGAGGAAGAAAAGGGGAGGGAGAGGAGGAACAAAGAGGGGAGGAGAAGGAAGTGGATGGGTACAAAGGAGGAGGAAGGGGAAGGAAGAAGAAAGGGAACCTGAAGAAAGTGAAAAGAGAAAGATGAGCGATACTGGAGTTATCTAAGTCTCCAGAAGAAAGCTAGGATGCCCAAATTTCTAAAAGAAATAATGACAACCAAAAAACCCCTCTATTTTAGTTAACTTAGAAATATTATTTTACCTCTCTGTTTTTTGCTTTGAACAGAACATAGTGAGTATCAAATTCATGTACGGCTCTATGTTAACATGCTGTAGGATTAAACGTGATGTCCAGAAAAAAGAGAGCAAAGAATCAATGCATAGAACTTTTCTGTTTCTCTTCTCATTTCTTTGGCACTGTATCTGACGGGCTGCATTGACACTTGTTGGGATACAAAGTCCACTGCAGTGGGCACAGCACGCTGCACTTGGGTTCTACCTCTGCAGTGCCCAACTATGTGATCTTAGACAAGTCACCTGCTCTTTGACAATAACATGCCCTAATTTCTGTCATTCAACAAGAGTTCCAACAGGGCAAAGCTTATCCTACAAAAGTGCCTCTCTAAGCCTGATGACCTAAGTTTGATCAATGAACTCACATGGTAGAAGGAGAGAACCAATTCCCTCAAGTTGTCCCCTGAACTCCACAGATATACCATGGTGCATGTACACACACACACACACACACACACACACACACACACACACACATTAAATGATGGGTTCAATACCAAAAGATCCTATTTAAGAGTGACACTGATAAGGACAATTCCTGGAAAAAAAAAACAGAACTCAAAATGAGCCTGCCACCTGACCCAGCCATACCACTCCTGGGTATATACCCACAAGACTCATCCTACTGCAAAGATAAATGCACGGCTATGTTTATTGGATCTCTCTTCACAATAGCAAAGAGCTGGAACCAACCCAAATGCCCCTCAACAGATGAGTGGATAACAAAAATGTGGTACATCTACACAATGAAGTTCTATGCAGCAGTAAAGAAAGATGACATCATGAACTTTGCAGGAAAATGGCTGGAATGCCAAGCCATTTGCTAAGTGAAGTAACACAGTCCCCGGAAAAAAAAAAAAAAAGGCGAATGGTTTCCCTCATTTGTGGATACTAACACCAAATCTCCAGTTGAAAGGCAACCTGAACAACATTATTGTTATACTTCTTTTTATCTGAAAGGAACTGTGTTGCTATAATATGAATCTCTCAATGGGTTCTAGAATCGATCTACCACTTATTTCCAGACACGGTAATTACTGTATATGGGTGGAAGGTACATATTCGTATTTTAGAGTAATATAAAATTAAAGGGGAGAAATGTGAATTCCCCAAACATATTTTGGAATTAACATACAGTTTATTCTTGGAGGTCATAAATTTGATACATATGTAATGGATATATAGGCATATGTTGGACCAATACAAAGGGGATGGAGCAACAACAACATAAAGACTGGGTCAAAGAACTGACTGATACAGTTAAACTCTGCCCCAAACAACAAGCCTCTGCAGTGAAAAACTTTGGAAAGACTGAGAGAAAGATGCAAGACATGTACAGCAGAATGCATGAAAAGGGGTGGGGTGGGAGCAGGGAGAGGGGAATGTATCTAAATTGAACTGAAAGATAATGTATGAAATACACAAATCATCAATAAAAGTATTTTTAAAAAAAGAGTGACACTGACAAGGACAATTCCTGGAAGAGAAGTGACCAAAATGGTGGAGTTGAGGAACTGGAAAAGCAAAGTCTTGGGGGGAGAGATGCTATTAAATATGTGATGGCTCTGTGTAGCAGAGTTCACACCTAAAAGGATACATGCCAAAGCAGATGTGGGGGACATACAAACAGAATCCAAAATGGAATCTGAACCCAGCAGTTCAAGGAACACAACTGCCAACTCTGACTACATTAGAAATATGAGTATATAATTTTGAAACTATAAATACCTTGGCTCAATACACCCAATTAAATTAGAACCCCTGAACAGTGGTAGGTAATAAAAGCTCTCCTGGGGTTTCTAACATACAGTTATACTTAAATGACCATAGTAAATACAATAAGATGCATCTGTCAATGTGCGATCTAGAGGGGACTCCTCAGAAATCTGAATTAGGTTTAAGTCCCAGGTCCTTTCTCCTCTAGAATGTTTCATTCATTCATTCATGTTCATTCTTTTGTGGTGCTGGAAATTGAACCACAGCAAGTGTCTTATCGCTGAGCAACACACCCCAACCCCAATAACCTTTTATATATTTAACTTATTAAATCAGCATTATCCTCTATGATCACAAAGATTTGCTCTTCTTTATAAAATATCTGATAAGGAATTAAGTTAAATCTCATTTAATGGGAAGAATAATCTCAAGAAATTATTTTTATGTGTATTGAGTGTACTGTCTGCATGTAGGTTGGTGCACCCATGTCGTGCAATGCCGAGGAGGTCAGAAGAGGGTGTCTGATTCCCCTGGAACTGGAGTTAAAGATGGTTCTTAGCTGCCATGTGGGTGCTGGGAATCGAACCCGGGTCCTCTGCAAGAGCAGTTGGTGCTCCCAAGCACTGAGCCATCTCTCCAGCCCAGGAAAGAATTTAATCAACTTATAATACTTAACATGGTATGTTTATAATAAGAGGTTTCAAGATTATTGTTACTTAGGTTGTGGAGGGAAAATGTCATACAGCAGAAACATGTAAGTTAATTACAAAATGTTGCTGGGCATAATAGAACACACCTTTGATCTCAGCACTCACAAGACAGAGGTAGGTGGATCTCTATGAGTTCAAGGCCAGCCTCATCAACATATTAAGTTCCAGGTCAGCCAGGGAGACACAGTAAGAGTCCTGCTCCCTCTCCAATTTTTTAAATTACAAAATGTTATAAACTGAAAACATGCTAACATTCAAGAATTCCTTAGTTTCTTGCTTGACAAAATAATTAAAATCAGATAGAAAATACTTAGTAATTTGAATGGTCTCTGTCACAGTAGCTTATCCAATGTACATGACAAATGTTATCTTTCCTACTTTTGATATTTTCTAAAATTTTCTGTAACAGAAAATCCTGATTTCTAGTAATAAAGTCTTCCATGCTTCCTTCAGTGTTGCTGATATTGCTGTTCATATTTCTTGTCTGAAAACTGAATAAAAGCATACAGGTTTCCTAATCTCTTTTGAAAAGACACATCCATGTGTGTTCAAAAGCCTTCTGGCCAGGCATAACTGACCATGGGTTATGCTTCAGGATTTTAGTGAACCCTTCAGATTTTCCCACTTCCATGTAACACATTCTTTAAACTTTAAACTATGGCAAAGCATCAACCATTTACTTTTACTTTTGCCATCTGCCAGTAGCAGAGAGCTCCTAATGAATCTGAAGCTTCTTCTAGGCCACTTGAAGTCTCTCTCATTAATCTTTGTCATATGGTTCATAAATAATGAGAGAGATATTAAAGATCATCATCTTGTTTACAGACAACCACCACCAAAAGTCAGAAATAACACCTTGGTTTTCACTAGCCCCAGTCGTGAAAAGCCTGACGGAGTGCTGGTTGAGGGGACAGAAGATAGATTTAACCTTTTTGGTTTTTTGCCATTAAACTAAATTTCAAGTAACGATTGTCCTTTCCATATCGAACATTAGAAAGAATTCCGGTCTTCTTGCAGTCATCTGAGCAGCTGATGGACAAGCAGTCTGCTCCACTGCCAACAGTCACCTTTCCATTGTTCAAGCACATACCTCTCACAGAAATGTTTTCAATGTAGCATTCTACAGAGCTGGTTATACATAACACCCTGGCATGATGTGACAATAAAACTCATGATAATTTTGCTTTTTCTGCTTGCACTTTCCTTTTTTAAAAGGCCTTTCCTCAATTTCTATCCCTGAAAGAAAATCAAATGCATGATACTTCCACAAAACCTGCCTTAGTCTTAAGAATATAATGCAGTCAGTGAAAGCAACCAGTTTTACAGAACAGCTTTCAGAGGAGCAGGAAGCTGATCTGAGCAGCAGAGAGCAGGGATGGGGCGGAGCAGAAAGGAGCTGAGCAGGGGAGAAAGCGGCACACACAGTCCCGCAGCTTCTAGTCACTTACTGGCAGTGACACCTAAGAGCATGGATTTATGAACGGCACATCGCCCTGCTATCCCTTTTCTTTCTTTTACGAATCTCTGTCAATCTGGTGAACTATTACACAGGGAAAAGTAAGGCTCCAGTGACAGGGAAATGATGTAAGTATCCCACCTCCCCACCAGCCCAACTCTGCCAACCCACCTCTACTCCGACCTGAGAATATCCCCTCCCTCCCTCCACCGCCCTGAGTTTAAGGCAAACCTCTCCCCTCCCCCAGGGCTTGCACGCCGCCACAGTGTGGCAGAAAGCATTTGAGGAGTCTTTTTGTTTTAGGAAACTCTTCAATGAAAAAATAAATGCATTTCTATTTAAAAAAATGTTAGCCAGGCGTGGTAGCCCACGCCTTTAATCCTAGCACTTGGGGGGCAGAGGCAGCCTGGTCTACAGAGTGAGTTCCAGGACAGCTGGGGCTACAGGGAGTCCCTGTCTCGAAAAGACCAAAATAATAATAATAATAATAATAATAATAATAATAATAATAATAAATGTTGAGTGGCCAAAAGCTAGACAGTCCACGGGATAAATAAAATTAAGCAGGACTGAGGTAAGGACTGTAACTTAGTGGAAGGCAGTAGCTATGATGTAGAAAGGGTAGCACTGGGCATCAGAAGGCACCTTCTGCTTGCCTCATACCACCTCTGCAACCTGGGGCTACTGGCCTAACCTCTGCTTTCATTTTCTGTAAAATGAAAGAATGAGTATAAATTTCAGAGATCTCTTGTACCATGCAAATTTTATAGCCTGACACCCTCTAAAATATAAGGCAGAAGCCAAAATGTAATCTGATTGTGGCTGACTAGTCATTCACTCTTTATGCAGTTCCTTATATTAAGATATTTAAAATTGCTTTGCCAAAGTAATAGCCAATGTGGACAGAACTAACAAGGGAAATATAGGGGAAAAAGTACAGAGAGTATGAGCATTAGTCCTGATTTGGGAAACTTTCACAATATTAGGATTATTAAAACATGCTCAAGAAAGGACAGTCTATAAACAGATGCATGAAAGCAATTAAGACCCACAGTATCACCCTAGACAACATAAACTATTTACCTAGGTCAGCACTGTTCTAAATTTAAAGGACACACCAGGAATTTTTTAATGTGCTTTTAATCAAGAGCCTGTAATACACTTTTTGGTAGCACAAAAGCTTTCAAGTGGGAATATGCAGACTCCTGGAAGTACTTGACTTTCCCAATGGTGGGAAGGCAGAGAGTGTAAATAATGTCTCAAGCCACTTTTACTAGTTCCTTGTCTAAAACTGGCCAACCTCAGAATGCTCCTAATGAGCCGGGCGTGGTGGCACACGCCTTTAATCCTAGCACTTGGGAGGCAGGGACAGGTGGATCTTTGTGAGTTCAAGTCCAGCCTGGTCTACAAGGTGAGTTCCAGGACAGCTGGGGCTACAGGGAGACCCTGTCTTGAAAAGACCAAATAAATAAATATATGAAATAAAAGGGGGGCCTGTTGCCACTGTGAGTACTAGAGCTCAGGCATTCCCACCCCTTTGCCCCCAGAAGGAGTGTCCAAGTGGATTGGACAGAACAGAAAGGGAANCAGTGACAGGGAAATGATGTAAGTATCCCACCTCCCCACCAGCCCAACTCTGCCAACCCACCTCTACTCCGACCTGAGAATATCCCCTCCCTCCCTCCACCGCCCTGAGTTTAAGGCAAACCTCTCCCCTCCCAGGGCATGCACCCGCCACAGTGTGGCAGAAGCTTTTGAGGAGTCTTTTTGTTTATAGGAAACTCATTCATATGAAAAATAAAATGCATTCTATTAAAAAAAAAATGTTAGCCAGCTGGGTAGCCCACGCCGTTAATCCTAGGCACTGGGGCAGAGGCTAGCCGTCCTACTCAGAGTGAGTTTCCAGGACAGCTGTGGGCTACAGGGAGTCCTGTCTCGAAAAGACCAAATGACGTCGAAATTAATAATAATAATAATAATAATAATAATAATAATAATAATAAATGTTGAGTGGCCAAAAGCTAGACAGTCCACGGGATAAATAAAATTAAGCAGGACTGAGGTAAGGACTGTAACTTAGTGGAAGGCAGTAGCTATGATGTAGAAAGGGTAGCACTGGGCATCAGAAGGCACCTTCTGCTTGCCTCATACCACCTCTGCAACCTGGGGCTACTGGCCTAACCTCTGCTTTCATTTTCTGTAAAATGAAAGAATGAGTATAAATTTCAGAGATCTCTTGTACCATGCAAATTTTATAGCCTGACACCCTCTAAAATATAAGGCAGAAGCCAAAATGTAATCTGATTGTGGCTGACTAGTCATTCACTCTTTATGCAGTTCCTTATATTAAGATATTTAAAATGCTTTGCCAAAAGTAATAGCCAATGGGATCAGAACTAACAAGAGGAAATATAGGGGAAAAGTACAGAGAGTATGGAGCATTAGTCCACCTCTTTGGCAGGAAACTTTCCACACATCTTATTAGGATTATTAAAACATTAGCCAAGGAAAGGACAGTTCTAATATAACAGATGCATGAAAGCAGATTAAGACCCCAACAGTATCACCCTAGACAAACTATAACTTATTTACCTTAGGTCAGCACTCCTGTTTTCTGAATTAAAGGACACACCAGAATGTTAAGATGTGCTTTAATCAAGAGCCCTTAAACACTTTTTTTCGGTAAAGCACAAAAGCTTTCAAGTGGGAATATGCAGACTCCTGGAAGTACTTGACTTTCCCAATGGTGGGAAGGCAGAGAGTGTAAATAATGTCTCAAGCCACTTTTACTAGCTCCTTGTCTAAAACTGGCCAACCTCAGAATGCTCCATGAGCCGGGTGTGGTTGCACACGCCTGTAATCCTAGACTTGGAGGCAGGGACAGGATCTTTGTGAGTTCAAGTCCGGCCATGGCTACAAAGGTGACGTTCCAGGACAGCTTTTGGGGCACCACGGAGACCCTGTTCTTGAAAAGACCAAATAAAATAAATAATATATAATATTATATATATATATATATATAGTTATATATTATATATATAAAAGAAAGAAAGAAAGAAAATGCTCCTAATGAATAAGAGATCATTCCCATCTACACTCTTCTCTCATTTTACAAAATCAGAGCACATCTGTCACCCTCAACTCACTCTGAATGGAGAAAACCAACCAACCTCCAGGCAGGCTACAAGATGACAAGGAAATATACTGCCAGAGAAGATGTGAATGGCTCCAGGGGATGTCTCACGCCTATAAGGACCCATGAATATGAGGGGATACAAAGGGGAGGATGGGCAAGTGGAGGATGGATCTGGGAAGAGTTAGGGGGAGAAGTGTGCAGTGAATATTATCAAAATACATTCTTGTAATTCTCAAAAAATAAAAATATATTAAAAAATGTGAATGGCCCGAACCTATACACTCCTCTGCAACTCAAGTGGTGTTGCTAGTTCTTTGCTTAGAGCTGGAGGATGACCAACTGAATCATCCACTGATAAAGCATTAAAAATAACTTTAACTGATGGATCAGTATGCTTTTGAATATAACCCACAAATCCTCCCCCCACACTCTCATTCTCTTCAATTTAGCTATGCAAACAAAATTTCACAGTATATACCTTAAAAGGAATGGAAAATATCTTGAATACTTTCTTCAATGAATAATTTTAACTTTGAATAATATTACTCCTCCAATTATAAAAACACCAATAATGCATTAAGAAACATTTTAAATTTAATATTTTTATCTATAATATTATCAAAATTCTTAATTTATGCATGGTATTTTGATCAACTATGTACTAATCATCACTCTGCTAGCTTTTTTTCAATCAGAGCCATAGGGCCATATAAAATTAAAGTTTTATCATAGAATATGATAAAGTGTTCCATAATGGATTTTTGAACATAATAATAATAATAATAAAGATAAAATCTAGGGAAAAAATAATAAAAACTCCAAGGAGAAAAATTAACAGTAAACTTTCAGACTGCTAAGGAATAGTTTGTACACGGAAATGGAAAATAACAAAGCTGTAGTATTTGACTAAAATAAATATATTTGAGCAGGAACAGAACAAACTTTATTGAGAAATTCAATATGTAAATACAGTAAAAAGTATACCATTGACAATTAAAACTTATAATGAAAAAAATAAATTTCAATTAAGAAAGATGAGAGAATACATCTATTTTCAAAATTATTTTACTGGAACAATCATGAGCATTGTATATCCTTCCTCCTAGTCCCAAATATCTTTCAAGTATTAAAAAACAAAAACAAAAAAAGCATCAATCTAGAACACCAAGAGATAAACCACTTTGAGCAACTAAACTTTCCAGTCAAGAATCACTTTTATTTCCTAATCTTAAACTATTAAAACCTTTCCAAAATAGAGACTTGTCCCCATCATAACTGTATCTCGCCACCATGTTTAACCTCTCCTTAGTGTTTCCCTCGCAGTTATGAGATTCACCAATCCTGCTGAGCATTCATACCTACTGCACCCCAAACCAGAAGGCTCCTTCTTGGCACTGCACTTCTACCAGGAAGCTGAGGGAAATGAAGCCCAGGAAAAGTTCAGTTCCTAGCTCCTGTTCCCAGGCTCCTAGCTTCAGAGAGAGGCATTGAACAGACCTCCAGCTTTCTTCACTATATAAAGTTAATAATCTCACCTTAAACTATCTCACAAAAGGACAAATTCGTGAATGTGAATATAATTCATTTAAAAATTCCAATAAAAACTTACACTGTTCTGCATCTCTCCCTTTTCAGAGCTCCTCTTATCACTTGTCCCCATTGAATGCATGCATGAACCCTCCCACTGTAATTGCTGTGGGTGTGAAAATCAGTGCCAAAGTGTGATCTCTTTAATCGGAATAAAAATGAATTACATGATGTGACATCTATAAAATGCATCAAGTTTCTGGCATTTATTTCCAGAGATCGCATAAGTTCTGGATCAGTAATACTGATTACTTAGTAACATAAGCAAAGAATTAACATATTTTTAATTTGTAATTCTCATTATTTTAATATTACACCTACTTTCCTCTGAATCATTCATCCAGGTCCATATTACTTTTAATTATTATTGGCTCACTAAATAAATATTTTTGCTTTTTATATTGTGTGATCCTTGAGGTTTTCAAGCTCCTAGTTTAGTCCCTGAGCCCTTAGGCTTATTTCCAGAGCACCAAATAAATCTTTCACTTTTAAGAAATAGCAAATAAAATTCAAATATCAGCTAGAAGATAAAGTCTGTAAATGTATTCTGTTTTAAATGTCCACATTGTAAGCTAAGCACCTTAGTCTCTTTTATGAATTATTATATGGCTACTTGTCAAATTTTATAAAATCTTCAGTTATTTCCAAGGCTACTTATTATGAATCTAAGACTCAAATATATTCAAGAGAACTGCTCAGGATCACAAAGACAGAAGATAAAAATGAGAACTCAAATGAAAATTTCCAGATGAAGAGTCCAGCAAAGTCTCTAGTACCTGTCCTTGCTCCACTGAAACAGCTGTTATCCTCAGCAAGGACAGCAGCAAAGCCTGGCAGCAGCAATCCTGCTCCAGTCTGTGACTCCAGTGTGCCTTGCTTTAGTTAAAAGCAGGCGTTCTCCACTTACACGGATCTGCATTTGAATCCAAAAAGTAGAACTGTAGACACATTATGTCATTTTCCTAAACCTCAATTTCCTCATCTATAAAAAAATTAATAGTGGGGCTGGAGAGATAGCCTAGCGGTTAAGAGCACCGACTGCTCTTACAGAGGACCCGGGTTCGATCCCCAGCACCCACATGGCGGCTAAAAACCGTCTGTAACTCCAATTCCAGGAGAACTCCAGTTCCAGGGGAATCCGAGACCCTCTTCTGACCTCCGCGGCACTGCACGACACGGGTGCACAAACCTACATGCAGACAGTACATTCATAAACATTCAAAAATAAATAAAAATTTAAAAAAATAAAAAAAAAATTAATAGCATCTGCCAGGGATCAAAGGAGATACTATCCTTACTACCATGCCAGTCACAAATTTTTTTCTAAATAGATAATCATAATTGTAATCTTTTATTATATAGCATGCCTTTATTAATTTAATTCTTCCAATAATCTTATGGTACAGAAACTATGGTTTTTATTCCCATTTTACCAATAAAGAAAGATGTGTTCAAGACACTTTGTCCAATTTGCCTAGAGACCCAGTGTGGCACTGAAGAGCTGAGTAGTATGGACTGGGTACTCACATCAGAACATGGGCCTCTCTGCAAATAATCGCAGTGTTACCAACAAATTTAGCCTCACCATCACCACTTCCAGCTCCACCATCAACCTTTTCTACAGCCAGCATGAAGGCCTTAGGTCTAGGAGTCATCCCAATGATGACAGAAAGAGGCAGGTTCCTCGAAGACAAGAATGTGTAGCAAAAGGGAGGAATGAAGCAGAGGCTTACATTGAAGACACACCGCAGGAAGGGAAAGGGAAACTTAATACCAGCACAGGAAGAAATTCTTACCAGATTACATAAGATGCCTAAAAGAATAAAAAGTGGCAACACCAGCACGTGTTGTGAACTGAGGGCCAGTCGTCGCCTACATAACTGCTCTGTGATCTATGGGAGAAGAGAGAGCATTTTCATTAACTGATCATCTGGTACAAGCGCAGTGAAAGCATTTTGCTTCTGCAAATACCAGGACATCAAAATGTCCCTCTTAACCACTCAACTGCAATTCTAATTCTTTGGCAAATCTTAAATTATACACTCATGAACAGCTGTCCCTGGGTTGCCTTTAATATCTGTGTTTGGGCTCTTAACCTGCATTATTTTTTTCTATAGCTTCTATCTAAATCTAATGTCTTTTTTTAAAGGATTCGGGTAAAGCCACCGTTTTGCCTGATTTCTTCCAGCAGCATCAGTGTGCATGATACATGCTCAGACACTGCACATAACCTAGTAGAGCACTAGTGACCCCATATATGGCTCAGTTTTGGTTTTCCAACTACCCTACGTCATTGTACCAAACAGTACCCACATTCTGTTCATCTTCAATACCTCAGTTCCCATGCCACTGAGTGATACTCAGTAAATTTTGGAACAAAATTGTTTCAAAGCTTTTGAGTACTTTCTAACTCAAAGATTCAAGATTTCCTTTGCCATTGAAATTGCTCTGAAAGTCTACTGAGATCACAAGTGTTTAGGGCTTTGTAGATTAGTTATTACTTCCCTAGCACGTAGTTAGGAACATTAAAACAGACGCTCTTAGGTTGATGATACAGAGTCCACATGAGCATATACCCAGGGTCAGTTTTCAAACAATAGGTATACCTCAGAATCATGATCACTTATAATTTATTTTCTAGCCTAGAAGACTAGTCAATCTCATATATATCAAGTAAAAAGATAAACGCAAATTCAGTGTCAGACAAGCATGTTAATACTGGTTGATTCACTAATCAACCAGCTACTGGAACTGCTACAGGTCAAATGCAGACCATCCCTGAGCCACCAACAGAAAGTTTAAATGACTTAGCAGAACACCAAGAAGTCTTTGAGAACAGATAATTGGCTTTTTAGAACTATAAAGTTATGGTCATATGTAGCCAGAGAAATAAAAAAAAAATCTAAAAAGAATATCTCTATCTTTTGTTTCCATAGTTCTTTAAAAGCATAGTGCTAACAAAACCTTTTATCTTCATCTAATATTGATGATGGTGATGATGGTTATTAGTGATGGTGGTGGCCTGGTGTGATGATTCACACCTCTGCTTCCAGAACCCAGGAGGCTAAGGCTAGAGGATCAAGAAGTTCAAGACCAGACTGGGTCACAGAGCAAGAACTATCTACTCTACTCACCCATAAGCTGGTGGTAAAACTAAGAAACTGTTAAAAGGGTAAGGAGGCTCAGAATCAGTGATTATCTAATATTCTGAAACTTTCCAACTCAGTGTTGTTTTGGTAAATCTAAATGCATCTATTTGGAAAAGTAAGGTTGGGCTGGAGAGATGGCTCAGCAGTTAAGAGCACTAGCTGCTCTTGAAGAGGACCTGAGTTTATTTCCCAGCACTCACAGGAGAGATAACAACCGTCTATAACTCCAGTTACAGAGGAATTCGACCCTCTTCTGACCTTTACAGGTGCACATACACACATGCTGATAATACACTCATACACATAAAATAAAAATAATATTGTTTTAAAAAGAAAAAGGTTAAATTTTACCCTATTACATATTCTCCCCTTATCAATAAAACCTGAGCTTGTGTATATGAGTAGTACAGAAAAAAAAAAATACTGAAGTAAACTTTAAATTTAAGCTTCAGGTGGAATGCAAAATTAAAGTGTTTCAATTTTCCATAAAACATATATTCATTACTGAGTTCCATGAGATATTAAGATTGATCATTCTGTAAAAATCAGTTTTAAAATCTTTTCTACAGTTGACAAACTCACAAATAATCCATGATATTCCTCCCTCCCCCTGAACAAAAACTGAACCCAAGACCCTATACTTTCATTACCCTGCCTCAGGAAAACATTTTTTATTAGTAGACATTTTATTTTTTTTCCTATTAGTAGACATTTTAAAAGGTTACTGTGGGATATGGGTCTTCATTGTACATTTGTACCATTATTAACAGTAACATTCACTTATTTTTGTAATTTAAAGACAAATTTTATTGTACTCCATAAAATATATTCTCACAAATCAGAACATATATATTTATTTGCATGTTCTTTATGTGTATGCTCAAGTTAGTGTGCACTCTTCTTATGTGTGTTCATGAGCAGTTCATATGGAGGTCTGACCTCTGGGACAGCCTAGTATGCTATTTCTCAGGAACTGTTTACCTTGGTTTATTGAGGCAGAATCTATCACTGGCCTAGAACTTACCAAGTAGGTTAGGCTGGAAGGCCAGAGAGCCTTGGGGATCTGCTCGTCTCTGCCTGCCCAAGGCTTTTAAAAAGTACAAACTACACTTCACCTTCTTAAGGTAAAAAGTCAAGATTTGAACTAGGTTTTCTTATTCAAAACCAGGTGCTTTTACCATACTAGAAAGTTTTAAAAATACTTGTCAATGCTGTGTGTGTGTGTGTGTGTGTGTGTGTGTAACTTACAGAAGACTTCACATAGTTCTAAAGTGATTCTTCCTTTTCTTACCAACTACATCTTACCTGACTATGCAAGTAAACTATGTGCAAGTTTATTTCAACAGACACAGCATACTGTTCCTTTGAATTCTCTAAACAGTTTTGATCTAGGTTTTATTTTTTAATTATTTCTGATTTTTTTTTTTTTTTTTTTTTTTTTGTCTTTTGCTTTTTTTTTTTTTTTTTTTTTTGCTGTACTGGAACTTGCTATGTAGACCAGGCTGGCCTTGAACTCACAGAGATCTGCCTGCTTCTGCCTCTCAAGTGCTAGGATCAAAGGCGTGTACCACCACGCAGGCTATTTCTGATTTTCTTTACCATTCTATGAAAATTTATTTTAAGAGAAGGAGGGTTCGCTGGAGAATTATCTAAATTTATTTTTTCTGCAGATGGTTAGATAAAGCATCAATGAGGAATGGAATGATGCATGAGTCTGTATTTAACCTACAAATTTCATCTGTAAGACTGAAGGGGTTGGTTTCTCAGAAATGTCATTAACCTTTAGAAATTGGCTGATTCCTGAGAGTGAGTATGCCTGGAGTATTTTGAGTTGTGTTAGGGAAATAAGGTCATGAAAAGCCAATAACTGAGTTTCTGGTGGTAGTGCAGCAGGCAGACTGAACACTGCAACCACGCCTAACTGAGCTGCTACTGAAGAGTGACCCCCACACTCCAAAGCAGCTCACTTAACATCTGTTCCTAACCCAAAATGGCGGGCACAGGTCCAAGGCATAGCTTTTGATGATGAAATAAATGATGAGTAAACAAACTACAACAAAGGCGACAGAAAGACAGGCAGGCCAACAAGGTCACCAAATGAAAGAGATCTATCTGTATTGGTAGAAGGGGCACTGAATAGTGCTGATACTTCATAGTAATTTCAAGAAATAAAGAAGGAATGATAAGAAAAAAAGATGGGGAAAGACTCAGAAAACCAAAGTAAAACAGATGCATATATATATATAAATACATATTAAGATTCTCTGTTTAGCCATATTTTAAAGCATTTAAATAATTATTCAATACGTAGTCTTCATTCTTAAGTTGGTGCAATGCAATGATTGGTTATTAAAATAATTTCAGAGATGTTCACAAACACACACTTTATGAAGATACTTGATATATGAAACTGTCACACATTATACATGTGAAATCATATATCCCTGGAAAAAAGATGTCAGGATTAAGCCAGGGTAAAGGAATCATATTAGTCCCCCAAATGAGGAAAAGCAATAAACAATTGCATAAAGGAACTAGTCAAAGTCCATAGCATATAAAGCAAAATTTCTAGCCAAGTACAAAAATCACACTTTTTAAAACAAAAATTTATTTCACTAAATTGTTTTTTCTCTAGATATATCTGTGTGCCTTCTCTGTGATTAGGAAGACCAAAATTCTCAAAACAAACATAAATTGTGAGCTACTTCTATAGTTAAACAATAGTCAGGTTCAATTGTTCTCTCTGATCTCTTCCCAGGGAAAATGAATAACAAATTCCACTTCTGAACCAACCCCTCCCTCTCTCCCTCTCCCTCTCCCTCTTCCTGCCCTGGTTCCTTAGGGTGTTAGGGATCAATTTCAGAGTCTTCTTGAGCAAGCTAGGTAAGTGCTATACCACAACCCCCAGCCACTTCCGAAACTTTGAAAAGGAACTGCTACACATACTGCTAAAAAACCAAGTCAAGTTCTCTGTGCTTAGATGGTGCCAATTGGAATCTTTGAACACCTAAACCAAAGCCACCTCACTAAAAGCTCCTCTGTGAGATGGTAGGCATTTCTGCTATGTTTCTGTTTTCAAATAATCACCTAGAACATGATACAACCTGATCAACAATATAATCTGGAAACAAAGGAAAAGCCACTGGATTAGGAGTCGGAAATCTGGAGAATAATTCAGAATTAGTATTAAACTGCACTAATTTCAATTATTCTCTAATTATTTCTTTAATTTGGATTTGGAGGGTGAAGAATTAAGTACATTTCTTTGCCTTCCTTCCTAAGAACTCAGAAAGTAGCAAAGTGTAATTAACAAGCTCAAATGAAGAAAGAGCATGTTATTTTTCCCTCTGCTGAAATCAAGTATGCATTAAAATTAGGAAACTAGCATAAGCTGGTGTTGGAAGGTTCTAATAGAATATACCAAAAGGCCAAATGGAGGTTTCACAGTGCAAGTTGTACGGTGGAAGTAAAAATGAACAAGCCAAACACATCATCCTGAATTTATTATTTTTTACCTAACTTGGGTTTTTTTTTTTCCCTTTAGTCCCAGGTGGCTTGGAACTCACTATGTAGACCAGGCTGGCCTTGAACTCACAGATATCTGCCTGCCTCTGCCTCCTGAGTGCTGAGATTAAAGGCATGTGCCACCATGCCCAGAGGGATTTTTAAATAGCAGTAATCTAACATAATTTGTCTTTTTAAAATTTTCTCCTTTATACATTTTTTTGTGAATTTTGTATTGAATTTTTGTGTATTTTATATAGAACATCTTAATCTTCTTTATACACCCAGTTCCTTCACTGGAATTCATACATTCTTTCATTTGTGTTAAGGCCCATCATATCCAGTTAGTATCCACAGATGTCCCTCAGTACAAGTTCATCTACTGGGGTCTAGTCAAGCCTACCTAGAGTCCCTCCATTTAAGAAGATCAGCTCTTCCTCACAGAGCAGTATTCAGCTGCCAATAATTCTTTGACTGAGATTGAGGCCTGCTGTTCCTTTCCACAGTTCTGTGCTGGGTTTTTGTCTGCTTAAATTTGCATGGGTCTTGTTCATGCTGACACTATTGCTGTAAGTTCATAAGGGCAAGGTCCCAAGAGCCTGTAAACAGACTTTATTTCCATATGGTCATGCATCTCCTCCCTAGCTCTTACAATCTTTCTGTCCCCTCTTCTGCAATGGTCCCTGAGCCCTGGGTGGGTGGAATTTAATACAGGAGTCCTGTCCAAGACTTTTTTTTTCTGTGTTTTTGAGACAGGGTCTCCTCTACCTTTAGTCTTAGCTGGATTGGAGCTTGCTATGTAGACCAGACTGACCTTGAACTCACAGAGATCCACCTCCCTCTACCTCCCAAGTGCTGGGATTAAAGGGAGCCCCACCAGGCCCAGCTCTGAAGACTCTTATTCTCTACATTTTGGCCACTTGTGACCTTGTGTGTTCATGGACCTCTGTTGCATGAGGGAGCTTCATTGATGAGAATTGAGAGATGCAATTAATATTCTCTTTACCCCTTATTCTATGTTCCGTGAGCCTTAGGTGTAGAGGTTGCACAATTTATGTTATTGCTTTTGTACCCAACATGGGATTTTCTATACATGACTATTCATCAGAAGGTATGTGACTTCTACTGAAATACATCATTGCTAATATGTTTATCCCTAGTGTTTTTTGTCTGGTAACCCAAAATCCTAGCATATAGTGGGAATTCTACCTTTAAATCATGATAGATATATATTCAATTGCAACCTCATTTTTTTTTTAATTTTTTTTAAGGGATTCTACAATACAATGACACAGTTGTTTGCAGATAACAATGATGTTACTCAGTATGTCATACAATTAAGTAATTGGTGCATTTTGCAAGTATCTATGTCAAAATTTTAAACAACCCAAGGTTCCCATAGTCCAGTTGGAGAAGCATGTATGCACAGGCATGTTGATCAATCAGGTGTCCAGACTATATTCCTATAGTCTCATGATTCACCCCTATCTCTCCACAGCCCTTACAATCTACCACGCCTCCTCTTCCGCAGTTTGTTCCCTAGGCTTTGGGAAAGGGGCACAAATGGGTGAGAAGAAAACAGTCTAATTTCTTTGGAGTTGTCATTTTGGACTCCGGTCTGTTCAGTTTGTTTCTCTTCACGGATTGACAGCTTTCCCAGTGATACCCTTTTCAGTCATACTAACAAAGCTCAAGCTATTGGATGTACAGGCATTTAAGCAGTACCACTTTATAAGCTAGTTTTAGGAAAGGAGCAAAATCATTTTCCTCTATTACTAAAAATATTAGTAAACATAATCTTGATTGGAAAAATATGTTTGCCAAAAACTAGAATTAGGAAACTTGGACATGGAGAAGTTAAGTACCTTGAACAAAGTTCTCAATTTACAGGGGGCAAACTGGGATTTGAACCTCAAATACATAATTCTAAGTTGCTTCTCTGAGTGCAAAGTATGCCATAACCTCCTCTCTTCCTACATACAACTCACTCCAGCACAGGCGCTGCTGGCTTGTCTCCAACATGAAACAGCTACTCAACCCAGTCAGGCTTCCTTCCTGATCTTCGACTGCCTTTCTAACCCCGACTCCAATGTGCCAGGTCACTTCCCTTATTTTGCGATCACTGTTCTTCAAGCAGCTGTCAGCCCAAATGCCCATAAGTGTGTATGCTCACCTTACTTTCTCTACTTCCCCCACCTCAATCGTCTTCGAAGATCTGGTTCATGTCCCCTCCCCTTGATAAAAAACTTATCAGAACAATCTGAATTATGTTCGCTCTAATCATTCCATAGTTACTTATTTAACACCTACTGTGTAACAGTAACTGTTCTAGTCACTAGAATAGGAAAAGGAGCAAAGAAGACAATGCTTCTTTCATGAGAAGAAAAAGATAAACAAGTACAAAATTACAAAGATAATTCTTATCAGTGACATGCATTGTGAAAACAAAGTAATATTTGTACTATTTTGCTGGCTTTCTGCCAACTTACTTTAGAAAACTGTAGCTTACAGAAAGCATGTCTTCCAAGTCCAAATCTTGCACATAATAGGTACATTTCAGTGATTGAATTCATTAGGGCATGTATAATGAGGAGGGAAGAACAGAAAGAGGCAAGGAAGGAGGTCAGGAAGGAAGAAAGAAAGAGAGGGGGAGGAAGAAAGAGAAATGGAGAGAGTAAGGAAGACAGGCCTCAATCTATGATTTAAAAATCCCATCTGCAAATTTTTGCTTTCTCTAATTAGGTTGTTTTCTCTTATAGTAAGAGCCTTGAACCTTTAACTGTGTTGGTCTGGCCTAGTGGCTGTGGTCTCAGCTGGAGTTTCTCCACAATGCTGTATTTCCTGTCCATTCACTCAAGGCCCCATCCATACAGTCAGGCTCCCTGACTAAAGCCTGCAAGCATATTTCCCCAGACAGGTTCTGCTTTAGGACACCAACCCAAAATTTAATAAGAGTAATCAGCAAACTGAAAAACTAGCAGACTCTAATTCTTTGGCAATTTTGAGAAATGCAATTTCTAGTGTAGATATATAAAATTATAAAAACATCCAAATCATTCCAATATATAACTAAATTCTTTACCTTTTCTTAAGTGAGTGTGTGTGTGTGTGTGTGTGTGTGTGTGTGTGTGTTTCCCAAGTGCATATGGAGACCAGAAGAGGGTATGTGATGCTCTGGGGCTGGAGTTATAGACAGTTCTGTGTTACTCAATGTGAGTACTGGAAACTCAACTTGCATCCTCTGGAACAGCAATAAGTGCTTTTAACTGCTGAGCCATCTCTCCAGGCCACTAATATGTAACTAAATTCTTAAAAGCTTAGCAAAAGTAATTTAATTTCCCTTTTAAAATGTATATTTTATGGCACACGCCTTTAATCCTAGCACTTAGGAGGAAAAGGCAAGCAGATCTTTGTGAGTTCAAGGCCAGCTTGGTCTCCATAGTGAGTTCCAGGCCAGCTGGGGCTAGGGAGACTGTCTCAAAAAGACCAACAACAAGAAAAGAATTATCGAACACTTTAAAAATGTTAGCTTTAAGGGGGCTGGAGAGATAGTCTAGCAGTTAAAAGCACTGACTGCTCTTGCAGAGGACCCGGGGTTGATCCCCAGCACCCACATGGCAACTGAGAACCATCTGTAACTCCAGTTCCAGGGGAATCCGACACCCTCTTCTGACCTCCGCGGCATTGCACGACATGGGTGCACAGACCTACTTGCAGACATTCATACACATACAAAAAAAAAAAAGTTAGCTTTATAAACACTGTCTAAATAATAAAAAATAAATGACTTAAAAAGCAAAACAGCCAGACATGGTGGCGCACGCTTTAATCCTAGCATTTGAGAGGCAGAGGTAGGCAGATCTCTGTGAGTTCAAGGCCAGCCTGGTCTACAGAGTGAGTTCCAGGCCAGCTGAGGCTACAGGGAGACACTGTNAAAAAAAAAAAAAAAAAAAAAAAAAAAGGAAAACAGAAAAATAACATTTAAGAAGTTTCCATTCATGATGTCTGTATGCTAAAAATTCTTAAGGGAAAAGTTGCATAATTTTTTCCAGATATTTTCAAAACTATAATATGGTCTTGCTCAACATTTGCTACTTATAGAAAGTACTTAAAAACACTTCTGCGAGTAAACATAAATAGTATATCAATCAAAAGTCTGGCAAAATATCTTGTGCCTACAGGAATTAAGAAGAAATAACTACTTGTGCCTCAATGTTTTAAATTTATTTTAAAGTTAGAGAATCTTTCAAAACTATTTTGGCTCATCTTATACAAATAATCACTCTGAATGTAGTAATACTATGTAATGGTGCTCTAACTCCTATCAAACTCTAATAACAGCACTATTAATAATCTACCATAATTCTTTTCTAAAAATCTGTGACAACCATTACTCGAAGGACTTCGTATATGATTGAAATGAGATTTTCATAAATTATGCCCTGCTGCTGATAAATTGCATTATGGATGAAAAACTCAAATCCTTGCCTTAAATTCCTATTGGCTAAATGGAAAAACTGCTAAGTCAAAGTACTAAACATACAGTATAGATACAGAGGATAAAGCTGAACATCATTGGCACATACCTGCCACAGAGGAGAGCAACTAGAAAACCATCAATTATAATTTGGCATACCACTGCATCCTCAAAACTACTTTTTAAGAAAACCTCTGTTTAATTTCACAATTATTAGCTGGCTGGTACATTAAGAGCATTGTTAGTGTCTGAAGACAGGAAGATGTGGAAAATACAGAACCTTCATTTCTCACTCAGTGAGAAGATATGAAACATCACAGGTTGAAGAATCATAAAAGGGGTGGCACTTAGGAAGCAGGATTGTCAAAAGTTTGAGGCTAACCTTGGCTATTTACTAAGCTCCTGGCTAGCTTGGACTACAGAGTAAGAGTCAGTCTCAAAATAAAACGACAACAAAGAATTATGAAAGACACAAGGTGGGCCTGCTCATCAAAAAGATTTCAAGAGATGAAAAAAAATAGTAAACTATTCCTTTTCTTTAATAGCAAAAAAGGATCTTAAATTTCTCTTTTATCCACTTTTCCCCCCTCAAAGTGCTCAGTAACTGCAGCAGCTACAACAGCAGTAGCATAAGCATGATTATTATACAAAGGCTCAATAAATGCAAATATGGCTGAAGATAGTTTGAACCAAAACCACTAGCTACTTTCAAAAATCAGAAGCATGGTCTATGGCTTCCAGTGAAATATATATAATCATTACCAAAAAAAATACTTTTAAGAATTCATTTGAAAATAATATTATTAAACAAGTCTATCACAGAAAAGATATTAGGTTAATTTTAGACTTTCCACATTTAAACATTTACTAGCATGATTATAGAGGACTACTCATGAAATTTACTCCCTAATATTTTAAAGCCAAGGGATATTTTTCCCTGGTAAGATACCTATACATCAGACATATTTTTGACAAATTTGAGAATTTAAGTTCAATATAATTGAAATCAAAAGATATTTTACTAATTATATGTTATTGCATGAAGATGAAGGTATAAAACAAAACAATACTGAACATTCGAAAGATGAGTGAGAATGTTAAAGGAGCATAGTGAGATAAAGTTAAATATAACTCAGAAAACCTCTGTGGACTCAAGACTCACCTTCCATCCAAAATAGTTTAAAAGAGCCACATCTTTAAGAATCAGACAGACTACAAAGCAAAACTCTTCACTTTTTCATAAAAAAGCATGGGGGCTACAGTCTAATTTTATTATAAAAGTCTTTTGTAATTTTCTGTATCTGAAATTAGACTATGCAACTGAAAACAAATTATTAAAATGATCTATACTCAATTGCCTAGGTAATAGCTTAAGTAACCACTTTACATAAAATACTGGCTTCTTATTATCTGCTGTGTTTAAAAATAAACTTCTTAAATGCAACCCAAACTTATGGAGGGAGAGGGATCCATTGCCACGAACACATAATGATATAATCAAAGATACACCAGTGCTTGCTAGCTTATATTCCTAAAACAGACTTAAAAACCTATAGAAAATAAGAGTAACACTAAGGATTCTCAATCCGCCATTGAAAGTATTTTCTTACTATCTTTTTAGGATATTAAGGACACAAACATCTGAATGAAGACAGGGACAGAGAGAGGCAGCTTCATGTCTAAAGGCCCAGGGCGCAAGCTGGGGAAGAACAAACCATATCAATAGTGAGGATTAAACTCTTTTAACGTTTTCTTTCCGGTAATAAAAGAGGCGCCCTAAACATAGGTTAAGTGTCTAAGTAGAAAGAAGTATAAAGAAGTCAGTTGGGATGGGAGGGACTACAGCACATCCATCAACATTTGTTTGAAAAGATCTGCCAGGCTTGCAGAAGTTACACTTAAATAATGTGACCCTTTCCCAACAGGACAATGAGGAGACAGATTAGACACTTCAAGAAGTGATTCATCCTTGGGCATGCACCGCAAGAAGGGATTTTATATAAAGCGTGGACACTGTGTGTTTGCTTAAGCAGCAGGGCAGCTCTGTCTGTGGCCTTTTAAGTGGTAAGTGGGTTTAAGGCACCTAAAATCTGAGGACAAGTGACTACAGTAGGCTCTGATAATAGACACAACTGCTCCCAGAATACTGTCAGCAGCACCTGTTTTTTTCTTCAAGTCTGATCAGAGAACAAATCCCAGTGCATGATCTGCCTGGGTCCTTTATAAGAACTCTCATCTGACTTTGATTTTGAAGAAAACTCTTAATCCCAAGCAATATGAGGAAACAATGAAAAGCAGATTTTCAGAGAAAAGCAGCACACCTCAACAACTCTAGAGGAAATGCATCTGAAAGCTAGAAGAGATTAATTCATTATGTATACACATGCAGTGCTTCTCATCCTGACAGGGGTAAAAGGACCTTCGGCTAGACAAAAATCACTGGGGGGGGGGGGTTGTCAATATTTAACAACCACCTACCTATCTCAAAACCCTCAAGATTAACCAATCCTGAGTAGACAGTTGCCTCCTGCAAATTCCTTCTTCCATACTTCAAATTCTACCAGGATCTAAGCATTTCATGAGAGGAGAGAAATTATCAAAAGCAAGGCTCTCTCCAAAGCCCAGGGAGCACTCTTTTGCTCTGTGAACCTCTTCCCAGGCTTCCCCAGGGGGAGGAAGTACTGAGCTGTGCTTCTCCCTCCTTCCTGCAGATGGAGGCAGACAGAAAAAGAGACTGCACTTGGGCCAAGAATCCCTTAGGCTCTCTAAGCCAAGAGGCAGGAAAATGAAGCCAAAGAAAGCCGGTGCTTCTAGAAAGGCAAATGCAGATGCTACTGCTTTAAAAATATTGTAAAATTCTGACCTGCACAGTGGTGCATCATATTTTCTCTGTACAGAAATCCTAGTGAGAAATGGTTTCTAATAACTTCACCCCCTTGACAAATGAAGTTTAAATCCCACCCATTTTTCCAGAGTCAAGTCTGGGTCCCTACATAGGCAGGGTAGTAAAATGTCTTCTCCTGAATGAATTTATATTCAAGTTGCTTTCCGTCTGTAGCTCCTTGCTGTTGCCTGGAAACAGAAAACCCTTCCCACCTACATGCTTCCTGACTGCTCCCCCCATGTCTCCCTCTTACAGCTCAGTGAATGTACCTGGCCATGCTTATAGATACTGTTTACCTTAAAGAAGAATGATTCCTATAAAAAGCAATGGCAGAAATGTGCCATCTAACTGTTATAGAGAGAACACTGACTAGCCACACACATGAGTACTGAAAACCTGAATTGCTTACTCAGTAGAACCAAAACCACACGCTTTACCAAAAGCATTTCAAATGGTGAATGTTAGACAAGCATTCATTAAAACCTACAGGTTAAATAAACACAGAAGTTACTTTCAGGGTTTGGGGGATTGTTTTTCTAAAAACTTACTTCTTTGACAATCTCACTTTCTTGGGATTAAAAAGGACACACTCTAGCCCCTATGACTGAACCATCAATTATCTCAGTGCTAAGCCTTTAAAGAGTCTAGTTGCCTGCTGTCTACTCTCTTTACAATGAACTTCAAGCACTGATTTTCATTTAAGATTACTATAGCAATAAGATCTACTACATCTTATTATCAATTACTTAGAAAGCACCATGTACCAAGAAGAATAGAATCCATTTGTACCTCTTTTCTCAGCATTCCTTGTTCCATTATTCCTTAGGCCTAACAGTCAAGGAAGCAAGTGCTACTTTACAGATGAGAATGATAAGAGTCAGATGATTTGAGTAATCTGCCCCAAGACCAATTAGCCTCAACTTTCTCTCCTTGGAAAACAGCAGCAGAGAAAATTTGCTTTCCAGCCCTTTCTTTTACTCCATTATTTTTTTTTCCATTGCAATATATATAGCCAAAACGCAGGCTTACCTCCAGCTAGTTCCACACCCACACCAACACTACAATACAGGGTCCTTTGCTTCCTTTTTATAGAGGGGTAGGGTATTAAGGTTTCATTCTAGTGTTTTAATTAATGAGGCTTGTAAGAAACAAATTCCATGTTTGTCAGATATTTCCAACATATATCTGCCTAGAATGCATAGAGACCCATTTTTTCACATTTTTAAAGAGGTTTTAGAGAAAATAAAATCATAAGGTAAGTTTTGGTCAGTTTCTTGTAACCAAGACTTAAGACCATAATGCTAAAACAAAACATCACAATGGAAAAATAACTACATAACTAGATCAATAAATCAGTTGACTGATCAATCCTCTGAGCTGTACCATAAGAGTACTAAAGATCAGAAAGTAAATTTGCAACATCAATTTATTCAACTTACAATTTTGTTCACTTAATGATCCCTTATTCATAATTCTATAAATTCTTTTAAATTTTGCCTTTTATATGCATGTAATACAAGCAAGTTTGTCTATACTTTAAACCACTCAAAGGCATCTAAAGAAAAATGAAAATGCTTGATTTGTCCTAAGTCAGAGAATTAGTGAACTCCTAAATTGAAATTAGCAATTGTTGAGTAATTTCAGGTAGCCTATCCTCTAATAAAAAAGAAGTGGGAGATGGAAAGATGACTCAGCAGTTAAGAGCACATACTGCTCTTTCAGAGAATGAGTTAAGTTCACAGAAGCCATCTTGTGTAGCTCACAACCTTCTGTCACTCCAGCTCTAGGGATCTGATGGCCTCTTCTGCACTCACAGGTAGACATACCCCCCCCACACACACACGTATATACACAATTTAAAATAAAATGTTTTTAATAAAAAGAAGTTACTCGGGCTGAAGAGATGGCTCAGTGGTTAAGAGCACTGACTCATCTTGCAGAGGACCTGGGTTCAATTCCCAGCACCCACATGGCAGCTAACAATTGTCTGTAACTCCAGTTCCAGGGGATCTGATGCCCTCTTCTGACCTCTGCAGGTATGGCACAATGTGGATGCACCTACCTACATAGAAGCATTACACTCAAACACATAACCTAAAAACAATAAAAGATTATTAAAAAAATAAGTTGCTCAAAAAGATATAATCAATGTTTTGATTCTTAAATATACTGAAGAAGCTGGGTTTGGTGGCAACTGCCTTTAATCCCAGAACTCATAAGGCAGAAGCAGGTAGATCTCCAAGTTCAAGGCCAGCCTGGTCTGCATAGTAAGTTCTAGGCCAGTTGGGGTTACAGATATTTTGAGACCCTATCTCAAAAATACCAAGAAAAAGTATTAAACACACACACACACACACACACACACACACACACACACTGAAGAAACCATATTTGTGCCAACAAAAAAAAAAAAATCATGAAATTCTAGTTATACAATCTAAGCAGAACTAGGCTCCATTAGAGTCTTAAAGTTCATTAAATCCTTTTGGTTCCGTTTCCTTGGTGTTGTTTGAGCCTCAGTGTTCCCCCATCTACAAAAACAACACCACACAAAGCACCAATAAAAAAAATAAATTAAAAAAAATATTTTATTTATTATTAAAAAAAAAAACAAAAACACCAGCACACCAATAGCCGGATGTTAAGAAAGCCAAATGAGAAAATGGATGGAAAAGTACTACATACATCATTTGGTTTGTTTTTATTTTTTTGTAATATATATATTTTTAATTTTTATTTATTCTTTATGTGTATAAATGTCAGCATGCAGGTCTGTGCACCTGTGTCGTGCAATGCTGCGGAGGTCAGAAGAGGGCGTTGGATTCCCCTGGAACTGGAGTTAAAGACTGTTCTCAGCCACCATGTGGGTGCTGGGGATCGAACCCAGGTCCTCTGTAAGAGCAGTTGGCGCTCTTAACCACTAGGCCATCTCTCCAGCCCTTTGTTTTTATTCTTTTCTTGAACTTTGTTTTCTTTTTTTTTTTTAAGCAGCCAGTGCTTTTTAAAAAAATTTTTTTTTTATTCTTGTATGTGTAGGAATGTAATGTTTGTATGTAGGTTTGTGCACCCGTGACGTGCAATGCCGCGGGTGTCAGAAGAGGGCGTCGGATTCCCCTGAAACTGGAGTTAAAGACGGTTCTCAGCTGCCATGTGGGTGCTGGGAATCGAACCCGGGTCCTCTGCAAGAGCAGTTGGCGCTCTTAACCGCTAGGCCATCTCTCCAGCCCCTGAACTTTGTTTTCTTGAATCAGGTAACTTTTTTTCTTATCACACTGTAAAGTGTCAAACAAACATACAAGACACTCTTGGACTAGTGTTCTCATCATTTCTTGAATAAATGTTTCATTTATCTACGATTAGAAACTTGCTATTCAATGTTTACTGAAACTTTTGAAAGGCCATGTTACTCAGGGATCATGTGCCTAATAAAATTATTTAAATTAGATATTACCCAATGAAGGAATTAATATACATTAGCAGATTAATACAGATTTGATTGGCTCATTGTTTTGTTGGTTTTTTTTGTTGTTGTTCTTTTTTTATTTTAAGAGAATGAATCTTGCTGTGCTACCCAAGCTGGACTTTCCTAAATGAAACTATAAAACACAATGTAAAATAGAGTTCAAAAACATCTCATTCTCCAGTAAAATGACAGATCAAGGAAACTGAATATTCAAACTATCCCAGAATACCAGTGACAGAATGAATATCAAACTTTACTAGTAAGTAAAATATTTTCTCAATGTAGTAGTGGCTCATAATTGTATGCAAATAATTATATCTTCATAGAGTCCTGACAGAAGGGACAGTAAAGGGGAACAAGGACTAGTTTCTAATTGAACTTACACAACTACAAAAATAAGAGAAAATTGTGTAGAAGAAACTTTATCAAGTTCATTGAGTCAAAAGTGTTTTAGGATGTGATCTAGGATATGGTCTTGGTCACAGCATCAGAGTTTTAAGGGTACAATCAGTTTCTGTTTACCCGTCTACTTCTCTGTGGGTTTACATGATTCTTTGGTCCTAATATAATACATCTTAAATTTTATCCCTCCCCCCACTTTTTTATCCCCTGTTTTTAAGTCCGAAATAAGCTGAGTAGACAGTGGTCAGATACTTGGGTCTCAAACCTAAGTGGAACCTCTGACAATAGCAACTATTGTTTTACCTTCCTAGCCCAGAGAAATCCACTTGACTTGGCTTACAGTGCCCTCTACAGCCGTGAGACATTCTTCTGAAAAACAAGTTTTCATGATATTGATGGGAAAACAGAACAAGAGGTCAGAATGTCTTCTTCAGCACTCAGCTTCATCTCCAATTTGCAATAATGACAGTATTTTAAAGTGTGATTGTAAATATTGCTGGATGTCCTTCACCATTTCATTTATTAAGCTAACAACAAAGAACTTCCTTTATCAGACTATCCTTAGGGTTAATTATTACACATGGCCTTGAGCTAGGTATTCAAAATACCAAAGTATATATGACTGATCCTTACCCTTAATAATTTCCAATAATTTCCACTTAGACTGTGTATGTAGTGTATGCATGTGTATACTCTGTGCAGGTGGAGGCCAGAGGCTGGCATCAGGAGTCTTCCTCAATTGCCAGCATGAGCAGTTAGCTTTTCTATGAGTTACCAGGGAGCTAGGCTCAGATCCTCATGTTTGAGCAGAAAGCACTTTACAGACTGGGCCATGTCCCCAATCCTCACCTAAAATTTAATAGACAATCATTAGTAACAGTTCCTTGAAATTGCTTCTTCACAGATTGGTCTAAAGCTACTACACTGAAATGAGTGGAACACCAAGTACTCAAAGGTAATTTATCAAGGTGAATTTTGGCGCAAGAAGATGCTGGGTAATAAATCTGGGTCTTTTATTAGGTGTGAGATCCTGGATTACTGAACTTTTCTGGTTCTCAATGTCCTCATTTCGAAAGTGGAAATATGTACAGTTTTTACCAGTGGGTTCCCAAAAAGTCGTTGAAAGATTCTTAGCCATTTTTATTGCTTACTTCATATGAGCACTCACTGATACAATAAACATAAGAATGGAGATATGCAGCTAGAAAAAGTATACTTATAGAGATTAAGATTTTAAATTATGATTATCCCAAAGGACCAAAACTATGAATTTCCTATAAAACCTACTGAAACTGAAAATAGTTAACAAAACTATGACCATATTAATATATGTTTTCACTTTTAAAGCCTACAGAAAGCATTTTAACTGTGCGTGCGTGCGGGGTGTGTGTGTGTGCGTGTGAGTGTGTGTGTGTGTGTGTGTGTGTGTGTGTGTGTGTTTGAAACAGGGTCTCCCCGTAGCCCTAGGTAGCCTAGAACTCACTATGTAAACCAGGCTGGCCCTCATCTCAATGAGATCCACCTGCCTCAGCCTCTGAGTGCTGGGAATAAGGGTGTATACCATCATAACCGGCCCATTTTAATATTTTATTTATTATTTGTAATTCAGGGAATTTTGAGTTTATATAGAAATCCCAGATGATCTAAAAAAATCTTCCAAGTAGTTCCATTAAACATATTATTTGATTCTTTTATGAAAAATCATTATTTATGTTAATCTATGTGGATATTAAAGGATCATAATTCTGAAACACTAAGAAGCAGCTGCACTGATGCAGGTTAGCTATTGTGACTATGACCTTATTCTCAGAAAGTCCCAATACAAACTCTGCTCACTCGGCTAATCTGTTTAACTTGAGATAATATTGAAAACACTCATTTCAGACTTACTAAAAATGTTAAATAGGCTAGTAAACAAATGTATTGGTATAGTGGTAGTAGGTGAAAGGCACAGACTACTTTTGAAGACAGAATTAACAAAAAAGGTGGCTCATTTAATATCACTTAATGGAGTTTTTTGGCTGTTTCACACTCTTTAAAATGAGCCTTTTAATATAACAAGAGAGGTAAATCAGTGTATTTAAAGAAAAAGATTACCTTTCCTAGTCATACTTCAATAAACATAATTTTTTATTTGAATGGTTGACAATTTAAATGCTACTTTTAAAATCAACTTGTTTATATGTTTGTATATTAAACACTAAAATGATTATAGCATTCTGATGTTAATCTTACCCTGTTTCTAAGAGAATTTGTAAACATCCCATCAGAATGTTACAAAGAAAGGAAGTAACATGTTGAGAGTTTGCTTGCAATTATAAAGCATTTAACTATAAAGGCTAATTAATATGTGATTACTTTGACGTATGAGGATTCCCCCATCCATGCCAGGCATTTCCAGCTCCTCCTGAAGAATGACAACCCTGGTAAAGTGCCTTTACTAAGCTCTAACAATCTCCAAACAAGGCACTAAACAAAAAGTTTTAATTTATTGGCTCCTATTTTAAAAAATAAATGTTTTAAATTCATTATGAATTTTTGAGACCAAGGAAAGGATTATCTGAATACTGAAGTTTAAAAAACGCAGGAGACACTCAGACGTGGTTATCAGCTGTGGCTCCATTCAGGAATACTGAACATCCCAAGTAGCATAAAGAAGGTAATGTAGTATACATCCTGATTATAATTCCCCATAATCATTGTGTTGTTAAATGATTTCTTCATAAAATAAGCACACTTGCCATTTCAGAAAGTTAATGTCCTGTACAATCAACAACAAGCAAGGGAAACTGCAGCAATGGTATCTAACAACTAATTCAACCTGGTGGATTAAGGTATGTATGCACATGTACACATGCATGTGCATGCATATACACTCTACATGCACACACACGCACACACACACATACACACACAAAGAACAAACACTGAGCAGAAAAAGCAGTTTAAAACATTACTCTAACAAATATCAAGGTAGACCTTTCTTGACAATACTGTTACCTTGGTGAGACGGCAGCAGGAAAGCCAGTGACCAGAGATTTGCTTTTGCAATGAATTTCTATAGCTAGAGCAACAAGACCGGTTGCTTTCAAGGGAATAATCACTAAGAAACTATCAAGGACACACTTGGGATTGCTGCAAGGGATCTAGGGGGTAAAATGAGATAACACATGTGAGAAAATTAGCCTCACAGTTCCTAAAACATAGTGTCTAATAAGCTGGCTAACAGCATTATGATCATAGAATTTCATCCTTACAATATAGGGAAGAAGCACTTTTACCAAAAGTCTGCTAGAAAATTGAAGCTCAAACCCAGGGATCAAGTAACTAGCTATAACACAGTTAAATGGCAGTGCAGATCTGAATGCAGCTCTGTGTGGCTGCTGGAATCTATATGCTTATCATTTTTATCAGAGGCACATTTTACATGTATTTAAAAAAAAATCCTCTGAATGGATTTTGAAAAGAACCCTGAGTCCTAGAAATAAGACTCTAGAAAGTCTGAAAATGAAAATAATATTTATTAAACTAAAGACTCAATAGAATAATAGGACACTCCTGAAAGACTACCACTGAAGAATAAGTTAGTGAGTTGAACCAGGGCCAATGATTTCCCCAGATTTCAAAAGAAAAGAATAGGACCAGTGAGCTAGCTCAGTGGAAGTTTGAGTCCAATCCCCAGAACCACCTAAAAGTGAAAGGAAAGCATTAACTCTCCAAAGATGTGTTCTGATCTCCATGTCCACTGTGGCGGATGTGCCCCCAAAGTAATTAATTAACTAATTAATTAAAATTATAAAGGTGTCACCAGTATGGCTCAGAAGCAAAGGACTTGCTGGCAAGCACAATATCCTAAGTTCAATCCCCAGAACCCACACTGTGGAATAGAACCAGACACACCCACCTTCACAATACATTAATTAACACAATTAACATAAAACAATTCTAAAGAAATAGAAGGTAAAAAGAGAAAAGTTGAGCTACAGAAGACAAATCCATTCATCCACCTGTTACCAACTGCAAGAGGCAAAACCAGAGAGATATGAAGAGAGGCATTATCAGACAACAGCATCCTGGACAACGTGTTATCATTAAGGAACATGATTCACATGGAAAGGAGCCACAGAGCACTGACTGAAGCAAATTAAAGCAAAAACATGTAAGATGTATCAAAGGAAATTTTTAAATAATGGTTAAACAAAGTATATTTAACATTTTCACAAAATAGGAGGTGAGAAAAAGAAAAGGAAAGGATAAGGAAGAAAAGGGAGGGAAAAGGGAAAGGACAAGAAGGGGGGATAGGAGATCCAAATATCCTCTTTTAACAATATGGGGGCATTTCTCTGTCCTTATCAAGCTAAGATATTTAAGAGACAAAAATACAGGAAAATAAGGATAGGCCTAGTTTCACTCATGTTTCAAGAGAGGCTATGGATACCTATAACCACACACATTGTCACAAAATATGTTCAAACCTGTGTTAAAATACAGTCAAAAATAGTAAAGAAATATATGTCATACAAGCAAAAACATGAAATAAAGAACAAGTTTTGAATAAATCTAATCAGCCCAACAAAATTCTAGGATGCACAAATAAAGAGACAGGAAAAAATTAATAAACTTATGTAACAAGTATAAATACAACTATTCAAAAGTCATATTAAAGTCAATTCAAGAAATAAAAATTAATGGGGCTGGAGAGATGGCTTAGAGGTTAAGAGCACTGACTGCTCTTGCAGAGGATGCAGGTGGAATTCTCAGCACCCAACATGGCAGCTGACAACCACCCTTAACTCCAGTTCTAGGGGATCCAACGCCTTCTTCTGACCTCAGCAGGCATCGCATGACACAGGTGCACTTACCCACATGTAGGCAATACACTCAAACATAAAATAAAAAAAATAAACAGAAATAAAAGTTAAAAACTAGCTATGTCTAGAGCCATAAAATATAAATGCTAACTAAGATGATACAAGACTCAAAATTCAGAAATGTGAGACTCTAAAGCAGACAAATGGAAAGAGAAAGCAGGTACAGCAATACTGACAGGACCCCAAAACAACAAAAGGAATCAAAAAGAGTACCATTACCACCAACAGAAACCTTCATACTACCCCAGAGAATGATTTTCCATGAGTGAATAACAGTCATTGATTCCTTACACATTTAACAATATAACTGAAATATATACAGAGGAAAAACAAAGACAAAGATTACAGTTTGACAAATCATAGTCAACTGGGAGACTTTAAAGTAACTGAGAAAATGAAGAGAAAAATAAGCAATGTTATAAAAGATAGGAATAATAGATTCAAACCACACTGTATAATAGACACATTAAGCTACAGGATAGCATGTAGTACTTTGAACCTCTCAGAAAAATAACTGCCTTCTTTTCAAAGACATGGAGCTTGGTTTGGGGGTACTCACTTGTAATCCCAGACTTGGGAGGCAGAACAGTGAACTGGCAAGGTGGCTCAGCAGGTAAAGGCCGTTGCCATGAAGTCTAACAAACTGATATCATTCCCTGAGACCCACATGACTGAAGGAACAAACTAACTCCTGCAATTTGTTCTCTGGCCATCATGCACGTGTACCCAAAGCACACATAAATGTAATTAGAAAAAAATACAAAAAAGGGAGGGAGCAAAAGAAAAAATAAAATAAACATGTGGAATAGTTATTAAGACTGGTTATATACCAAAAAAAAATATTAACAAACCCCTAACTCTTACTTTTCTACAGCCCACATTCACTAACCTAAACATAGTGACATAAGAAATCAATCATAAAATAACAGTGAAAAAATATTAAACTGGGAATTTTAAACCACATTTCAAAACATATGGGTTAAAGAGTAAATCACAGTGTAAGTTTTAAAATATTTCAGACAGAATGACAATAACCACACTACCCTGTGAAATGTCATCAAAAATATGACTTACAGGAAACACTGAGGCAGGCTAACATAGGGAATAGTTTAGAAACCTGGGACTCTACTTGGCTTGAGCTATGCACACACCTCTTCTTCTTTTTTTTTTTTTTTTATGGAACGCTTCACGAATTTGCTTGTCATCCTTGCGCAGAGGCCATGCTAATCTTCTCTGTATCGTTCCAATTTTAGTATATGTGCTGCCAAAGCAAGCACACGCACACTTCTTCTAATACTGCATCTGGCAGCCTAGAACTCTCGCCTGCACATACTACACACACACACACACGCACACGCACACACACACACGCACACACACACCTTTCTGAACAAAGCATCCAGAACCCCCACCTTCATCTAGCAGCACAAACATTCAAATGAAATAACTTTTCCTCCCCTTCCTGACCATCAAACTTAGATTCTATTCAATGGCACTCCCTTATGTCCAGGTAGATAGTAAGAAGGCTAATCTGGCTAGAACTGGTTTGAGGTGAACATTGACAATGTAATTCTAATCTGCACTATCACTTCACTTAGAATAACATTTCCTTGCCACTTTTGCAATCTGTGTGAGTTTTTACTTCAGTTCCTTGAATAAGAGGACCAGAATCTGGAAACACCCAGCGCAGACCCTAACCATCAGTAATAATAATGCACTGAATGGCATTTCAGAGAACAATAATAAATAAGTTTGAGAATAAATTAATTCTTTCAAACCAGAACTGGGAAAAATAAGACAAAACAACACAAAATACGGATCCCAGAATCTAATACATTCATGAACAACAAAAATTAGAGGTGAAAAAAGTATTAGAACACTAAGAACTCTATACCAAAAACATTAATGCCCATGTGTAATGAGAAGTTTGCCCAGAAAATATAACTTATTAAAAGTGACCAATAAACAGGAGACAGCACAATACAAAATGACAGGACAGAACTTGAAACAGTAGTCAAAGGTCTACATCCTGAAAACAGGGTCTGAGGCTTGAGGAAGTTTTATAAAAAGTTCTAAAACACATTCAGAATAAATAATTTCTACTTTACTCAAACTTTCCCATAACATACAGAGATTATAGGAAACTATCCTAAGACTCACTTAGCCTTTTGCAAGAACCAGTAAGATTAGCAAAGATAATTAACTTTTCAATCACGCTTCAAGATAGATGTAAAATCCTAAGTAAAAATTTTGAAAAGAATAAAATAATGTAGAGTAAGAATAACATCAAATTCAGTTACCTCAGAAATGTAAGGATGGCTAATGATGGAGAACTTATCAATGGAGTTCCCTATATGTTAGTAGGTTAAAGGAAGAAAACAATACAGATTAACAAATTCATTGTACCATGTAGTCATCATAAAATTTCCTACCCAAGGAGAAGACAGAATCTTCCTTAACATGATGAAGAGACTCTAGGGAAAATATTAACAGGATAAAACATTATGTATATTAGGGATATAAAAATTAAGTGCATCAAAATATATAAAAATATGTGTAACTTGGGACTTGTTCTATCACTGGGATGAGTCAACATCATACCTGAAATACTAGTGACTGTACTAGCCAAAACCAAAAAAGAAGCAAAAGATTAAATGGAATAGCACAAATGTCATTAGTTATAGATGATTCAAGTTTCATGAAGGAAGAAAGAGAGGGAGAAAGAGAAGAAGGGAAGAAAAGAGAGAGGGAGAGGAGAAAGGAAGGGAAGGAGGGAAGAAGAGAGAGAGGGAGGGAGGCAGGGAGAGATGGAAGGAGAGAGAATAAATATGATTCAACTGACAAGCTGGCAAAACTAGTAAAGAGTTCACTAGCCAGATATATGATCAATAATTTTTAAATCAAAAAAGCTTCTACACATCAGCAATAATCAATGAGAAAATATGGCCGTACAGAAATCCATGACAACATGAACTAAAAAGCACTTTAGAAAAAAAAACTAAGAAGAAATATGTAAGATTTGAAGGGGCTGTGCAGTTAAGATGCAAGAAAAAGAAGCTTGAATAATCGAGTAAATGTTCGAAGAAAGAAAGTCATTTTAAGACAACTTTTTCCAAATCATCCTACTATTTGCCTGCAAATCACATAAAATTATGTGTAATATTTATAATCAGGAAATGTGTCTATATGCATTTGGACAAATAATGCTAAAAATTGCAAAGGACTAATTCAGAAGAGAACAAACATTTCATCAGATAGCAAAAAGGTATTATTAACCTTATATTTCTACAGAAAGAATAGATTGACACAATACAGTAAGAAAACTTAAAAACCAATTCAAAAATCATCTATACATGACAAAAATAGAAAACACACAGTCCACGGAAGAGGCTGAAAACTGCCTCTTTGGATAGAGGTAAGAGGGGAGGAGGGATGAAAAGACTGATCTCTACAGCATTTCAATAAATTATAGATGTATTGCTTTAATGGCTTAAACGTGTGATTTAAACTGTATCAATAACATTGGGATAGGAAAAGCCTTCTTAAAGTACAAGAAAAAAGGTCAAAAAGGGAAAGATTGATAAAGTTGACATGTGAACCATCAGCATTCCCAGAAGAAATGAATAACTTATAAACAAAGTTAAAAGAAAAAATAAACAGAAATATATGCCACATAAACATAAACACAAATGCACACATACATATGACAAAGGAAGAGTATGCAGATGATGAAAAGCTCATTCAATACCGAATAATACCCCTCAAAAGAATAATTCAGCAGTAAAATGGGCAAAGGATATATAATAATTTGGGGGGGAGGGCTGACCAATAAACAGATGAAGAATGTTCGATCTCATGGGTTATCATATAAGTCAAATTAAGGCAAGAGACACATCACACAAGAAAATTTAAAGTGAGCTAGTAAGTTTTGCAAAGTGTAGGAAAACTGCCTATGCTCTGCTTTTTTATATGTGAAAACGCATGAGGAAGATGCACTGAAACAGTTCTATAAAATATACACTCAATTAGTAAGTAGCTAGCCTGGGAGCACCTGGAAGTGGGTGGCAGAACATCATGAAAGGGAATGAAAAGTTTTTTTTTAAGTATCCTTTATTCTGAGTTTCTTTTTTTTTTTTCTCTGAGTCCGTCTTTTATTCCCATTTCCTTTGTGTAACTCTCCCAAGGTCCCCTCCCCCATCCTTGCCAGTGCTAAACTGCAAGATTGTCTGCCTGCAGGCAGGAGACAGCCTCGAGAAATGCAAGAAGGGAAGAACACCATGTGGATGTCCCAAGAGACTAAAGGACTATTCAGAGGATTATTAAACTCCGACATATCTTTTGATACCATAAGAGATAGTCTTCAGGAAGGAGGTTTCCAGGTCAGTTCAAGCTCTGTTGCTTCAAGTCCTGTATCCCAAGTATGGCATATCTTCATCAATAGGGTATTACCTTCAAATTCTTGGAGGCTATCAGGGCTATAGCCATCGCCTGTGTTATTTGGGTAGTCTCTTAGACTACCTTGACCAACAACTCAGAGGGAAGTGCCTCCTGCCTGGCACTGTGGTTTGGGCTACATAGCCTTCAGCTACACAAATGGACTCATATATTTATTGTATGTGTATTTTTCAGTAGGACTTTGAACTAAGTATCTCCACTTTTCCTCATTTCTCCCTTAATAATTCCTGTCTCCTGCTAGTCCCCTCTCTAGAGGTCCTTCTGGTCCTTTATCCCCAGAGTTCCTTTCCATCTTCCTGGTTTCTGGGATTACATCAGGATATCTACTCACATCTAAGAATTTGGAGCCTTAAGAAATTATGGCTTTTGAAGTTTGATCTTCTGTTCTCTCTGGATATGTTTTTCCCTAAGAGTGGTTTATTCTGAGTTTCTAATGCATGCCAGCCTCTGTAATACACACTGGACATCAGGAACAAACAAAACAAATGTTCTTGTTTTCATGAAACTTCCTTCCGAGAGGATGAGGCAGGCTATATGAATGTAAAACAAGCAAATACTGAAAAGACTTCTTAAATTAAAATAATTTCAGAAATTAGTTAATACTAATTAAAATAAATAGAACTATCCTAAAGTGCACTGATCTTTGAAAAGAAAATGTATTGATATAGTAACAACAGAAACATTAATTTTTAAAACTTCACAGCATTTCATTTTGAAAATAGTTTATATGTAAGTATTATGTTCATATTTAACCTTCTGTAATACCTGGATAAAAGTTTCTAAAATGCCATACAGCAATGACTGACAAGAAAACATAAGCTTCTAACAGAAACACAGACAGAATGTTGAGATATCTGAACATCTACTGCAGCAGCAAGTAGAGAGCTGGGCCTTCAATGTTGTCCCATCAGATGAAGCTAAAAGCTATACTAGGCTTCACCAGAAGTGGTGAGCCAGTTCCAAGTGCAAGAGAAGACAGGGCAGGAAAGGGACTGGGCCCTAACTGGATGAAGGAGACTGTCTCTCCACTAACTGCCCTTTCCTCTCCCCATACACACAAAGCTCCATCCAGAGCTCCTCCTGCACAGCAGACAGGACAAACTGTCCAGCCTAAGGCAGTGGGCCTTGTAACACTTTACAAGGACAATAAAGCAATGCTCAGGACTTCAAGTTAGAAACAGAACTCAGTTTGTCAACTTTGTAAATATTTGCATAATACCACACATAGAAATTCCCCTTATATTTTGGAGGGGGGAAAAAGCCCACTGACTGATATACTCTACAGTTCATTTGAGAAGAAAAGATGACTTCAAATATGAGTACTGTGAAAGTTAAATTCTGTTTGATTAAAATACACCATCGAAGGCTGACACATTAACTCGTTTATTTTCAAGTTACCCATTGTCATTTCAACAGAAAGATAAATTTGAATACTATTCTTCCTAGAGGGGAATTTTTCTCTATCTTCATCTAAAATCTGAAGTGTAAAAACATAGATTTATAAATGTGATTAAGCAAGCAGGCTCCAAACACTGAAAATCTCTTTTTAGTTTACCCCAGATCTTTCTTTAAAATATATTCATAAATATGTCTTACATATTAATTCATTACAAATTCTATTCAAGCCGGGCATGGTGGCTTTAATCCTAGCACTTGTGAGGCAGAGGCAGGCGAATCTCTGTGAGTTCAAGGCCAGCCTGGTCTACAGAAGAAAAGAAAAAATTCTATTCAATTTAGTTGCCCTGTCAAAAATAAATCAAGTAATATAAAATACTCTATTTGTTTATTTGTATTATGTAGGCACGACTACCAACACATTAAAAAATATCCTATTAAATTGTTCATTTGTTTAAAGCAATGGTTCGGGCTCAAAGAACTATTATTCTTTTCAGGCCCTCCACATCTGCCCTCTATAAAACACATGGTCAAGGCATGAACACTGGGCAGAGCAAAACTTCCCCTAAAACAAGCATGTTTATTTGAACACACAATTTCAGAACCAAATCAACAAGTGTTTTACGGGTTCACGCTCATAAGGGATCACATGTGTGTTTATTTGAATGTAATCGCACTGAAATAAACACAGCTGCGTTTATTTCGACGTGTGAGAATCCAGATCTACACGTTTGCACATGAATGAATCATAAAACTGTGACTTGGTGTGTGGAAATGTGAATAAGAAATAGCACAGAGCACAATCACTATTTTCAAACATTTAAAATTAAATCCATGGCAGAAGGCACTTCCAGAAAAGGTGCAACTGCAATCAACAACAGCAACTTACACTGTCAAGTCTTAAAACACTTTGTTTATATTTTTCAAAAAGGATTAATGAAAGTGCAAAAAATTAATCTGAAAATTAATAAAGTGCAAAAACTAAGCCGCAAAAATTCATGAACCTATCATTCAAACTAAAAAATTATATATTTCAGACCTCTTGAATTAAACTGAGGCCCTCCATTTTTCTCTCCTTGGTCATATTCATCTTTATTCCTTCCTCCTTAGAAGCAGATATGGGCATGAATTTGAGCAAACAACGTATAGCACTGTTTGGAATGTTTTCTAAGACAGATATAGAAGTTATCATGAAATCTTATTCTGCAGTTTGCTTACTGCATCATTATTCTTCTGAGTCACCCACTCATTCACTCATCTTAAGGACTTTTAACCTATCATGTTGATGTAATTTACCTGTTTCCCTACTGAAGCCATGGATGCTACTACTTCTAGTTCTCCATTACAAAACAATCTACTATGAATATCTACATAGATGTGTCTTTGTCCAGACATTTGAGTTTCTCTGGAGTATATAACTAAGATGTAGAATTCCTGCATTTTAGCCAGATGTAGTGGCCTTTAATCCTAGCACTTGGGAGGCAGAGGCAGGTGGATCTTTGTGAGTTCAAGGCCAGCCTGGTCTACAGAGTGAGTTTCAGGACAGCTCGGGCTACAGGGAGACCCTGTCTCTAAAAGACAAAAAAAAAAAAAAAAAAAAAGAAGAAGAAGAAAGAAGAATTCCTGCATTTTTCAACTTTTGCAAAATGTTCCCCTAAGTGGTTGTATCAATTTATGCTATAATTTGCAACGGGCTCTTTATAACCAAGACAATCCATCCCAGACTAAGTATTCAAAGAATCAGGGTCTTAAATGGCAAAATTTTACTTGCTTTACAATTTATAGTTCCCAAGACAGAAACTATGCAGTCTGGCCTTCATGTCTTTCTTTGGCTTGATTCTCTCTCTTTTTTTTTATTTTTTATTTTTAATTTTTTATTTTTGCATGTGTGTGAATGTATTGTCTGCATGCAGGTCTGTGCACCCGTGTCGTGCAATGCCGCGGAGGTCAGAAGAGGGTCTCGGATTCCCCTGGAACTGGAGTTCTCCTGGAATTGGAGTTACAGATGGTTCTTAGCCGCCATGTGGGTGCTGGGGATCGAACCCGGGTCCTCTGCAAGAGCGTCGGTGCTCTTAACCGCTAGGCTATCTCTCCAGCCCCCGGCTTGATTCTCTTAAGGTTAGTTACCACAGTGGTTCTCAACAGGAAGTGATTTTTGCTTCCCCGGAGACTTCTGTCAGTCTCTAAAGACAAATTGGGTGTCCTAACTAGTGGAGTGGTACTAGCATTTAGTAGGCAGAGGCCAGGGATGCTGATGAATATTCTATAATGCAATGGACATCCCTCAACATAGAGGCTATTATCCAAACTAAAATGTCTGAGTACATTAGCAATATGATCTAGTCTCTCCTGCTCTTGATTTGGTATTTCCTCTCAATTATGTTGCTACACGTTTCTCTTCCTCAGTGCTTAGGAGACCAACCTTCTCAGCTCTTCCTAAAGCTCACTTTCCCTAATATTATCTTTTGAAGAATAGACTATCCACCTGTTTGTTCTAGCATAAACTGTGGAAACAAATTCAATTTCCCTCCTTGGCCAAGTATAAACAGCAGAAATTTCTAGCCTATGAAATCATTCTTTAGTCAACAATTAAGCAGTAACCTTTAGCAGTGTTTTCTGACATCATAAACAACTGGATTCAGAAGAGGAGAAATGAACTACAATACCTAATGTCAATCTACATTCCTTTTTACTCCAAGTATTTACAGCATGCCTTTTTTTTCAAGTAACTGACTACATATATCTAAACTGAAATAACTGGAAATACAACTGAATCTGAGTTTCCTAGCTTATCAGGAAGAAATCTTACTCTCACTTCCTCATTGACTTTACTCATTTCAGATGACATTTTTATCATTTATATATAAACCTAAGCTCCAGCCCACCATGAGCAAGGAAGACTTTTTAAAATCCAATAATTTAATTGGTTCTTTTGAAAAGGGAAGAAAATGTTAAGATGGCATCTAGGAGGAGGGGAAAGGACACCTTTGCTTCACCCACTTAATAATTTTAATTTTTCTTCATTTTCCCCATTATATTCCCTTAACTGAGTTAGAAAACAGTAAGAGAGTTAAGTTTCCATTAATTTATGTACAAACTGCAACCTTCATTTGGGGGATGTGAGTCAATGGATTTTAAAAGTGAGTATGCATTTGAGCCCTGCTGCCCTCCCACTATTTCCCTCCTGTATTATCGTCAGCACCAGGGGTGTTCAATGATTGACTGTATGGTGGAGGTACTTGATCTGTACATGAAACCCTGAATCTTATCAGGATTCCTAGCTCTTTGCTTAACATCTTCACTTATATGCTTGGGCCCAAATTCTAGACTTAAGCCTGAACTGCAATGTCCATACATAGTCTCACACTCTGCACCTCAGAAACTCCGCTTACACAAGAAAGGAACAACATCCCTTCAGGCAGCACCCTCCATGGCTTCCTCTCCTTTGGTCCCAGCTCCTGTATTGCTCCCTTTGTAATGTCTTTTTGATGTGTCTTCTTTCCACTTTAACTGCCTCGGCTGAGAGCAAGTGCTGGGTCATACATTGGCTGCTTTCAGACTTGTCTCTCTCCTGTGTAGTCCAAGTTTTTCTTCTTATAATTCATCCCACACTTCTGTTTTGTATTAATTTTTCTAAAATGTAATTCTGACTGTCTTACCTCCAAGATTAAAAGGTTATCCATGACTTGCCCTCCAGCCAATGCTGAGCAACTTTTCTCTCAAAACTCTTCAATTATCCAAATGGAAAGCAAGGGAAGAGTTTTTTCTCACGCATAAAGTCACATGTGAACTATACTTTCTCAGGCTATTTCCTTCTGCTGAGAAAGCCTCACAAATGTTTACACATCCAGCCAGACCTCATCCTATACTTCAAGGCAAAAACTAAATGATAACCCTTCCACTTGTCTTCCCCTAATCAAAGCAAATCCCTTTTCTAAGTGTTCTCTTATTCCTTGTGGACATGTGGTTAGTGCTATGATGGTTCTGACCACAACAGACCATATAGCTATTTAGGAAGATAGATTAAGGAATGGCATTGCCTGAGTTCAAATCCCATTCTTAGCTGTGGGACTCTAAGCAAATTCCATAACTTCCTGTAGTGTACTGAGCACTGTGATACCTACCCAAATCCCCTTTACCTAGCCAGCATATACATAATGCAATTACAAGTGCCGCATGCTAACAGCTACACAAGAGGCACTTTGCACAGAGAATCTGGAAGATTTACCCTTCTCTCCCTGTCTGTTCACCTGAGGCAGCTCCCCACAAGATATGACTGATAATGGATTACCTGGATGCTCCTTCTTTCTCAATGGCATTTCTACATGATCATGGCCCAGGGCTCCCTGAAGGAGCTTCCTGAAGCTACAGAAGAACTGACATCTTCATCTATGTCTTCCTCTGATCCAATGATTCTCAAATTTTATCATCAATCACAATCATCCAGTAGAGTTATTAAACCATAGATTATTACCCTCTTGAAGTTTTAGTTTCAGGATCTTGATATGAGATTTAAGAATACCCATGCCTAACAGACGATGCGAACACTGTTAGTCCCAGGGCCACTGCTCTCCCCAGCCTGCTCTTCAGAGCCCTATCTCAATAAACCACTTGCACAGGAATCTGCACCTCCACCTCTACTTCTAGGAGACCTAACCTAAGGCATATAGTTTTTTAATGTACAAAAGGGATATAAGTTCTATACTATTAGTGATTGACTCAGATGAACACTGTGGAAACAAAGGTGGGTAGCATCTATTACAGACTTAGAATAGTGCCTATAAATTGTGCACAAAACACTTTAATGTTTGTTAGCACCTCAGTTCCCTCATTATGAACATCTGATGTGCACAAGATATAGGAAATATCTATCCCTTACTCAACTTTGCATCTTCTGGCTACAGAACCAATAATGATCACTAATATCAATCTATTGGGCTTCAGGTAATGTGCACTGCACTATATGCAAGAACTAAAACAGTCCCCATGAAAAGGACCTTTAACATCTGCTTTCTGAAAGATGATGAAGGAAAAGAGAGGTCTAAGTATTCAGTCACCGTCACTGCAGGAAATGCTCAAAAACAAATGAAAGAAGTGGGACTGGCAGACAGGTCATCAGTGGGTTTTTGGAGGTTTTTCAAAGTATCAGGTGTTATTCTGGATCTAGATGTTCAAGAAATTAAATGGTAGATCCCAAGTATATACAAAAGACCTTATTATAAAATAAATTAACTTCAAAATGATTAATCTTCCTGATTTGTTACAGAACTTGACAAACTACTGTAATGAGAGAAACTGGAATTTTTGTGTGTTTTGGTGAGGAAGTAGTAGTAGTCAGTTTCTCTAGGTAATGTCAGATTGTAGCTAAAGAAAGTTTACTAAGATACCTAGTCATGTTACTCAACTATCTTCTTGATGAAGTCTACATTATTCTCAAATAACTTCAAAATGGAATTTTAAAGTTCCTGGGGAATATAGAGTAAGGCAACAAGCGGAATCCACAAAAAGGAGAATATTCCTAGGACACTGATTTCCTTCATGAAAATCATTTGAAGTAGTACTTCTATAATAAAACCCAGGAAGGGAGAGAGCTGGAGAGATGGCTCAGTGTTTAAGAGCACTTGTTGCTCTAGCAGAGGACTGGACTTTGATTCTCAGCATCCCATATGGCAGCTAACAACCATCTATAACTCCAGTTCCAGGGGATCCAACACACTCTTCTGACCTGTGTGGGCACTGCACGACACAAGTGCACCTCCACACATGTAAGCATACTCATACCCATATACATAAAATAAAAATAATAAAAAAATTAAAACCTTAAACTAAGGGGCAAACACAAGAAAAGTATTCCAACTATACAATATTGTTTGGTCAAATCATCCTGTTCTTAGATCTACTCAAAACAGAGTACACGCAAGTAAAAAAGGCAAGATACAAGGTGGACATGAACCAACCTAACTTCAAGGAAGGTTTTGGTCTAGCAGAAACTAGAACTTTGCTAAGAAACACAGTATACTGAACAGCACAAATTTCCACGGTAAGACACGGCCATCCACAATCATTTGCATTACATCACTGCTTGCCAAAATACTCTATGTGATAGAGAGCTTTAGACAATATGAAATTAACAAGTGGATAAGCAGTGCTATGGATATAAAGGTGTCATGGCAGTCCTATTTGTCCCCCCATAGATTTGCTTCCATGCCATCTTTTCTTTTACATTTAAAAATTTTTAATTGACATAATATTTGCATATTTCTAATTTTCAAATCTAGGTAAACAGCATTCCAACACCTCAAACATTTATCCATCTTTTCTTATCTCTCAAAGCTTCAGAGAAAATTACCACTAGCAAGTTTAAAGTATTCATAAACCAGAAGACACTTCATCTGTCCGTCAGGCTAACTGCTTATTAGAGAATTAAGAAAAAAATCAGGGACCAGAGAAATGGGTAAAAGTGCTTACTGCCAAGCCTGCCAACCTGAGTTTGAGCCACAGAACCTGCATGGTGGAAGGAGGGAACCAGCTCTGAAAAGTCGTCCTCTGACCTCGACATGTACTCCATGGTGAGCATTTTCCCCACGCACAACCTCCCCCAGAACCAAATAAATAAATAAATAAATAAACAAACACATAAATAAACAAACAAACAAACAAACAAACATAACTACTTTAAATCAGAAGAAGCTAGAGAAATAGCTGGGTGGGTAAAAAACTTGCTTCACAAGCCTGAGGACTTGAGTTCAAGGCCCAGACACTATGTCAAAGTGCTGGGTGTGGAGGCACAAGCTTATAATTCCAGTGCTGGGTGTGGAGGCACAAGCTTATAATTCCAGTGCTGGGATGACAGTGTCAGAAGGACCCTGGGGCTGCTAGCCAGCGAGTCTCATTGCCTGTCTCAAAGGAAGTAGACATCTAAGACTGTCTTTGAGTCTCCACATGTACCCACATGCATATGTACACACACACACACACACACACACACACACACACACACACACAAATGAAAAATAAATCCTAAAACATTGTTATCTTCCTAAAACAGCAGTCAACCAGAGTTGGAAACCTGGAAAATAAGTATTGTTATCCTTTAGAATCTGCAGGGAACTGGTTCCAGGACCCCCTGCAGATATCAAATTCCACAGATGCTCATATCTCTTACATAAAATGTTACATGTGGTATTTTCATATAACCTACAATATCCTCCTATACACCTTAAATGTCTCCATTACTTATACTACAATGTGATTGTGAAATGTAACACATACAGAGTAATGACAAGACAAAAAGTTTGTGCAGGTTGAGTACCAGTATAATTTTTCCCCACATATTTTCCCCATGGTTGGGTTAATGTGCAGGTATGGAACCTACAGATATGGAAGGCTGACAAGACTCAGGAATTAAAAGTCAAATGAATCTGAAAAACCTATTCAAAGAACTGACCAAAACAGTAAACTTGTGCATGGAAAAGGTTATAAAAGACTGAGAAAAAGATGCAAGACAGGACTTAACGTGTATGACAGAATCCATGAGCTGTGGCAGGGAGTGGGGGGGCATGAAGGGTGGGTATGGGTGTGGGAATGAATCTAAATTTGATTAAGATATGTTGTATGAAATGTGTTCAATAAAATTTTAAAAAGTCAAATGAATCAAAAGAAAGAAATTAATAGAGTGTGAATAAATTAAATTGGGCAAATAACCATACCTTTTTCTTAAAATTAGTGTTGTGCTCAGAAAATAAGTGAAAACCCTTTTTGTACATTTATGATAGCCCACTTTATACACAAAAAAATATAAGGGAAAAATGAATTTATCCCCAACAAATTTTGGGTAGAAGGGGTTTAAAAATTAAAAATGACTAATACTCCAATTCTGTAATCTATAGTTCCTCAGCCTATCTGTGTTCTTCCTTGATCTTCACCTTCTTCTCTGCAGAAAAAAAGCAGCCCTCCACATCCCCAGCCCTCCTGAGTTTAGATTCCAAATCTCATCTCACCTACATGACCTCTCCATGGGCTTCTTTGGTTTCCTACCAGCAGTTGTGGCAATCAGAATCAACTGCAAGATGAAAAAAATATGCACTCTTGGATACGTTTCAAAAATTCTATGGCTTGTTTAGTAGACAGCTGGGTATCAAAGACATCTCAAAGCCTCATTTTCCTCTTCGTGTACACTTTAGTGTACAATGTAGCAGCCTTCAAAGCTGATTTACATTCTCCTCCTAGCTTCAATAACCTCATCCTGGCCTTGGATTTTTGTTTGTTTGTTTTTAAGAAATGTTTTCCTGGGGCTGGAGAGGTGGCCTAGCAGTTAAGAGGACCGACCGCTCTTACAGAGGACTGGGGTTTGATCCCCAGCACCCACATGGCAGCTGAGAACCGTCTGAAACTCCAATTCCAGGAGAACTCCAGTTCCAGGGGAATCGACACCCTCTACTGACCTCCGCGGCATTGCACGACACAGGTGCACAAACTTACATGCAGACAGTACATTCATACACATACAGAAATAAAAAAAATTTTTAAAAAGAAATGTTCTCATGTAGCCTCAGCTGGCCTGGAACACCCCATGTAGACCAAGCTGTCCTTGATCTCGGAGTAATCCACCTTCCTTTAGTCCAGAGTGCTGGGATTAAGGGCATGTGCCACCACACCAAAGGCTTGGCTTTTTAAGGACACCTCTTTGGTTTAGCCCCTAGGTGTCTCCTCCCAAATGATGGCCTCAAACATATTCCCACATAATCAATATGCCCTTAAATCCATGCATTAAAAAATAAAACCACAGGACAAGATTTTAGCCATGTTTTCTTAAGTACAGAGAGAACAGTGGAAAATTGGTCCCTGACTTAGACCCTAGAGTGGAAGTCAAATCCTGAAACTCAGAAACAGCTACATGGGAAATAATATCTATCTCATAATCTCATTATAAGTTTAAATAAGATGCTTTAAAATATCTACCACAGAGCTGGGGGAATAGCTCATTTGGTAGAGTGGTTGCCTAACATGCATTAAACATAAAACCAGGCATGATGACATGTGTCTATTAACTAGAGACAGAAGGATCAAGAGTTCGAGATCCTCCTTAGCTACATAGCCAGTTCGAGGCCAGCCTAGGTTACATGAGACTGTGTCATCAATGAATAAATAAACAGCTATCATATATCAGGTACGTACTCCTTGATAAGCAGTAACAATGGTTATGACCATCATGTAGGCAGTGAGAATTCCCATCATCCATTTTACATCCCATCCAAACACCAAATAGTCTGAACTTTCACTATGGACTTGACCATTCAAACTGAGGAAATATAGCAAATCTTTAATAACCAGATTTAACTCTGATACTCTGCAATAAAATTTCTGAAGTCATACTTTTTAACTCATGAAGTCAAATGAGGTACTTGAAGTGTGTGTAAAATTAGACCGTGCTACCTCAGCAAAAGTGTCTGAAGATGGCTTTCATCTACAAATCCCTGTATGACTGACATGTGAATGTCCTCTGAGATTGCACATCTCCCCTCTCATCATGGTCTCTGAGGCTCCTGAACATGGGAAAAAGGAGAAACCAGCTGAGAATCCATTCTCTCGCTCCAAGGTAAATAAATAGCTTTTAGGTAAGGGAGGAGAAATTAGGATGACTTTTCTTTTCTCAAGTACTTTTACTAATTTGAAATTAGTAAAATTGTTAAAAAAACAATTTTACATTTAACAATGACAGACTACAGGATAGTCACTTAATTTCACAATTTTCCATATGTAATACTAGAGTAAAACTTACTTGTTCCTAGTCCCTAAGGCCTGTTTTCCCTAACAGAAGCTGGTAAGGATAGCTATTTCTATTTACTTTATATTCCCAGGGCTTAATATTATGCCTGCTGAGCAAGTAGCAGGACCTCAATAAATGTTCATTCAGTGAATATAATGGTTTTTGTGACCATCCATTTGAGAGTTTACTTCTGAATACAGCAAGAGTTGTTTTGCCTGGTTCTCCAACATCAGCAGAGGATTAGACTGAGTGCAAGAGGCATCCCTCAACACACTAATGTCTCTCACAGCAGAAACAAGCCCAGCAATTATTTCCTGGGGTGTCTTCCATGTGCACACACTCTGCTTAGAAAAGCCCAATGTTCTGCAACTGTGGGATCTTACAGCCTCCCACAAGGGAGAAAAGTACAAATCAGGAACTTGTGAAGGGTGGTGGATCATTTGAACATTATAATATTACAATCTGTTTATATTTGTGGAAGAGCATACCCCTTACTTGTAGCTCTCACAGGACAGAGTCATAAGAAATTACTTCCTGAAGGATGTTCTGATCATTTCTAGACAGCCTCTGATTTAAAAGCTGAAAACTAGGGCCTGATGGAATAGAGGATCTGGCACAAGTTACTCACTTCAGCAATGCAAAAGCCGCAGCTAGAATCTGAACTTACCCATTTTCAGAACTATGTCCCCTCACAAATGCATTAATAAGGCTGATCATTCTGGAAGGGAAGGACTGTGCTCCACATGGTCTTAGATTGTCTCTTCTTACATTGCTACGTATTTATACTAGACAGACAAAAGCAGAGATGGTTTTGATAAAGAATTATTTTGCGGGCTGGAGAGATAGCCTAGCAGTTAAGAGCACTGACTGCTCTTGCAGAGGACCCAGGTTCGATCCCCAGCACCCACATGGCAGCTAAGAACCGTCCGTAACTCCAATTCCAGGAGAACTCCAGTTCCAGGGGAATCCGAGACTCTCTTCTGACCTCTGCGGCATTGCACGACACGGGTGCACAAACCTACATGCAGACAGTACATTCATACACATACAAAAATATTAATAAATAAATTTATAAAAAAAGAATTATTTTGCTAATAAATATGTATTGTTGTAAATAAGATCTAAAACAGCATTACTTTTAAATGTTTCTTCAATATCAAGAACAGAAAAGCATTTGACGATCATGAGGAACTTTCATATTAAAGTGACTATAGTGTTATCCTGGGCTACATCATTAATCCAAATGTGGGATCAATAAGTAACTGATAATGTGGATATTTCTGCCTTTCTCCTTTCCTAATTGTGTGTGTGTATGGTGTGTATGCATGTGTGTTTATATCATAGAATATACAAAAGACTCCAAAGAGTGATAAGAATATATTTATATAAAAATTTGAACTTTGCTTAAATTACCTGAACATAATAAATTTATTATTTATTATTTAATATTATTTGTTATTAATTTATTATTTGCTTTTGTGATGTTTATAGGAATTCTTAAGAGGATAACTTAGTGTTAAACTCTCAGAAGAGTTATTCCCTAGTAAAAACGACTTGATCCTTTTATTTTCTTAAAAAGAATTATTGCATCAAAAGGAGACTTTCAAAACCACTCCTCTGACCTACAGCAGTCAGTTACAGAGGACACCCAAAGTACCAGGCATCATCTTCAAGAATAACAAAAAAGATTCCCAAAAGCCTGCCTGCCACCCAGTACAACTTATGTACCACCTTTTAACTGAACACGAATGTCTCCAAAGGAGCCACAGACTCTGTAGACACAGAGAAAAACAAGAAGGCAGGGCACCCCTGAGGTCAGCACCATGATTACCATCTTTGAACATACCCATCCTGGACTTGTACCATTCTGTATGACACCTCTCGAATGTAAGCTACCTGGAAAGGACAACCCCCACTCTTTTACCTTCCTTTCCTTGCTTTATTTTCTTTTTTTTTTTTTTTTAATTTTTTTTTTATTAATTTTATTTATTTCTGTATGTGTATGAATGCACTGTCCGCATGCAAGTCTGTGCACCCGTGTCGTGCAATGCCGCGGAGGTCTCGGATTCCCCTGGAACTGGAGTTCTCCTGGAATTGGAGCTTCAGACGGTTCTCAGCCGCCATGTGGGTGCTGGGGATCGAACCCGGGTCCTCTGTAAGAGCGGTCGGCGCTCTTAACCGCTAGGCCATCTCTCCAGCCCCGCTTTATTTTCTTTTGACAAATGAGCAACTAACACACTAATGGCTTACTTATTTTATTGTTCATCTTTCCTCACTAGAAAGTATACTCTATAAAGCTAGCATTTGTCACCATCTGATTATTAGTAATATAGACTAAAGTGGAGCCTAGCTCACAGTGAGTTCAATAAATGTTTGCTGAGCAAGTACTAAAATTCATTTATTGCTCAAATAATGTTTCAGTTATTTTATTTATTACCATCTTTATGGGTATACTGTTATATATCAACAGATCCTCTCTTCGTCACTAAAAAAAAAAGATTCATTTTTATTTTCTGAATGTTGGTTTTGTATTTATGAATGATTAGAAACATAAAATTGTATATTATGCTTATTAACAGACATATCATATGAATATAAAAATAGGTATATTGAACATATCTAATAAACAGAGTATCCTTTTTTGGGGGGGTCTTTTCAAGACAGGGTCTCCCTGTAGTCCCCAGCTGTCCTGTAACTCACTCTGTAGACCAGGCTGGCCTTGAACTCACAAAGATCCGCCTGCCTCTGCCTCCAAGTAAAAGTATCCTTTTAAAGAGAGTATAAATATCTAAAATTTGAAGTGCCTATATTCAAAGCATTTAAGTACATAAGTTATATCTTTTTTAATTTTGAATTTTTTAAATAGTTTATTATTTTTATTTTATGTGTATGAGTGTGTTGCCTGCATGTGTGCAAGTGCACTTGTGTTGCGCAATGCTTGCGGGGGTCAGAAAAAGGCATTGGATCCTTTGGAAGAGGAGTTATGGACAATTTTAGCCACCAGGTGGATGCTGGGCATTAAATGGGTCTTTTGCAAGAGCAGTCAGTGCTCTTAACATCTGTCCCATCTCTCCAGCCCCAATTTTGAATTTTTTAAGATTCTTATTTATTTTTATTTTATGTGTCTGAATATTTTACCTGCATGTATCTAAATATAACACCTAGTGTGCCTAGTACCCATGGAGGCCTCAGGAGAGGCCATCATCGAATCCTCTGGAACTAGAGCTATGGATGGGTGTTAGCTGCTCTCCATGTGAGTACCGGTAACTGAACTCTGGAAAGGTAGTAAGTGCTCTTAACTGCTGAGCTATCTCTTGAGGCCCCTAGTTATCATTTAATTTTCAACATGATTTCAAAAGATAATTAATATTCTCTTTGTTTCCAGATGAAGAAACTAGAAGAGGTTAAGTGCCTTGCCCAGATATAAACACCTGAGAGGAGCATAGGTGACATTCAAAAAGGAGTTGTCTGATATATGATTATACTTCTAAAGCATGCTACCTCCCAGGTGGAGAGTTAAAAGATCAACTTAAATTCCTGAATGTGGCTGGGTCCATAACTACATTTAAAATATTTAGAGGGGCTGGAGAGATGGCCTAGCGATTAAGAGCGCTGACCGCTCTTGCAGAGGACCCGGGTTCGATCCCCAGCACCCACATGGTGGCTGAGAACCGTCTGTAACTCCAATTCCAGGAGAACTCCAGTTCCAGGGGACTCCGACACCCTCTTCTGACCTCCGCGGCATTGCACGACACGGGTGCACAGACCTACATGCAGACAGTACATCCATACACATAAAAAATAAATAAATAAAATTAAAAAAAAATAAAGAAATAAAAATAAAATATTTAGAAAGAAGCTAAACAAATGAAGAAAACGAGCAACTATTCCAGAAATCAGAAAGACTCCCGGTATCTAAGCCTCTATGTTATGAGGACAGTAAAAAGGGAAGAGGCTCGGGCTTAGATATTGGCCCCTCTTGTGTGATTCCTAGGAGGTGACTCATCCTGAGAGTTTTACCCTCAAACTGTGTGAAAGAACAGAGAAAAGAACCCAGAACACAGCAAGAAGAGGAGACAAAGGAGAGGTGGAGGATCTGAATAAATTACATCTGCTACCAAGTACTAGAATCTTTAATAAGATGAAATCTTTTAACAGTATACAAAAGGACCTTGTATATAAGAGGCAGTTAGCACATAGTTAATGTCATATTTTGTTTTATTTCTTTGAAAGGTAAGACAGAAATAAAGTTAAAAGTAAACCAATTGAGATACATTTCATAGGAATTTGAAAAAGAACCGATCCAATCTCAAAATTATGTCATCAGAAACAATTCTAAATCCTTCTTTATATTCCATTCATCCAAGAATGCTCATTTATATAATAGGTCTCATTTTAAGATTCTCTCATGCCAAGTAAGAAACAGTGACCATGTGCAAAACTAACATGAAGTTCAATAATCCCATTTATTGAACAAATGTGTAATGAATAATCACCAACACTGCTAGTTTATTAAAGATACTGTTTTAGAAGTATCATAAATTCTTTCCACATTTTCTTAAAGTTCTGCATAATACTATAATTTGTACCATCTTCCCTTGTCTAAGATTCAAAGAAAGGTATTTATATAAATTTTTAACAAAAATGGATAATGTTTGAGCTCTGTTTATATTAATGGGGGAAATACTTTTCTAATATTTCATGATATAAGACAACTTACTTAGACAACTGCTAATTGAATAACTTATAAATTTTTAAAGCAAAGAAACCATCATTGATTAATTTTTCAACTGTCCTGAACATTATGAAGTTTACCTAGAATACTCATTACTCACAAGTCAGAATAAATAAACTAGCAGAGCAATTATGTTAACAGGCCATAACAGAAACTAGTTGGGTAAGAAATTACTAAACAAATCAATATAATTATTTTTCTTTCTAAAAGTAAGCAGTAGTTGGGGGGGAAAAAGGGTTATATATCATTTCTAGATGCAATAGCTAGGTCAACTTACAATAAAATAAGACGGATTGTCAGGTCCCAGATATTATGATCTAACTCATATATTTTAAGTAAATATGACTTTATTTAGCAGATTGTTTGGATTAACACTGTAGTGACTATAGGTTTTTACACAAATAAAATTTATTGCTTATTTAAATCAAGTTCAAACTTTTTCTGTAAACTAAGAAGAAAGTACAAGTTCAGTGAGTTTCTCATACAAGTTTCTTACAGAAATTATCTGAGCCACATAAAATGATACCCTCCTAGAAAGCCTCATCGGTAAAATCATAGAATCTAAAATATCTGAATTTATATACGCCAAAGTAAGCATGTGACTGCCCTGTTCTCACAAGACGCTTTCAAAGCTATGATCCTTAAATTAGCCACACCAAAATTTCCTAAGCTAGTAACAATGGTAAAAATAAAAACAGTAAGTTACACGCAGAAACGACATTATAGTGAAATCTAAACATTTAAAGAGTCAAAATCTGAATGGTCATTAGCTCCCAGGTCTTAGAACTGATCTTCCTTGAGCAGGCATAGCAGATAGCCTGCTGATTCAGACATTATCTATCAGTCTGCTGTGAGCTTAGGGAAGTAGAGAAAACGCTCAGAGAAGGAAAACTGATCATTAGCTAGCAGGACCTAAATAAAAGTAAAAAGGGTTTCAGGATTACCTTGAGGTTTCATGTGTAATATTCCTGTTAGAACAATTAGCATCTCTGAGCTCCTTTATATAAGCTGACTTCTTCCTATAAAGCAGAGATGTCTCACTGGCCCTTCTACCAAACTGTGAGGAAGATTGGTAAGAGAACACCACTGCAAAATCTGTTTAGAGTGCTGTGCTTTACAACCATGCCACTGAGGTGAATGAAAGCCCTGGCAAAACTGTGGCTTTACCCACTTAACACAACATCACTACCTACTGAGCAAGACCCAAAATTGAGAGCGCTGGAGCCAGGGAACCAAAACTAACCAGACAGCCACATACAGGGTGATAGCTTTTGTTTTGTTTTGATTTTTATTTTACGCATATGAGTATTGCCTGCATGTATGTAAATGCACTTGTGTTATACAATGCCTGGAGGTCAGAAAGGGTGTTGGATCTCCTAGAACTGGAGTTACAGATGGTTGTTAGCTGCCATATGTATGCTGGGAACCAAACCTGGGTCCTCTGCAATAGTAGCCAGTGCTCTTAGCTGCTGAACCATCTCCCCAGCCTCCAGGGTGACGGTTTTCCTGATGAATAACTCACCAACTGCCATTCTTTCAAGAACAAGAAAGGTAATTATTGTCCTTATTAAAAGATAATAATTTCAGGAACTACCACAATGATGAGAGTGTATTACCATCTTTGCAAGTACGTAGGGTGTTAAACCTGTCATTCCTCAGTCACCTAAGTGGCCAGCCTAGAGTCAGGCAGGCAGCACTTGGAAACTCTGCTTCCAACTAAACATAAGGAACTGATCTGCTATCACCATTATCCCACAAAAATTAAAAGCTTTTATTTCCATTTAGCTGCCACTTAAGATTTATAAAAGGCTCATTTTTCCTTTTATTCTCTGAACACGAATCCTCATAGAACACACTTTCCTCATCATAGGTTGCCAATTTGGGGTATGTTAAAAATCTCATCGACTTGCACTTATATGATATGACAATTAGCTTTTAATGATGGATAAATGATGTAGATGCTTAAAATCATTTTGCATTTTTATTACACTACCATATAATAAAGGAAAACTCCTTAATAAAGGTCAGAAAATTTTCTTCTTTAATCAGACTGAAAGACTAACTTCGAAAATACTTTAAATTGGTTAGGCCAGGAGATGTATGATAGACTGTAGAGTCTTTTGTCAGCCCTGCACTGCAGAAGTAATATCTCCACTACTTAGTCTTTTAAGTTCTCTTTAAAATTTTTAAATAATGATTTTCATAAATAATTAACATTTTATTTTTAAGAATTGTTTTTATAGGTTCTAGAGGTAATGTTTTAATATCAACTGGCCAAAGGCATGTTTCCTAGAATATAACCACCTGCAGGATCTCTGCATACATCTCTGCAAGTCATGCCTTTTACAATTCTATGGGGTACCACTCATATCAGAGAGATAGATCTGTACATTTATTATGACAACTTCCTGCCAGAAGGCAAGAAAGTATCTTGTTCTAAAAAAAATTAACCAATTATGACAATTTTCCAACATTTCAAAATAAAGTATCTCAAGAAAAGTTGGCTTTGGGGGTTTTTCTTGTTGTTGTTTTTCCCTAAAATTTACATAGGAGAACAGGGTTCCTGTCTGGACTACCTGGTGCTTTCTATTATTATTATTGCTTTTTTAAAAATTGTATGTGTATGAGTACATTTCCTCCATGTATGTAAGTGTACTCACATCATTCAATGCCTGCAGAGGCCAGAACAGGCTGTTAGGTCCCTTGGAACTGGAGTTTACAGATGGTTGTTAGCTGTCCTGTGGGTGCTGGAAACTGACTAAACCTGGGTCCTCAGCAAAAGTAGCTGGTGCTCTTAACTGCTGAGCCATCTCTCCACCTCTGACTACCTGGTTCTTATTATGTGGAAGCTCAGGGCTGAATAATGGCTACTTCTCAAGGGAACACACAGGTATATAACTCTGCTTAGGCATAGCAGATTTCCTGAACTGCAGCATGCAAGTTATTTTCTGGCAAAAAATACTGGAATGCCAGAGAGTGTTACCAAAGGCTACTAAACCAATAAAGCAAATATGGGTCTCCCTGAGTCAAGCAAGACTCCACTGTCAGCACCAGCTACACCTCACCTGCCTGGAAATACTGTGCAGCAGAGGCAGCCATGTGCCTGTATATCCCAAATCTAATTGGCTATTGGCTCTCCCCTTGGAGAAATAACCCATGGCTGATGCCACAAGCTTACATCCTCTACAGGTTAGGAGATGTTATAAGCCACAGTAAGACCCTGTCATATTTAACAGGGGGGAAAATTGTAATTCATGGATTAACATATCCAAACATGTGTCTATGCTAAAGTAACCTACCATAACTATTAGTGCTGCTTAAATACCTATATATCTAATTGCTTGTTCTTCATTAGTAGGATCGAAAGGTTATTCCTGGACAAACTGTCAGCCCATGAAAGGAAACAGCCAGAATTGACCAGAGTCCAAGTCAACAGCTCCAGAGAGAGTGGACTGTTTTACCTCTCATCCACCTGTGCCCCTTTTCTAAGCCTAGGGAACAACCTGCGGAAGAGGGGGCGTGGTAGAATGTAAGGGCTGCGATTGGGGTGAATGGTGAAACTACAGCAATGTAGTCTGGACACTCATTTGATCAACTTGATTGAACAAACAACCTGTCACCCCCCACTGGATGGTGGGGCTGTAGGTGTTTGGGCACAACAGCCTGCAGATAGGTTTTGCATGAAGGATGCTTGTACTCATGGATTATCACTTATAGCTAAAAATGAAAAAAAAAAAAAAACTGAGAGAAAGATGCAGGACAGTTATGGCAGAATGCATGATCTGGGATGGGGTGGGGGTGGGGGGGGAGGGAAAGGGAAATAAACCTGAACTGAATTGGAAAAAATGTATGAAATGCACAAAGCATCAATAAAAACTAATTTAAAAAAAAATACCAGCTAAAATACCACCTTGGATCTTAATTTACTAATGTTTAGTCCACTTGCAGTTGAATGGATCTATCACAGCAACAAACTAGGTGGGCACCATGTTTCATGATAGAAGTTTCTTAATAAGGTAATTATGAAGCATTACAGTACAAAAATCAGCTAAATTACTCTTTCTAAACTAAATCTTTTATGGTTTTAAAACTTCTTTTCTCCTGATCAGCCTTGAGTGATTTACACTTTCAAAAACAGAACAAATCTAAAAGGCCTGCAATAATCTTCAAAAGTTCTTTTGCTTAAGATTAGGATGAGATGCTGTGAGGTTGGGATGATTTTTCCTAAGATTAGACTGTAATAAACTTAGGGCATTTGATAACTGGCATGCCATTTAACAATGTGCAATTGTTTTGTAAATTCCTGCTCAGTTTTCTGGGGACACAGGGAGCTACACCAAAGCAATGTTTTGTTTTATTATCTGCAAGCTACCAAACTCAGGTCACACCAAAAAATAAATTAGAAGTCATGCAATAAGTAAATAAAGTGATTTCAAAGTCATACATATATAAAGTTATTTTAAAATAATACATAAGGTGATTTTTGTTGGTTGGTTGGTTGGTTTGTCTTGGAGATAGGGTCATCCTGTAGCCCAAGCTGGCCCAGAATTCACTATGTAAACCAGGCCCGCCTTGGCCTCACACCTGCCTCTGACTCCTAAATGCTGGGATTGAGGGTGCACGCCACCATATCTGGCACATACAGTGATTTTTTTAAACTAATACATATAATGTATTACATATAGCTTTATTCTCATTAACAACACAATTCACATAATCCTGCACTAAAGATGGCAACATCAACTAACTGTTTTTACATCACTGAAGCTAAACATATTTCCACACTCAACAAGTCTTATGTGCCTTAAGATCCATCTCTGTCACTCAGCCTGGGTCCTACATCCTTAATCTGGGCCTCTTCTAATTTAAAATGGTGGGTTTTATTACCATAAGATTTACAGTATCTCTTTTACAGCTAAAATTCTATTTATTCTCTTTAGGTTTATAGTACTTGCATCTAAAACTATTTCTTTTTTTTTAATTTTTTTTAACCACAGATATTCCATTTCTATATATTAACTTTATAAGGAGTTTACTTTATGCTTGGTGTGATTCAGGAAACAAGTTACAGAGGAACAACTATACATCTGCAATCTACCTGGCAGGTAGGGACACAAACAGAAAAGGGGCTGTTTTATGATGGGCTAGAAAGCCATGCTTTAAAATCCAAAGCATTACAATTCAGTGGAATCCAGACAGATCCACTGAGTGGTGCAAATGCCGTGTGGAAAGCGCAAGGGGCAGGTGGGGGGGGGAGTGACTGTGTACTGGGATGAAATGCCAACTCCACTTACCGAAAGAATAACATGGGCAAACTGGGAAGCCTACGAGACTCAATTTCTGCACCTAAAGCTGAGGGTAATACTTCTTGTTTAAAAGGGGTGTTATGAAAAAGAAGGAGGTATGGCTACTGGCTTGCCTGTTTACATCACTGCTCAGAACCTGAGGCTGGGGAGGAGCATGATCTCCATTATCCTCAGGCTTTTACTTTCCTACTCCACTTTAAATAAGAGTTAAGCCGAGCATGCTGGCACACAGAGGCAGGCGGATCTCTGTGAGTTCAAGGCCATCCTGGTCTACATAAGGAGTTCCTGTCCAGATAGGGCTCCAGAGAGACCTTGTCTCAAAAAGACAAAAAAAAAAAAAGTTAAAGAGAGTTTATGAGTTACCATTTCCATCATTATATCCTTTATTAAATAGACAATACACTCTCTGTTTATCAAACTGCAATTCCTCAAGAAAATGTCTTCAACCATTTACACTATGGCAAGTCCCAAAGAAAATAAGTGGCTGAGGATGTAACTCAGTTGAGAGAATGCTTGCTTGAGTTCAATCTCCAGTACCACATAATAAATGGGGTATGGTGAAAGCACATCTGTAGTCTCAGCAGGTAAAAGCAGGAGGATCAGAGATTCAAGGTCATCTTTGACTACCTAAGTTTGAGGCCAGACTGAGATACATGAGACCCTGTCTCAAAATTTAAAAAGGAAAATAAAATTGAAGTGAAGGAATCTATAGAAACATTTTAAATAAATTGCTTTTGTATCATACTTGATCTAAAAAATTAAAAATAAAAACATGGGGTTAGAGAGATGGCTCAGAGATTAAGAGCACTGACTGCTCTTGCAGAGGACCGGGGTTGGATTCCCAGCAGCCACAAGGCAACTGACAATGGTCTATAATTCCAGTTCCACTTTCTTCTGATTTCCATAAGCACTGTACAACACTGGTGCACTTGCACACGTGCAGGCAATTTATGTACATATAAAAAATACATAAAATAAAAATAAATAAAAACAGTGCTGGAGAGACAATTCAGTTGGAAAAAGTGCTGGTAGTACAAGCATGGGGGCCTAAGTTTGGATCCCCACCACCCACATTTTTCAAAAAGCAGCCAAATAAGGCTGCTTGCTCTAGAATCCCAGTCCTGGAGAGTCAGAAATAGGAATATATCCTCAATTCACTAGCTAACAAGTCTAGTCTAATCAGTGAACCCCAGATTCAGAAACAGACCCTGTCTCAACAAATAGGGCAGAAAGTAATAGATGAAAACCTCTAAAGTCAACCTCTTTCCTCCACATGCACACATGTGCACACGCATAGACACACACACATACACATACAAACACGCACGCATACACATATGCACACACACACGCACACACACAAGCATGCATACACACAGACACACAGACACACACACACACACACACACACGCATGCACACACACAAACCCCAGAAAGATTCAAGATTCTGAAGTTCCAATGTAATCAATCTTTTACCATTCTCCCACAGTAAAATAATTATGATATGTCTTTACTCTTGGGGGCTATAGAGAAAAGTGCCTAACAAATGCAACTTCTATGCTACATAAGATATTAATAGAATAACTGATCATGATAGAAGTTTTAAATAGAAACATCCTCTGAGTTGGTAAAGTTATTATACTGGATCCTGTAGCTGGTCTAAGAAATCTCTCCTAAGGGCTGGAGAGATGGCCTAGCGATTAAGAGCGCTGACTGCTCTTGCAGAAAACCCGGGTTCAATCCCCAGCACCCACATGGTGGCTGAGAGCCGTCTGAAACTCCAATTCCAGGAGAACTCCAGTTCCAAGGGAGTCCCGACACCCTCTTCTGACCTCCGCAGCGTTGCACGTCACGGGTGCACAGACTTGCATGCAGACAATACATTCATACACGTACGGAAATAAATAAAAATTTAAAAAAATTAAAAAAAAAAGAAATCTCTCCTAAAAGTGCCAACTTAAAATATATTTTAAAATTTTAAAAACACTGATATTTATGTACCTTCACTTCTTCACTGAGTAATGCTAAATTATACAGTGAATGTGGGCTGGAGAGATAGCCTAGCGGTTAAGAGCACCGACTGCTCTTGCAGAGGACCCAGGTTCGATCCCCAGCACCCACATGGAGGCTAAGAACCGTCTGTAACTCCAATTCCAGGAGAACTCCAGTTCCAGGGGAATTCGACACCCTCTTCTGACCTCCACGGCATTGCACGACATGGGTGCACAAACCTACATGCAGACATTACATTCATGCACATACAAAAATAAATAAAAAATTTTAAAAAAGACTTCTGAGTCTTTAAAAAAAAATAAATAAATAAAGTGAATGTGTTCTGGAAATAAGATAGTTTAAATATCTAGATATCAAAGCAGGTTTTCCAATGAATTTTCATTATAATTTCAACAATGTCTCACAGGAGGGAGAAAATGACCCTATAACATTATAATTTCACATACAGAACCCAAAAAAGCCAGGGGTGATGGCAACACACCTGTAACCTGCTATATGGATCTCAAGGTCTAGGTCAGCCCATGCAACATAACAAGCATTCATCTAACAAATGAAAATAGGGGCTGGAGAGAATGCTCAGCAGTTAAGGGCACTGCTGGTCCCTGGAGAAGACCAGGGTCCAAATCCCAGCACCCACATGGCAGCTACGAACTGTCTATAAACCCAGTTTCAGGGGATCTGACACCCTCTTCTGGCCTCCACAGGCACTGCATGACATGGATGTACTTAGAAGCATGCAGGCATAACACTAGCATACATTAAATAAATAAAATAAAATTTTAAAATTAAAAAATAAATAAACAGTAAAAAAAGAGAGATTAGGGAATCCTAATATATACGCAAAGCTCCTTCTTTGTCAAGTGTATGGTTTTTATTTTCCATCATATACTATACAAATGTTAAATCATGTGACAGACTTCTCACATTACCTTAGAATACATAGTAAATGTACATTTAAACACATGAGAAATTAAAGACTCATTTCTCATTACTGATACTTTGCAATCTAAACAAGTTGAAAATAAGCAGAAAAAAAAATCTTATCTCAAAAAGACAAATTCTATATTAGGCTGGGGAAACTCTCTAGAAGAATGGCCAGAATATGTAAATTCTACTCCCAGAGGAGTCAGTGCAAACTCAGAAACCCAGGTCAAGATACTAATTATAAGCATGCATCTTCTGTAAAATAGGGATAATACCCTACTAGCTACCTACAGCAGTTATAAAGAGCAAATAAGATAATGTTAGTTAAATCACAATGCAAACACTTGAAGTGCAATAAGACCCGTGAGGTGTCACCACTGCCCAGTGGTAATAAGGGTAAGGGCCTTGCAACAAAGATCTGATGTCTTAATGACTAACAAAATGAGAACAAAGGTGTCCTAACAGGTAAGGTCTTTACTTGACGATCATACCAAAGATGCAAGGGGGCTCTCTCAAAAGAAATTAAAATTTTCATTCACTAGTAGATAGCTTGGGCAGACTAGATTGCTTTTGTAAGACAAAGGGGGAACTTCCTGCATTTGCTACAAGGCATTAGAAAAACAAATTAGAGCCGGGCGTGGTGGCACACACCTTTAATCCTAGCACTTGGGAGGCAGAGGCAGGCGGATCTTTGTGAGTTCAAGGCCAGCCTTTGGTCTACAGAGTGAGTTCCAGGTCAGCTGGGGCTACAGGGAGACCCTGTCTCGAAAAGACCAAAAAAAAAAACAAAAAACAAAAACAAAAAAAAAAAAAAATTAGAATATTGGAATTTGTTTCTTATGCAGATGTGACACTGCCTTAAATAAGCATGCACCAGTCTTGATTAGCACGGCAGAGGCAAAAGGTCTAAAGGAAAGAGCTAAAGACAGGGCTTCTCAGAGAGAGGTTTGCTCTCCCCAACTCTGAAGACAGCCAGAAAAACAGGACAAGGTCGAGCTGTCACACCAAAGTTAGGGAGCAGGAACACAGCTTTCTTCACTGCTGTATCCTCCACACCTAGAACATGGCAAGAGCTCATAAGTGCTGCTAAATAAGCATATAAAACTAGGCTGGGTTGCTACAGATGAGAACACAATCAATCCAGCCAGAACTTCTACCATTAAGAAAAGAAAGAAGGAAAGAGAAAAGGAAGGCAGGAAAAGAAAGGAAAGGAAGGGAAGGAAAGGAAGGAAAGGAAAGGAAGAAAGGAAAGGAAAGGAAAGGAAAGGAAAGGAAGGAAGGAAGGAAGGAAGGAAGGAAGGAAGGAAGGAAGGAAGGAAGGAAGGAAAAGAAAGAAAGAAAGAAAGAAAGGAAGGAAGGAAGGAAGGAAGGAAGGAAGGAAGGAAGGGAGGAAGAAGGAAGTCTGAATAGAATAATCTAGTTGGGCAAGGTGACACATACCTTAAAACCCAACACTTGGGAGGCTGAGGCAGGCAGAAGAATGGAGGGAAAGGAAAGGGAGGGAGGGAGGGAAGGAGGGAGGGAGGAGGAAGGGAGGAAAGGAGGGAGGGAGGGAGGGAGGGAAGATTAATTCAAAACCAGGAGAGAACATGTAAAATATCTTGTTTTATTTATTTTCAAATAAATAGGTCCTAATTGTAACAGTATAAGGTTGGGATGATCCATGGCATCCCCAGCTTTAGTACTGGGGGAGAAGGAAAGAACTGCAGCAGTTTGGGTCACCAAAGCACCTCTGTGCAGACAGCACCCCCAGGACAACATTCACTTACAGGCCTCCTAGCTCTGATCCGCCTCTATAGGCTCCTAAAGACCATGGATAGACCATGCACAGTATAAAACAGACCAATTTAACAAAAATTAACCAGGCACCTATTATACTACATCTTAGAACACAAACCACACAGAGTACAAACATGAGTAAGATCTGGATCTTTTCTTTTAAGATTTAAGGCCTCCAAAGCCTTCCCTGGATGTTCTTGCTAGTCTGACTCCTATGGGCTGATCTTTCCACCTACCTATACAGAGTCTATTTCCATGGACTGTTCTGCTTTAGGGACATCCTGAAACTTAGCTTTGCATAGTACCCATGGAGCCACAGCTTCTTCCAGACACCCCATGTTAAGCTATATCCCTATGCCCCTACACAGTCAGCTAATATTTACCAAGTTCCTGTGTGGTGAGCAATTTTATAGACACAAGAAATATAGCAAAAAAAAAAAAAAAAAAAAAAAAGAACAACTGTCTGTCTTCCTACCAGATTCCCAACAGTGCATAGTCATTTAATAATATTTTAGAGCCCCTGCCATGGTCTATGCACTAGAGGAAACAGCAATGAACAAAGCCAAGTCCCTGATCCTCATGGAGCTTACTTGAAGTTGGTGTGACACTGCCCACTTTTGATCAGTGGTGTCCAGAGTAGGGTTCTTGGACCACCAAACAACCAAGATAGTCCGCTTGGAATATTCTTTATATTTATCTTTTTGACTTTCTAATCTTTAATTTTGCTGTCATGATCCTGTATATGCAATCTATAAATAATTATAAACATATCAGGGTAATATGCTCAAACTCTTTTACTGAAGGGGACAGCATGGAGGTTAATTTAAGTAATTTAAGCTTGGTGGTCAGTGGCTTAAGTGAGGACACACTTAGGGTGAGATGTTTGGTCTAGGTGAGGTCAACCCGAGTTCTCCACTTGGTCCATTTTCTCTCTTTAAGATTAAAAACATTTACAGGCTGGCCAGACTTAGTCAACAACCAAATTTAAAAGTTCTAAGTCAATGCTACTAATTTTCCTTTTTAATTATCTCCTATCCTAGTAGCCAGCCCTTTATCCCATGGGTATTAATGGCCCCTAACTTTCTATTTCATCGCAGTTGTATGTTGTCACTAGATTAGAAATATCCTGAGACCAGAGCCACAATCTTTTTATTCTGCAAGCCTCTGAATTCTTGTATTATTAATTTTTAGTTAGCAAACAAAATAATGTATTTCATTATAAAACTTCCATACATATGTATCACTGTACTTCGTTCATGTCCTGTCCATCCTTCCTCTAGCTGGTGACCTTCCTTCCTAATAGTCCCCCTGTGCTTTCAAGTATATAAACTCATGTCTCTCAGACTAGGTTCCATGAAAGAAAACAGGTGATATTCTGACTTTCCTCATTCTGACTACCTTCTCTTATTCATCCCTTACTCTCTTTAGACTTTTGCCTCCTCTCTTATAGTCCACTTTTGCTTCCATGTCATATTGTTGTTTTGTTTTGTTGCAACAGCTGGCCTGGAGCTTGATATGTAGACCTCCATGGCCTGATTGTACAGAGATCTGCCTGCTTCTGCCTCTCACCTCCTGCCTCCCAAGTGCTGGACTTAAAGGCATTCTCCACCACACCCTGCTCATGAGATTTAGATTTAGATTTAAATATAGATTTTGCATATAAGAGAAAACATTATTTATTTGAGTCTAGATTCAAATGGCATGTCATTCTTTACCAATAAATAAAACTCCATTGTGAAAACATTCCACATTCTTTATTCATCCATCTGTTGATGAGCATCTAAGCTGATTCCATATCCTGACCATTGGTTTTTACTTTTGTTTTGTTTGTTTTGTTTTTTTGAGACAGGGTCTCCCTGTACCCCCAGCTGAGCCGAAACTCTCTACATAGACCAGATCTCACAAAGATCCACTTTCCTATCCTGACTATTATAAACAACACAGTAATAAGCATTTATCTTCATGGTATGACATACATTCCTTCTGGGACATAATCAGAATGGATAAAGCAAAATCCTTTACGTAGTTCCATTCTTAGTTTCTTGAGGAATTTCCATACTGATTTCAATAATGGTTGTACCAGACTACATTTCCAGCAGTAGTGTACTAAGGTTCCCCTTTCTCCACATCCTCACCAACATCTGTCATCTTTTGTTTTCTTTATGATAGCTGGTCTACATTGCATGTGATGGAATCTCAATGCAGTTTTAATTTATATTTCCCTGATGGCAAAGAACAATAAATACTTTTTTCAAGTATTTATTGGCCATTTACTTTTCTCTTAAAATTTGTTCAATTCATTTGTTTGTTTACTAACTAGGTAATAATGATTTTCAGTGTTATATTTCGGGTTTCTTCATAGAGTCTAGATATTAATCCTCAATCAGATGTATAGTTGGCAGGTATTGTTTTCCCGTTCTGTAGGCTCTCTCTATTTTGCTGATTGCTATATAGAAGCTCTCTAATTTCATGCAATCACATCTGTCAATTGTTGAGATTACCTCCTGTGCTGTTAGTTTTGTTCAGAATGTTCTTGCCTATCTTGAAGTGTTTTGTCAATGTTTTCCTCAAGCAGTTTCACAGTTTTGTGTTCTTATAGTCAATCTTTGATCCATTTTGAATTTATTTTTTTTTTTTTATGTATGAGCATATTGTCTGCATATATGTAAGTGCACCTGTGAGGTACAATGCCCATGGATGTTAGAAGGAAGGTGTTGGATCCCCTGGAACTGGAGTTACACTTGGTTGTCAGCCAACATATGGGTGCTGGGAACTGAACCTGGGTCCTCTGCAACAGCAGCCAGTGTTCTTAATTGCTAAGCCATCTACATAAAAATTTATTTTTATGTAGGGTGAGAGATACAGATCTAACTTTATTCTTCTATACATGGCTATCAAATTTCCCTGCACCATTTGTTAAAGAGGCTGTCTTTTCTCAAATGTCTGCTTTTGACATCTTTATCAAAAATTAAGTGGGGTGCTGGAGAAATGCCTCAGCAGTAAGAGCACTTGCTACACAATCATAAGATCCAGAGTTTGGTTCCCAGAACCCACAGAACAAGCCAGGCACTCTTGCATCCTTGTACCCCAGCTCCAAAGGGCTAGGAAATGAGGCTTGCTGGCCTAAAAACTGTAAGCCTCGGCTTCAGGGAGAAACCCTGACTCAAAGGAATAGATAGAGAGAGATGCAGGTGGGCATTTGATATCTATCCTCTTCTGGCCTCTGCAACACACATGCACATACACTCACAGAGACACAGACACAAGCATACCCCAAAACAAATTAATTTTTAAAATTAGATGGCTATCAATTTGCAGGTTTATTTTGGGGTCTTCTACTCTATTCCATTGGTCTATGGATCTGTGAAATCTACTATTGAAATCCCTCTAGAAAAATTATGTTGTATTTATGCAGTTCCCCAATATATACTTTACAGTTTATTGATCATTTGACAGAGATCTGAGAATAAAACTTCAACCTGTAAAAACTAACGGCCACTGCTAAATGAAGATCAATTAGAAAAAGATATGAAATATCCTGAAATTATATGTCAATAAAAACATATTGCTCCATTTTGAAAAACTGAATCAAAACTTTTAGAAAACCATTCACTTGATAAAGTACACATCTTTCCTAATGCTTAAGATCAGCATATGAAGCTCGAAATCTATCCACTATGTTCAAAATACATATAGGAATGACATAGGTTCACATTTAAGAAAATTAAAAGGAGGGCTGGAAATACAGCTCAATGGTTAAGAACATTTACTGCCCTTTCAGGGGACCTGAGTTTAGTTCTCAACTCTCATGTCAGGCTGTCTGTACACTACTGCCTATAACTCCGGTTCCAGGGGACCCAATGCCCTCTCTCTGGCCTCTATAGGCACCTGCACACACATAATGTTCACTCATGCAGATATATACTCAAACACAAAAATAAAAATAATTTTTAAAATATTGGGACTGGAGAGATGGCTCAGCAGTTAAGAGCACTAGCTGTTCTTGCAGAAGACTCAGGTTTGGTGCCCAGCACCTAGATTGTGGCTAACAACTCCAGTTCCAAAGAATCTAACACTCTCTTCTGGCCTCTGAAGCACTGCATGCTCTTGGTTTACTTAACATACGGTCAGCAAAACACTCAAACACATAAAACTTAAATAAATTATTATTTAGTTAAAGGCACATGCACTCACATACACATACACGACACACAGATACACACATTCAAAAAGAAAATCAAATGGAAAGCAAATGGTAATTGATTACAGTTCTTTGTATAGTAAACTCATCCCTATACTTGTGAGTAGGTCCTCACATGAACTGTACTTATTTGAGATCCCATTCTGCAAGACCTTTCAAATTACAAGAAAATCTGTACAGATTTGTATTACTTATGGAGCGAGTCTATGTAGAAAATTATTAGCATAAAACAAAACCCATACTTACAACAGATCTGAATGAGTGTTCTAGGTCTTAAGATTTTACACCACCAAAGATCAAAATGTGTGTTTACATGGGACACCCATAAGGAGGTTCATTATTTTGAGGACTGCTAAATGATGACCTCTGATTCATATCAGTTCTTTCATGATACCAAATGGAGGACTCAGATCATTAATGTTTCTATTCCTCTTTGCTACATTAATGAAAGCATAACAGTCATTAACAATGCTGTGACTTTAAAATATTTTATTATTTTTATTTTATGAGTATAAGTGTATTGCCTGCATGTATGTACATGTACATATGCTATGATTTTTTTTAATTTTTTTAATTTTTTATTAATTTTATTTATTTCTGTATGTGTATGAATGTACTGTCTGCATGCAAGTCTGTGCACCCGTGTCGTGCAATGCCGCGGAGGTCAGAAGAGTGTGTCGGATTCCCCTGGAACTGGAGTTCTCCTGGAATTGGAGTTTCAGACTGTTCTCGGCCGCCATGTGGGTGCTGGGGATCGAACCCGGGTCCTCTGCAAGAGCGGTCGGCGCTCTTAACCGCTAGGCCATCTCTCCAGCCCTATGCTATGATTTTAAAAAGAACTACTTCTGGGTACTGGAGAGATGGCTCAGGGGTTAAGAGCACTGGCTGGCTGCTCTTCCACAGGACCTGGGTTCTAATCCTAGCACCCACATGGTGGCTAACAACAGTCAGTAACTCCAGTTTCAAGGGACAGGGCACCCTCTTCTGACCTCCACAGGGATTGTTATGACAGAGGTACACTTACACATATGCAGGTATAACACTCATACAAATAAAATTAAAATAAATAAAATATTTTAAAAAGAACTATCTTCAGGGCTGGAGAGATAGCCTAGTGGTTAAGAGCGCCAACTGCTCTTGCAGAGGACCCGGGTTCGATCCCCAGCACACACATGGCGGCTAAAAAAAAAACCTGTCTTTAACTCCAGTTCCAGGGAAATCCGACATCCTCTTCTGACCTCCGCAGCATTGCACGACATGGGTGCACAAACCTACATGCAGACAGTACACTCATACACATAATGTGGTCCTTATATGCAGGCAAAACATTAATACATGGGAAGTAAAATAAAAATGAAATTCTAGAAAAAAAATAAAAAATAAAAAGAACTATCTTCTTAGATAAGTGACTTCTATATATTAACACTTTTGAATGTATTTACCTACTATTAAAGCACCCTGAGCTGACAACTAGAACACTGAGCACAGTACTATAGAAACCCATTTTAACTTAACCTGGGCTGATACTCACAAGTGACCAGACAATAGAGGACCACAATGAAGCTAGTTAAAAATATAAATTCTGAAGGGTAAAAAAACACAAAAGTCATGATTGTAAGATGAGATCCTGTTCATTATACACAAATGAAAATAAGTACCAAACTCTTGAGTACCCTAGAGAACACAGCTCCCCAACAAGGAAATAAATCGTAAGTACAAGTATAAAACATCCTGGGAAATCCTAAAACTACTTGATGAAGTAGTTTTGAATTAAGCATAACTTACCTATGGTCTCTGATGGACTTCTTTAGACTCTCATGTTAATGCTAATACTAGAAGTATTATTAACATATTTCTAAGTAGAACAATTTAAATAAAAGCATTGGTGACCGTAGTGTGTATCTGCACTGATGTCCCTAGTTCCCTTTGTATCTAACAGAAACTTACTGTCCTGTTGGGTATGCTTTGAACATTGTTGAGGTGCATATGCACTCTTCTTTGAGATACGATGCAGCCAAACACCTTCCGTTAGTTCAGTCATGCTGTCATTATAGTCTGTAACATTATCAGAAATAACTACAAAGAAAATGCTTATAAACTTGACTAAAATAAAGCTTTGAATTCAGTGTTATCAAAAGTCAGTAGTCTTATAAATCTATCAAAAGGATGCACGAATATTTAAATAAAACAAAATCAATATTACAATCTTGATTTTAAAAAATGATTTATTATTTTTGAGACAGGATCTGTCTATTTAGCCCTGACTACCTAGAAGTTACTAGAGCAGGCTGGCCTAGAAGTTATTAGAACAGGCTGGCCTAGAACTTGCCAGCATCCTCCTGCCTCTGCCTTCCAAGGGCTGGGATTATAGACATATGGCCACCCATCCAACTACAAACTACATTTTTTAAAAATTTCACCCTAGGGCTGGAGAGATGGCCTAGCGGTTAAGAGCGCCAACTGCTCTTGCACAGGACCCGGGTTCAATCCCCAGCACCAACATGGCAGCTGAGAACCATCTTTAACTCCAGTTCCAGGGGAATCCAACACCCTCTTCTGACCTCCGCGGCATTGCATGACACGGGTACACAAAACTACATGCAGACAGTACAATCATACACATAAAAAATAAATAAATAAAATAAAAATAACAAAAATAAATACATAAAAATTTCACCCTAGTAAGGCACAGTGGCACATACCTTTAATACCAGTAGAAGCAGGCAGATTTCCATGAAATCAAAGCCAGTCTAATCTATACATTGAGTTCCAGGCCAGCTGGAGCTACAAGGAGACCCTGTCTCTAAAACTTAAAAAAAACTCACCCTAGTGTTTCATCCAAATTAGTTTAATGATTTTAATGACAATTAGGAAAACAAAAAGTGCTACAGGAATACACTTCTCTCACCCACGCCCATATTTTAGTATCCAGCTGGTAGAAGCTACCTATTTTTCACTGGTATTTACTGAGTTTACTATATTATGCCCCATCTATTAGGACATTTAGTAGAAATTAATGTGTATGATAGATATTTATGTCCACTAATTAATCCGGATAGTAAAATATGTTTGCTTTGAAGATTAGTGTTATTCCTTATTCACTGTTAAATCTCCAAAGTTTAGGTTAAGCATCAATACACTGTAGGCACTTAATCCATGAATGTCAAGTTAAATTAACAACTAACAGTTTTTGTTAGTTAAACCTCACTAGCAGTTGATCACATTTATTGGGAGACTATTACTATTCGAGCATATTTCTAGATATCAAAAATGAAATGTTTGAAATGCCATAAAATTAAACTAATTTGAGTTACCAACCTACTTCAGTGAGGACTGGAAGTTGTTTACTAGGGTGGGGAGGTAAACATAATGAATGGAAAGCCAGCACCTTCAGTATTGTATAATTTGACTAAAACAATACAAAAAGAATAGCATTCTATAAGAGGATCACCCACAAATTTACCTTGCTACAATACTATATTTACAAGTTTCATGGATCATGGAAAAAAGAAAGCCACTCTAAGGAAAAAGACAAATTTGCAATTTCATATTAGAAAACTAGGCTCTGAGTTGCAGATTAATATAGAATTGGATTTCATATGGATATGAATCTTGGTAACAAAAGAGCATGTTACTTGTATTTTCTTATTTTCTCTATACAAACATGTATTTTATAAAACCTATTCTACTGACCAAAACAGAAACAAGTTTCTTAGGTAAACTAAATGGAAAACATATCCCAACCTAGTTTCAAAATTGATGAATTAGAACTTTTGGCTGAGTCTACACCTAATTCATGTTGGATGCCGTGATAGGAAGGCAGTGAACTAAAGCACACCTACTAACTTTTCCACTAATATTAAATAGAAAACTATATTATAACACTGTATATGTTATACTGTCAAATTAGTCTAGTAAAATATATGCACTGATTGGATATTTAAGACGCCAGAATATTCATCTAGGAAAAATGTGACTCCTCATGAAAGAGGGAAAGGTTTATTGATGAACCAAAGGAATTAATAAATATTAAAACAATGATGGCTATAGACATTTCTATACTAGACAAACCATGAGAAAGAAAGTTAACTAGTTGATAAACTAAATTGTGGCTAGTTTTACATTCAACCGTGACCTCAGAGATGAAAATTCATACTAGGCCCCCAGTCAGAGACTTTCTTATGCAATTCTTTTAAAAGTGATAAAGAACAGAGTTTGAAAATGAAATCTCTCTTCTGGGAGAAAGGAAAATCTGGGGAATTCTTGGCTGAAAGTTTCTCCAAACCTTTCATTTCTAGCATCTTGGAACGTGGCCCTAATGGCAGGTAAATATAGACAAAGCCCCAGGAGACAGTGGTACTGCAGACTGCCAGTCTACACCTGGCAAGATCCCTCACTAGCTTGTGACCTCAGACAAATTACTTACCCTGAGAGTTGGTTTCCTTGTCATTAAAACAGGGGCATTTCTCATCTGGAAGTTGTTGTGAAAAATAAACCAGTAAAATAAAACTTATGTACCAAAGGAGGCTCTCAGTCTGAATTAACTGTCTTCCTTAAAGGTAAAATACTTAGGAAACTATTCTAAAACACACATCCAGCTTTCCATTGACTGTAATCAAACTATGTAGTCATCCTATCACCCTTAAAAGTAAAAAACAACTGAATAAGGAATCTGGCTCAATCTATTTCATAAAAACAACAGGTGTCTTTATTTCACACAGCCCTGCTAAAGGCTCCTTATGATCCTGTCCTAATTGACATTTATATGTAGGGATGTTTCCAAGTCCCAAACTCATTTATCCCCCAATAATTTTATTAAAGTGGTATTAAATACTAAAAGGACCCAAGACCTATAAATGTTTTAAATGAAATACAAGTTTAAAAAAAATAAAGTTCAGCTCCATTTTCCCATTTTAAAATATTCACAGGCAGTATCACAAATGCACATTGCTGAGTACAGCTTGAGATTGGGGAAGGCTGGCAGGAAGAGAGGGAGGGAGGAATAAAGGGAGGGAAAAGAGATGAGAAAAGGGAGAAGGGAAAGGCAAAGGAAGAGAATGAAAGGAGGAAGAGAAGAAAGATCAATAAATTACAATTTCCACAACTCAAAAAGTAATCCCACTTTGACAGCTAGATGTAGCTTTGTTTTCTTTCTCATTTGGTTTTGTGTACAACTCTTGTGTCAATTCATCTTGCATTCAATGAGAAAACCACACAGGTATATTTTGAGAGGTATTCCAGAAATATAAGTCCAGCATTTAGTGCAGGCCTGTAGTCCCAGAATGTGCAGAGGCTAAGGCAGGAGGATTTTAAGTTCAACGCCTCCCTGGACTATATAAAGGAAAAAACTAAGGGAAAAAACTCGGTATTTTCAAAATCAAAATAATCAACCATGTTAATAAAGCTGTCTGAGTTCCTCATTTTGTAGTTGTCCTACAGAAAGTACAGTCATATCAATAAATAATGAAAACCCTACCCATCTACTGCATGGCAGCTTCAGTGTGTAGCAAATGGAAACTGATTTAAAGTATACCATAATGGCAAAGTAGAAACACTGTTCTTTACTCCTACAATGCCATGTACAGTGTTCATGACAATCTTTTCATTTGCCTATTGTGATTTTATATGAATTTAAAAGTAAAAGGCAAAATCAATGTAATTATTAAAAACAAAGGAACCAAGAAGCTCTTTAAAAAGTACAATTTGAGGCCAGGCCTGGTGGCGCACGCCTTTAATCCTAGCACTCGGGAGGCAGAGGCAGGTAGATCTTTGTGAGTTCAAGGTCAGCCTGGTCTACAGAGTGAGTTCCAGGACAGCTGGGGCTACAGGGAGACCCTGTCTTGAAAAGACCAAAAAAAAAAAAAAAAAAAAAGTGTAATTTGAATATATTTTTACCTGAGGACAGGATACATTCTCAGATTTTTATTTTTCTGATGGAAAGAGCACAGAGAAGTGTCAATACAGCAAAAGAAACAACTCTTTCATAAAACTTCTAATAACAGTAAAACACTGTGAAGGCGGCCTGCGATGTGTTCAACATTATACAATAAATGTCTGACCTAGTGGTTTTGAATGTTTTATAGATTTGTGTGTGCTTAATAAAATGAAAAACTACAACAAAGGAATCATGATGTCAAACTGGAAAAAAAACAAAGCTCATTTAAACATGAAGTAGCCAGCCTGTGTATGCACTGAATCATTCTACTCTGCCCAGATCAGGGGTACAGACAACAGAAAGTACAACCCTTAGCTTACCTACTTCATGTCCTTGTACACCTTGTACCCTCACATGTAGAACCACTAGATTTCAATAAACATGGCTAATACAATTACAAAGCTGCAAAAAGTCAAAATGACCAGCAATTAATATTAGCAAAAGATGTTTACTAGGTTAAATGGCTAAGAATATTAAATAAATTCACTTTGTGGACTAAGGCAATTAACTTAATAGTGTCACACTTCTTTATTTAAAACCCTTACCTCTACAAATGATTCAGGATTCAGATTTTGTGTATTTGAATAAGGTAAAATACGGCAAACATTTAAAATTCCTAGCTGGATTAAAATAAAGCAAACAATAACTATCTATTACTATTTCTATAGTAAAATGTGCAGAGTCTGAGTAGACTTGAAAAACTATTTTAAACAACCCAGTGACAATTTAAGTTTGGTTAGAATCAAATGAATTTTGATACCAAATGTTTGAGCAAAACCCAAAGGCATTTTAAAAAATATACAAAGCCAAGTAATTTCTGGAAGATAAAAAAGTTATGGAAAATTAGAACTCATGAAGTTCCTGGTGATGCTAATCTTAAAACTTAGGAAAAAGTGGGGTTGGAGAGATGGCTCAGCAGTAAAGAGCACTGATTCCTTCTTGCAGAAGACCCACATGGTGGCTAAAAACCATCCTAACTCCAGTACCAGGGGAATTCAACTCTCTCTTCTGACCTCTGCAAGCATTGCCTGGCATGGGTGTACTTACATAAATGCAGACTATACACTCATACACATAAAATAAAAATAAAATATTTTTAAATTATTAAATTTATTAATATTAATTCCTTCATATAAGTAAAATGATTGCTGAGACTACTTATAAACGAATCTCTGTGTGGAAACAATGTGCAAACTTAAGACAATACTACTGAGAACCCTGACACCTGACTTCTTACTCCCTTTGCATTTGAGAGGATGTTTTGTTTTCCCTAGCTTTTAGGTTTACTCTGTTTTGGGGGATTTGATTCATATATTTCCATTACATCCTCTCCTTGGCTTGTCCTTCTTTTTTGATTTATGTGCCTATGTTGTGCAATGAAATTTCTTAAGCACTAAGATTCATCTTGGCAGAGGATAAATTTCAATTGATTATGAGGACAACCCTAAGTAATTAGTTAGAATAAAGTATTACAGTTTGTGAACACTTTTTTAAAATTTTTATTTATTTACTTATTTTCATATGAATGTACTGTCTGAATGCAGGTTTGTGCACCTGTGTCGTGCAGTGCCGCAGAGGTCAGAAGAGGGTGTCGGATTCCCCTGGAAATGGAGTTAAAGACAGTTCTCAGCCGCCATGTGGGTGCTGGGGATCGAACCCGGGTCCTCTGCAAGAGCAGTCGGTGCTCTTAACTGCTAGGCCATCTCTCCAGCCCCAGTTTGTGAACACTTTTATGTGTGTGAATACACTTAAGATTTTTCATTACAGCATTTCTACGTGTATTCTGATATGCTTCCTGGTAAGAAAATGAGTGATTTTTGTCACACAATGAACTTTTCATAAAACCCACAGAGTGGGATGGATGTACCTCAGGGCAGAGTACTAGGTTTGAGCCCCTGCAATGAATTATGAGTCTATAACCCAAGGTATTTATAATGCCTAATATGAAAACATCAGCCATGTGCCTTATTGAAAGTTTGAGAACTGATGATCTACAGTACCCCCATATGTAGTAAAGATATCAGAGAAAATGCTCAGTGCTGTCTACTAATTACCAGGAACATGAAGAGTTATTCTTTTGTCCTATACTAGGCCTTTTTTGCAGAGTGATGTTGTTGGGGACCTAAGATCTAGTACCCTAACACAGAGCTGTATCCTAAACAACAGGTTCTTCCTATTTAAAAAGTGGAGGGACTTTCCCCAAATCCAAAGGAGCAGTGGCATACCTTAGCTTTCTTTTTCTTTTCCTGGATATTATTTCATTCCCTAAATTATTTGTCCACCAGCTCACATCAGGTTTACAACACACCAGTGTCCCATGGTACCCAACCTAAGGTAAGATAACACTAAAAAACAGACTATATATTGAGTGCTGATTATGGATAAGGACCATTACATACATTATTTTCTTGTGTAGTTTTTGTACTGTTACTTAGTAATTATACCTACTTGCACATATATAGTAACATAAGTTTTAAAGTCATGAGGTGTCATGCTCAAAGTCCCTTAGCTGTGAGCAAGAGAGTGGAACCTGAGGCCCTTGTGTGCAAAGCCTCTCCTCCTTGTCCTGCATGCGCAGGAATACTTACAGAAAATGATGAGGGCTCTGTCAACACTGCATTGAACACACTGAAACACAGCCTTAGATTAGGGAATCTGAAACAGACCTCAGCAGTCAAGGATTTCAGAAGGTAACTCTGTTCAGTCTTTAGCCATCCGTCCCATATGCCTGAGTTTCTCAAAGTACATCAGAGGACCTCTCACCTACTTTAAAACCACCTTCTGTGCTAGTTAAAAAAAAAAATCTAAATTTCTGAGCCCCATCCCAGAAACAGTGAATCCGAATATCTAGTCATGGTGCTTCCATTTTTAACATGTACTCAATTGGCATTTTCAAACCAGAAGCCATGAAATCAATTTAGTGGATAATACTCAGTATTTTTTTGTTTTATAAAATAGCTTGGAAACGATGCAATTTATAAAGATTCTATAGGAATAGCTTTCTGATACTCTTTGGGCTATAAAAGTCATATCCCACATATTTCAGTCAAATACATTTGAGAAATGTGGCTATTTTAAACTATTTTTATCTTCATTTCTCCTTTTAAATGTTATTGGTCAGTTATTTAAATACATTTTCTACAAGAAATATAACCTTTTGCCACTTTTCAAATCTCGGTTATTCCATTTGGAGAGCTTCTGTCATATCCCCTGACCTTCCCTAGGCACCCATGCTTAACTTTCCTAAGATTTCTTGAAACCTAACTCATTATCAATAATTTTCACTTTGTTTTTCCAACAACCTCCTAACTATGTGGAATTATTTTACTATCTCAACCCCTCAGCTGACTCATAACGTAACTCTATTCTGGTAGCTATGTCAATGCTTCATGGGATTTAATCCTTTAAGTTTTTCATTCCCTCGTTTTCTCGTATTCTGTTTATACTTTTAGAGAGAACACTTACTGGCTGACTTCTTTAGGATCCCTTCTGTAATTGGCACTTGTTTCAATACTTACCTTATCTTTTCCTTTGAAAGGAAAAAAAAATGAAAATAAGCCCCATTAATATTTGGGGATTTTTCTGGTCATATCTCTAGAGGTTTAAAATGATGTATAATTGGGCTGGAGCGATGGCCTAGCGGTTAAGAGCGCCGACCGCTCTTGCAGAGGACCCGGGTTCGATCCCCAGCACCCACATGGCGGCCGAGAGCAGTCTGAAACTCCAATTCCAGGAGAACTCCAGTTCCAGGGGAGTCCGACGCCCTCTTCTGACCTCCGCGGCTTTGCACGTCACTGGTGCACAGACTTGCATGCAGGCAATACATTCATACACATACGGAAATAAATAAAATTAAAAAAAATAATAATAAAAAAAAATAAAAATAAAATGATGTATAATTAATGTCCTAGCACTTTAAGGAACCTTCTAAAGGTAACATGGTCACCTAGAGATGCTGAGTGAAACTACTTAAGGCTTCCCTCAGGTCTGAGTTAAAAATACAGAACTATGTAATTCACCACAGTATCTGATGGCTGCCCTTGAGGTAGTGCAAACCTACTGATTGAAGTATGGTCACAGAAACTTCAAGCTGGAAAAATCTCCAGGCAGCTTTAACCTTAGTCCTTACTACCTTCTAAGCAGTGTTTCTCAAAGTGTAGCTTGGGACCAACTGCATCTAATTTACCTGGGATACATGACAAAAAAGGAAGCAGTGAAATCACAAAGCTTTTGCTAATGTTTCGTTTGTTTTTACCAACAGAAAACAGAAGAGAGATACCAGTTGGACTTATCTTAAAACCTGCCCTTGGTGGTGAAACGTTAAAAAAATGAGGTCTTCGAGTTCAAAAAAATTGTCTTCTTCTTAAATTAAGCACTTGTTTAAGTTTGAAACTTAAATCACTGGTGGTGATATAGTATGTCAAAATTGCCTAAATTAGAGTTCCAAGCCAGCTGGAAACCCTGTCTCAAAAACAAAAACAAAAAACAACAACAAAAAAAAATTACCTAAATTAATTTAAATACCCCAACTATAAATATATTCCATAGCTTTATGAGACACTTAGGTATTTCCTTTAATACAACAAAAGCAGGTACATCTGTAATAACACTATTTTCCCAAGCTTTGTTTTGTTTTGTTTTTTTTAATAAAGTAGAGCTGGAAATCCTTCACTACTTCAGTTATATATTTCTAATATAAAATTGACATTCATGACAAGATCTGCCTAAACAAATGGGCCTTGCTTTTACCTATGGCATTTGTTAAATAAGAAAAACCATGTCCTTAAAGTATGCTAGTTAATGACTAATAATTAGAAACTATAATTCTACTGAAAAATGTGGCTTAATGGCCATTGTTCCTTCTATATTATAAACAAAGCTATCTCATTAACTCTTAAATCTAGCATTAAAAAAATTGAATACGAAGATCAGGATGGACTTTTATTAAGTCTCAAATTATATATCTTTCAAGACACCTAATCCTCCAGTGGAAAATTTCCTAAAATACTCCAGTGCTCCAAGGATGTAGCACCACCAAACAACAGAGATGAGCTACCTTTTTAATAGCTAGTATTTCATGTGACATGTAAATGAAGGCTTTGGTTTCAGAACTTGATAAAGACATGCAATATAATAAGAGAAGTTTGGAAACTCCTGATGATCCAGAATCAGAAACTTCTTTCAATTTAATAAATTTGATAAATAAACTTACACAGCCAATAAATATATTCTGGATGCAAATAACTCGTAATTCATGTCAAGGTGACTTTTAAAGTTCTCATTCCAAGTATTTTATACATTTTTATTGAAGTTTTGTGCATTTCATACATCGTTTCTCATTCCAGTCTAGACTCATCTCCCCTTCCACGCCCCCCACCCCACCTGAGTTCATGCACCGTGCCATCCTGTCCTGTATCTTTTTCTGAAAAAAGTTTTTCAAAGCAGAATCTCATTCCAAGTTGTATACTGTCAAAATCACTGCACTAACTTCAAAGACAGTTCTTTAAAATATTGCTTTAATGAAGCAGTTATTTGCTATCTCAAAGAAATTCAAGAACTTATCAGATTGTTTTTACTCTGGTATTGATCCCATATTAGTTGTTGAATTGGTTAAATCTATTTACATAGGAAAAGAAGGAACATTAAATGTTTGCTAGAGTGAACAAAATAATGTACACTTCAGGTGCATAAATGTGATGCTTTTTAGTAAACAGGAATGTATACAACGGTCATATATGTTCAAAATATGCTTTGGCATACACTAAATTTCCCTTAGAGAATATTCCAACTACTCCAACTGGTGTGTCATATATGCGACATTATGAGATCTCAGGTAGAAGGAAATACCTAATTATGAAACTAATGTAATATTTACATCCTACAAAAAATGAACACAGAATTTTAGATTACTTGAAGACCCCAGTAATAGCTAAGTACATCTGTTGCTGGATAAAGACTATGACAAAGGCCTGATCTTCAAATTCATCTCCTCTTACTCCAAATTCACTATGGTATTATCATAAATACCATAGTGGGGCTGACTGATAAAATTTATTACAACTAATTTTCTTAGAATATCAGCCACTCAAAATACCTGGGATGTCCATTCCACTGAAGAGTAAACTTGCAGATTGATTTTCCAGTTTCTCATCACTGTACTGCTCTGGAATGTTCTGCAAACCCTGTTACCTCTCACAAACCTTTCAGACACTTACTATCCTAGACACATTTTCAAAAATTTTCCACTTGGGAGGAATATATCTGAAAATGGCACTTAACAATAAGTCTTAAAGTAGCTGTGATTTCTCTAATTACACAAATCTTTAAGGAAATTATTATCAATTTTGAATCAAGCTTATGTATTAAATACTAGATTTAACAAACTACCCAAATACAACCTTCCCCAACCCAAAAGTAACTGATACAAACACCTTAGATTATGGAAGATGAGAACTTGTGAGAAAGTGAACATGTATATATTAGAGAGGTCCTCTGTACAATGCTTCCTTAGATTTTTTTAATACCTCAATTCATAGACTACAAGCTTTCTATATTATTGCCTGATAAATTTACTAAGCCTTTAACTCTATGTGAAATTCCATTATCAATTATCATTACTTGAAAATCAGTCTTCAAGTGACACTTGCAGATAAACACGAAATGACCATTTAAAGGACCTTGAACTCTAAAGACTAAAAAATTTCTGAAGTTGACTTTTGCTGTGAGAAAACAGTCTTGATGGGCTTTCTGATGGTGTTATGGTGTCAAAGCATCTTTCTATGTGAATAATGACCCTTAGGTCACAGCTAAGAGCCGTCTAGCTTCCTGCCTGAAGAGAGTTTGCATACTTACCCAGGAAGGTAAATGGGAAGAACACAGGAAGGAAGATGAACTGCAGCAGAGCCTTTGTCATATGATAGTGACCTATAAAGTATCAAATACAGGGACATGATCAGTATAGAAAGACTCCACAGAGAACAGTTCTGTGAACGATGAGCACCAAAACTCAGGAGTCCAGCTCCACACCAACCCCTTGCCTTTCTCCTCCTCCACACAAGACCTGGAGGGCCAGAAAGGGAAAGCATCTCTGCTTATTCAAAAGGTGGGGGTGGGGGCAGCTCAGCTGGCATTTCGGGGTCCCCCCAGCACCCCGACTTCCTGCTCCGAGTCTGTGCAAAGCAGAAAGTTGATCCATTCGGCACAGGCAATGCAATGCCCACTCGCAATCATTCATCAACTTGCACAAGTGATCACCACCCCCAGGGCAATATACCAGCAACCAAATCATAGAGCTCCATAAGCACTTCGTGCCCTGCTGTGCTCAGGAACCAACCAGGGGTGTCACCGCGGCAGCAGCGGGTCCAGGTATCGCAGCCCTCAGCCCTGCAGACCTGGGCAGTCACAGCCAGCTCCCCAAAGCCCGGCCCCGCCACAATCCCCGAGATTGGAGATGGGAGTCGACCTGAGGAAGCACATTCGCCAGAGCCCACGACTGCAAGCGCAGGGCCACCAGGTCCGGGAGGTCGGGGTGGGAGAGGCTAGGAAACGCCTAGGGAGGAGGCCGGGGATCCCACCCCGGCTTTGTTGCTGGTCACCATTAAGTTTGCATCTTAGTACAAAATGTCGATCTTAAAGGCTGACAAGACAGAGGCAGAGGTAGAGGCAGAAAGAGAAAGGCAATAGAGTCCATCTTGCTTTGGGGAAGGGGGGAAGAAAAAAATGAAGTGCAAATCCCACACTCCGGGCGTAAAAGTCTGCTAAACACCTTTCCACAACCGAGGAGCAACGCGTGAGGTGTCCCCGTGCCCGTGCCCGCTCGAACTGGCGGCGGTCTGGGGAAAAAAAGAGAGAGAAAGAAAAAAGAGAAAAAGAAAAAAGAAAAAAACCGCCTCCCTCCCGCTCCTCTTCTTCCTCCTTCCCCTCCTCCTTCTCCTTTCCTCCTCCTCCTCCCGTTCCTCCTCCTCCTCCTCCCGCGGGCCGGGAGAAGATCCCGCCGCCGCTGCCTCGGCCGCCCCCCAGGGAGGTACCGCCGCCGCCCGGCCGGGTGCTGCCTGCCTGCCATTCCCCGCTTGGACCGCGCGGCGTGGCGCCCGTGGGGCCCGGCGCCGGGTGGTCGCGCGGGGACGTCCGCTCCGGGGACCCCCGCGCCCCCTGGCTGCAAAAGTCGCGCGAGCAGAGGTGACGGCGGCGCGCAGGAGAGGGGACGCGCGTGGGAGCCCACGCCACGAGTGGGCAACCCCAAGGGATGGCGGAGAGCGCCCCTCCCGTGCGGGGAAAGTACCCCAGTACCCGGGAGCCGGGCCCGGGCACCGCAGCCCCGCGTCCGCCGCCGGTAGACGAGCCCTGGACGTGTCATTAGCAGGACAGGCAATGGTTTCAAAGCCCCAGGCCAATGACCATTAGCCGAGGCACAGCTCGCTCCGTCCCCATCCCCCACCACCTCCACCCACCTCCCCCGGCGCCCCCCCCACCTCCACCCCACCTCGCGAAACTTTTCAACAAGATCCACCTGGACTAATTTGTCCTCAGACAGTTAAAATATTGACTAGACCCTACACACTGGCAAGGCAGGGAACGGCGACACTCTTATTTTCCTTTCTACCAGGAAAGGAAAGAAAAAAAAGCTTGTCTCTGTGTCTCTCCCCCCCACTCCGTGTTCGTACTGTATGTTAGTTTCATTTCAGTTTTGTTTACCTTCTCATTACGATGATGGGTATTCACCACTGTTCCGATTCCTGGATTCAGGTCCTTGGAAATTACAGTGCTCGGGTTCGTCTCAGTTCGTTCTGTTTCTGCTCCCCAATGAAATAATAAAAATGACCATATCTGAGGGTGAGTACAGCGAGACGATGGTGGCGAGAAAGGAAAAAACCTCCAGTTCTGATGTTTTGTAATTAATTAACCAGCGACCCGAGGGGATCGCCAGCAAATAACAGTGTTCCACGAGTGTGGCTTCAGGGGGCTGGGGAGCTCTTTGCAGAGCCATCGACCCCATCCCCGGATAAAGGATCTGCAAGTTTTCTGTCATCGCGACCATGCAATGCCATAACTTACCTTCAGAAATGAGACTTTAAACAGCCAAGGCCTTCCTCCTCCCCTCGGCCGCCACCACCCCCAGCCTCGCTCTCTCCACCTTAAACTTATTGACACAACATAATCCCACATTCAAGCAAAATCCTGACACAGCCTCCCTCCTCCTCTTCCCCTCCTCTCTCTCTTCCCTCCCGTTCTCGTTCCCTCTCTCAGTCTCCCTCCCTCTCCCTCCTCTCCTTCTCTCGTCTATTCTCTCTCTCCTCTCTCTCTCTCTCTCTTCTCTCTCTCTCTCTCTCTCGAGCTCTCTCTCTCTCTCTCCTCTCTCTCTCTCTCTCCTCCCATCTTCCCTCCCTCTCTCCCCTTCTTCGCCCTCTTCCCCTCTCCCCCCGTTCTCCCTCCAGGCTACTCTGGCACTAAAACAGCACTTTCTGCACTCGCCTAGCACCGGGCTGGGCTGGGGGGGGGGCGAGGGGACACGGATCGCGGGGCCCAACACCCGAATCCCAACTCTCCAGATGAACGGGCGGCGGGGCTGCTGCCCGCGGTCAGCAACGCACACGCCACACGCCGCACCGATCCTCCGCAGGCTAGCCTTCCCGTACCTTCCTCCCCTGCCCCGGCTCCCCCCAGGCCCCACCTCCCCCGGCCGCCGAGGCCAGGCTGGGGCTCCTCCACGTACTTTCGCCCCGGTGAAGTTTGGGGCTCCCCGGGCGGCCACGAGCCGGCCGCCGGGCGTGAGGACGGCTCTGTTGTTGTTTTCCTCGGGCGCCTCAGCCCGCGCCCCGGCTCCGTGCCCCCTCAGGCGGCGCTGCCCGGGCGCCGAGAGGTGCTGCCTGCAAACGCAGCCTGGCACCGGCTGGCCTAGTACTCCCCAGCCCGGCCCCCAGCCTCGCGCTCGCTGGGCAGCCCAGCGCGCCCCCCGCCCCGGGCCCGCCCGCGCGGCCACCGCGACCCTCGGCCCCGACCTCTCCCACCCAAAGTTTGGGCTGAGGAGGTGGAAGTGCCCCAAGAGGCGGCCGGCCGGCAGTGGCTCCGGACGCGCGGGCTTCCCTCGTCTTCAAGTCCACCCTACCGGCTGCCGCCGCCGCCGCCGCTTCTCCTGCCGCGGAGTCCTTGGGGCTGCAGCCCGGCAGCTCGCAAGTGAGTAGGAAAAGAGAAAGTGCCGGGAGAGCGCCCCGGCAGGGCTGCGGACGGGGGGCGCCTACCTCGCGGGCTCGCCGGGGCGCGAGGGCGTGTGTGTGGCTCGCCCTCAGCGGCCAGTCAGGGCTCCTCTATGGGAAAGTGGAGAGGAGCTCGCGGAGCCGCTCTGCCTCCGCTCCACTGTACACTGCTCCACATACAGTACATGCAACCCGGAGAGACTGAAAACACTCATTTTATATAAGGCAGCCTGCCATTGGACCACGCGGTGACGGACGGGCCGATCAGCCAATCGGGAGGCCCGTTACACCCAAACACACGCACACATACACACATTTCACAGAGACACACAAAGATCATCACATTTTCTATTTTCTAATGTTCGGGACCTGTAGACAGCAGGGGAAGGCAGGTGGACAGGCCCAGCAGAGGGGGCGTGAGAAGAACCCCTGTCTGTACCAAGTTGCCAGGCTTGAAACTGGTGTCCTTTTGACTTGGGAGGGTTATGGTAATAAACTACAACTCCACTGGATATGGAAGTGAGGGGGCTTTTTGATAGCTGCCTTGTGGTGCCCCCATGATACAGGCGAGCATTATGGGATGATTTTACAGTATGACTTGCTAACAAGTGGCCCCGAAAGGCTTTTAGCGGCTTGGATTGCTTTTGTCAATAGGTTAGCCATCATATAGGCCAAAAGAGTGCAAGATAAGTTTATTAGAACTAGGATGCCCTGAGATTGTTAATGCTTCGTTAGTAAGGAAATTCAGAAAAAATCAATACAACACAGGGAAACGAAGATAACCCTTTTGCCAAAATAGCCGAATGTCCACTTTATCCTATCAGAGGAAGGCAATCACCTGTGTAGACATACAAAACGTGCTATACAGTAGAACATACTGGAAGAATAGCTGCGGCTGTTCACCATTTGCCTTAGAAATAGGCCTTTTGATTCAATGTATTCAGGATTTCTGTTTCATAGTGTATGTGGTTTTTATTTTATGTATTTCCCATCATAAGTGACTACTGTATGTACAATGACTTCTGGAGATGGAGAACTAGTCTTCATTATATTTTTCCTATAATGCATCCAGCTCAGATTATGTTCAACAGTCTGATATAAACAAGTCAAAAGATTGCTGGGAAAAAGGCAAATCTCAGAATCAATCAAATTTACAATTTACATTTTAATTAGTCCAGTAATTTTGCACGAGGGTTTTTTTTGGGGGGGGGTCTCTTTAATTCTTAGATTTGGTTTTATTTTTTATTTTAAGACTAAAAATAAGCATTTCCCAGCTTGCCTTTATTAAATGTTTATTCAGCATCTACTACAGGGTGGTACTGTTCTAGAATCCAGATGTTTTCCTAAGATTCTTTGAATTCTTTTTTGAGACAAGTTCTCACTGTATAGCTCTGGCTGACCTGGAACTCACTTTGTAGATCAGGCTGGCCTTTAACTCAGAGAAAGCTGGCCCCTCTGCCTTCCAAATTCTGGGATTAAAGGTATGAATTATCTCACCCAGCTTCTGAATTATTCTTATTTTATTTTTTGAGACAGAGTCTCCCTGTAGCCCCAGATGGCCTAAAACTTGCTATATAAACAAGGACAGCCTTGATCTCACTGAGATTCATCCACTGGCCTCTGTAGGGCTGGGAGTAAAGATATGTGCCATCATGCCAGGCTCCAAATTATTAAAGACAAACATTTTAAAGATCAAACAGTATGTTTCTACAGTCTAAATGATAGCTTTATAGTTTTAAAAGAAATGTATTTCAAGTCCCTTATTTCCTTAAGGGCATCTTAAGGTTTGTTTGGTTTTTTTTTTCTCACATCCATAATGTTATCAAATGGACATGTGTGTTTTTGTGAGAGTGGGGAAAAGAAACAAATACAGAAAAAATTGAATTTATGAAGATTCAAAAACAAAGTAGTAATATGGTGTTTTGCTTGCTTTATTACTTTAAAAGAAAATAAAATGTAAAGGAAAATCCTATAAAATCATATTGTATAAAAGTGATAATATTGGGGCTGGAGAGATAGCTCAGCGGTTAAGAGCATCGACTGCTCTTCCAGAGGACTGGGGTTTCATTCCCAGCACCCATATGGCAGCTAAGAACCATCTTTAACTCTAGTTCCAGGGGAATCCGACGCCCTCTTCTGACCTCCACAGCATTGCACGACTCGGGTGCACCAACCTACATGCAGACAGTACATTCGTACACATAAAAATAATAAATAAAATTTTTTAAAAGTGATATTAAAGATTATATTAATGTCCCCCAGCATTCAGCTGACAGAAAGAACAAAGTGTCCTTTAGTCACACTACACTGCTCTGAGGTCAGCACTACATGTTATCTCTATCTTTCCCCAAAGAGAAAGGAGGCAGGGACAAATTAGGTAGGCACAGAATGCCAATGATAAAAGAACTTAAACCCAGAACTTTTAATGCTTTGCGTAGGTTTTAAGCAGCTTGAAGCCCCTTTTGACCAAACAACAAACCTTGGGTATAAGAGGCAGAAGGATGAAAACTTTCTATAAGATTTTACTGCATTTCTTTTTGAAGGGTTCAAAATCAACAAGAGGTGGTCTATTTAGTTACTAGGTGAAGTGTTATAAATAACTTTCCAGCATATATGTATTTGTCACATATATAAAATGAAAAATTTGAAAAACTACCCTGTTCCCTATTATTACTCTCAAATCTCATCATATAGGAAAACATACTTTAGTTGTTTATTTTTCTTGTTTGCTGTCTTTTTTTTCCTTAATTTTTATTGAGCTTTTGTACATTTCATACAATATTTCTTAATCGAATTTAGGCCCCTTCCCCCATTCTTGTTCCCTCCACCCCTACACCAGAACTCATGCATTCTGTCATACCTGTTAAGTCCTGTCTTGCATCTCTTTCTCGGTCTTGTTTAACTTTTTTGATGCAGAAGTTTACTGTTTTGGTCTGTTTTCTGAATAAGTCTTTTTTCCCTTTAATTTTATATTACTCAAAAATATACATATTTACACTCGACACATGTATCAGATTTACATAGTCTGAAAATAAACTATAGGTTAATTCCAACACACATTTATGAATTCACAGTTTAACAGTAAATTTTCATGCAGGTAAAACAAAATATAACTTTACATTCCTAAATTACATAGTAAGTTGACGTATGTTTTAATGTTCTTTTAAAAAAGAGATTTATTCTTTCTGATAAATCTTAGAACTGAGGAAAATTGAGATATATACTTCAAACTATATCTATAGCAATATCAGTCAATGTGGTATTATCTTTACCAACAAATTACCCACCTTGACTTAAATATAAGGATTTGGTGCTAGGATCCACAAATGATGGATAACATAGGTCTTTGTTTTTCTGACTCTTTTACTTCACTTAGCATAACAGCTTCTAGTTCCATCCATTTACCTGCAAATTTCATGATGTTGTCTTTCTTTACCTCTGTATAGAACTCCATTGTGTAGATGTACCACATTTTCATTATCCAGTCATCAGTTGAGGGACACTTGGGTTGCTTCCAGCTCTTCACTATTGTGAAAAGAGCTGCAATAAACAAGGTTGCGCACGTATCTCTGCTATAGGTTCATTTTTAGTCTTTTGAGAGTTCTCCACACTGCTTTCCATAGAGGTTTCAGGAGTTTGCCATCCCACCAGCAGTGAATGAGTGTTCCCCTTTCCCCACAACCTCTCATAGCATTTGATATCATTTGCTTTCTTGATCACAGCAGTCTTACCAGGATAAAATGAAATTTTAAAATGGTTTTAATTTTCATTTCCTTAATTACTAATGATGTTGTTCACTTTTTAAGATGTTTCTCAGCCATCTTTACTTTCTTCTCTTGAGACATCTCTGTTTAGATCTCTAGTCTATCTTTTAACTGGGTCATTTGTTTTCATGGTCTTTTGTTTTTTTGGGGGAAGGGGGGATCTTTTTGAGACAGGGTTTCTCTGTAGCCCAGCTGTCCTGGAACTCACTCTGTAGACCAGGCAGGCCTTGAACTCACAAAGATCCTCCTGCCTCTGCCTCCCAAGTGCTAGGATGGTCCTTTGTTTTTTTGAGTAATTTATATACTCTGGATGTTAAACCTCTGTCAGATGTGTCACTGGTGAAGATTTCCTTCCACTCTGTCGGTTTTCTCTTCACTTCTTTGTTTCTTTTGCTGTCAGAAGCTTTTTAGTTTAATGAGGTCCCACTTGTTGATTGTTGGCCTTATTTCCTGCAAAACTACTGTCTGATTTAGAAAGTTTTTCCCCACACCTATACCTTGTAGGTTATAGCCAGTGTTTTCTTATAACATTTTCAGAGTTTCAGGTTTCACAAAGATATTTCTGTTGTTAAGTACTTTTAATGCAGAAAATTATATAATGACTTTTACATCACATAATGATAACAATAAAATAAGTGTGTGATATCAATATTTACATACTTAATAATTAAAAATATAGCATAGTATGGAGATATCATCTTTTTTTTTTTTTTGGTGTTTTCAAGACAGGGTCTCCCTGTAGCCCCAGCTGTCCTGGAACTTACTCTGTAGTCCAGGCTGGCCTTGAACTCTCAAAGATCCGCCTGCCTCTGCCTCCCAAGTGCTAGGATTAAAGGCGTGCGCCACCACGCCCGGCTGAGATATCATCTTTTTATAGACCACATGGTCACAACAAATATCAAATAAATAAAAGTAAAATCAGAGTTTTTTTTTTTCTGTATGTGTATGAATGTACTGTCTGCATGTAGGTTTGTGCGCCCGTGTCGTGCAATGCCATGGAGGTCAGAAGAGGGTGTCAGATTCCCCTGGAACTGGAGTTCTCCTGGAATTGGAGTTTCAGATGGTTCTCAGCAGCCATGTGGGTGCTGGGGATCGAACCCGGGTCCTCCGTAAGAGCGGTCAGCACTCTTAACCGCTAGGCCATCTCTCCAGCCCATAAAATCAGAGTTTTAATTTCTACCATAGTCCACTTGGTGTGGATTCTTACAACATAGTCTTAGCACATTCTAATTTAGAGATCTCTGTCAGTGTAAGGTGCCAACTGACCAGGATGGATTCATGAATGCACAAGAACCATGTGTTAAAGAAACCCCTATCAAGTCATTACTTACTGGAAAACTGGTGGGTCCACAGAGTCTTTAAGATTGGGGAAATTGCACTTAAAATACATTACATATTAATGGTACATTTGTATTGTGGACTATAGATTTATTCGATATTCTTTTTCAGAACATTCGCTAGTGGGTTCTATATTCCAGGCACTTTGTGCACCCCAGATATAGGAAGGGAAAAAGAGCTTACTTTTAGAAGAAGCCTCCAGTGTGGTTGATGGATAGAACCTCAAGGCTAAGAAAGAAGGAAAGGACCATTTTGGAAATTCTTTCTAGATTTTATTTCATTTGATAATAGGTATCAAGAAATTTAAAATTCCAGTGTTGCTGTAAAATTTAAAATATGACTAGGTGCAATCATAGCTGTCATAGAATTGATTTCATTTTTACAGTAGAGGGTTAGGCCAGAAGCAGCTACTTCCTCCTGGGTCAGAGCTCCTTTTCTTGTTTTCATATCACATGCTGACCTCATATGATTAACATGGTCCTCCTCATGGCCTTGATTGTCCATGTTCTTAATCTTATTTTGGGATAAGCAATTTAAATATGTGTGCAAAAGTGTATATATAAGTGTATTTGTTGTATAAATCTATAAAAATTGTATCTCTGTTTTACTTCCTTCAAAATTTTAGTTCAAATTTTGACTGTACCACTCTCTAGCTGTGCCACCTTGGAAATTTTTCTTGGTTACTCCAGAACTTACTTTCCTTGTTTGTAAAATGGGGATAATAATAATACTATATTAAATTATATATATAAAGCATGCTTAAGCATGGAAAATATATACTTAGAATCAGTGTTCTTTTTAATAATCTTTTCCACATACAAAAAGGTAGATGCATGACAAAATGTTGATAAAATGTAACTATCATATCAATGGAGTTTATGGATCCTGTTATAATTCATTTACCTATTATTTGTGATTGCATTTTATACTGTATTTTACAGACTAGAGGGTCTCTATACATGACTATACATATCTTGACTGGACATATCTTTAATATCAGAACTTGGGAGGCAAAGCACAAAAGTTTAAGACAATCCTTGTTTACATAGTGAGACTTTGTCTCAAAAAATCAAATAAGTAAATAATATGAGTTGGTGGGGGGGGAACTAGCCTCTTCCCAGAATAAACTGGTTGGGTAGAATAACACCTGAAACAGCAACTTCAAATAAACATTCAAGATCCAGTGTCTTAGATAACAGTTTATGATTTTTACTTGACCTTTCTGAGATTCACTTTTTTTTTTCTGCATACAAGACAAAATATGGGGGGAAACATGACACCAATTCCCTTAGGCCCAATGCAAAGAGTCTAAAAATCACAGATCAGATAGTTGGCACAGACGGGCAATCTTTTAAAGAAAACAAGTTTCTACTGGGTACCAGCAGAGTTGCTAGTTAAGAAGGAAAGAGAATAGACCACTTTACTAGAGTGATTCTCAGCCAAGCACTTCAAATTTCTACTCTCTTGTGATCTGCTGTAGGATTTTATCTATGTTACTTCTAAAGATTCAGATGTTGCGTTATATTATTGATGTACTGACAGAAATCTTTAACCAATGGCAACCTGTTTGAGGAAAATGATAAATCTCCTTCAACATCTTGTTTTCCAACAGTGGCTAGAACAGTTACTAGCACACTGCTCAACATGTAGCGTTAAGTACGCAAAGATTTGTAAAGTCAGTGAACAAAACATGCAAAACAAATAAAAAAAGACCATTAAGGGGAGAAGGGAAAAAAGCTCAGAAAGAATCCAGAAATGAAAGAAGTGACAGAAAAAAAAATTGAGGTCCTAGATAATTCATAAGCAGACAGGACATATTATGGTCACCAGAAGTTATAATTGCACATTGTTTAAGTGTCTAAAGTGTTTAACGTTTTAAGTTAGCCTGGTGTGCTCACTAAAATTCTTCATTTTTTTGAGACACAGTCTCATGGGAGACCAGGCTGGACCAAAAATTTACTGTGTAGCCAAGGCTGACCTCGAACTCCTGATTCTCCTGCCTCCAGCTCCCAAGTGCTGGGCTTAAAGCCTGCACCACCATGCTCAGCAGGACAGTCTTTTTAACAATTAAAAATTCAAGCAGCGAAAGATTAAATGATTCCTTTAGTATTATCCACCTAGTTGCAAAACTAGGTTAGACTCAGCTCTGCAAAGTTTCTGCTCTCACCTTTCTCCTCTTCCCCTTCCTCTTCCTCCTCCTCCTTCTCTTTTTTTCTCCTCTTTTTCTCCTATTTATTTGTCTGTGCATATGAAAAGAAGAGGGGTGTACTAGGGAGTCACTTAAGGACCATGTCACAAAAATAGGTCTCTACCTGTAAAATGATTTTACACTAGTGGATTTGATTATCACTTAACATCAGCAGGAAGAGCTCTCCTGTTCAGAGCCTCAGCCACTTTCTCCACAAGGAAGTTCTGCTCTCCACACCCAGCTCCAGGTAGCTCTATTCTTCCCAAGTCAAGCCATTTCATCTCCTAGCAATTTTGATCATTATCAGGTTCTTCCTGGTATTTAACATAAGTCTTCCCTTTTAAGTTTTACGCTGTTTTAATCCCTGTTCCATATGGCACAGAAAACCTCCAGTGACACTCTTGTAACTGCCCCAAGCTTCGTTGTCTTTTCCAAGCTAGTTCCAGTTTCTTTTCAGAGCACCATCCATGATTCTTGGTCTCCTCTCCCAGACCCTGTCCCTTGTCTTTGTTGATGTGCTACTTCAAGTGTGATAAGAAGCCGGGGCTGAGCAGGGCACAGCACGGCCACAGATCTTTGATACAATTTCTATTAATGCAAAGTAAGAGGATTTTAGGCCCCATTGGCCCATATTGTGCTTATCCCCCCCCCCAAAAAAAAATAATGGATGGACTAATGCTGTATAATTTATTCAGGGAAATTGAAGCACAAGGCTTTAAAGCCAAAATATTGTACAGTGGATCAGAACTGGGACCTTAGGATTTTAACAACATAGGCTGATAATAGTATGTTAGTTCCCACACATACTTTGTGAACTTGGAAAAAAATTAAACACTGCTTTTTACCTCAGTTTCATTCATTTGAAAATGATAATAAAATATCTCAGAAAGTTATCTGTAAGGATTAGATAATATATGTAACATACATAGAGCAGTACTTGGCATGTAATAAATACTCAATAAATGGTAAGATTCATTTTTCCTTTTCTTTCCTTTTTCCCCCTAACATTCAGCCAAAATGCCTTTTGCAGCATCATTTGGAAAAAATTAAAAACTGCTTTTTACCTCAGTTTCATTCATTTGAAAATGATAATAAAATATCTCAGAAAGTTATCTTTAAGGATTAGATAATATATGTAACATACATAGAGCAGTACTTGGCATGTAATAAATACTCAATAAATGATAGGATTCATTTTTCCTTTTCTTTCCTTTTTCCCCCTAACATTCAGCCAAAATGCCTTTTGCAGCATCATTTTCTAGATCAATTAGTTCACTCGACACACTTGTTATTGATGTCACAATCTCTGATTTATTCACAAATTTCATGCCTTCTTTACATTTTTCTAAATAATTTTTAAAGCATTGTCCAAGGTAGCGTGTCCAAGCACATGAATCCTAACGCATTCCAATGGCTGCAGTTATCGCGCCTGTCACAGAAGCACCTACATTTTTGTTATTTAAACCCAAAGGAATTTATAGGGAATTACCTAATGTAGCAATCGCCAAAGGATGTCATTAGAACTTGGTGCATTTACAATGCCTCAGATTTCTTTTTTATTTTTTTATTTTTATGTGTATGAGTGTACTATCTGCATGTAAGTTGGTGCACCTGTGTCGTGCAATGCCGCAGAGGTCAGAAGAGAGCATCAGATTCCCCTGGAACTGGAGTTAAAGAAGGTTCTTAGCCGCCATGTGGGTGCTGGGAATCGAACCTGGGTCCTCTGCAAGAGCAGTGGGTGCTCTTAACTGCTGAGCCATCTCTCCAGCCCCCAGATTTCTTTTTAAGAAACTAAACATTGCAAATTAAGTTGGAACCTCCTTCCTGGTCCAGTTCTCCTCTAGTTTTCTTTCACTAGAGATCATCATTTCATAATCTCGGTACCGTCATATCTATGTTTTCACAGCCTACTCATAATGATACCTAATATGGCTTTATCAGAAAGCTTTGTAAAATTTTAAATTTGCTTTACAAATTTTATTACAGAGGAGTTTGTTCTTAATGATGGTTGACATCTCCTGCTAAATAAAATGAAAAGAGAAATGTATGGGAGGATATGGGGTAGTGTTTAGAAATAAGGAAAAAGCTGAAGGATTGAATTTCAGAGAGCCCAGGGACACCAGAGATTGAGATAACATTTTATTGGAATATATTCATTATCATGAACTTATTTGAACTTTTCCCCATCAAGTCTCTGTGCCATTAAAAGAGAAATGGGTGAATCCAACTGGCTTCAAACGTGTTTTATGCTTTAGCCTATAGTGATGGCAGAAGACGGCATTTTGTTTGATGCTCCCACCAAGAATGAATAGTTACCTGGTGTGCTGAGGTCTGTAGAGACAGTGGCAGAAGTGGCAGAGGACTGAGGTAGTAAAGAAATATTTAGATGGATCTTCTGTATTGGTGATATTAGAATTCTTATTCATTTTAAAATTACATAAATGCTATATTATTAAGTATTTCAAGCATACTTTAAAAGCAAAAAATGAATTTTGCGAGAATGATAAAGAAACTATGGAATTCAAAGAAAAATTTCTTGGTTCCCAATGAAAAAACAAAATACCACTAAAAGAAGCCAAAAGTTATTAAATGGGGATGGTGAGGGTGGCGAGGACATTTCCAGCAGCAATAGCAAAACTGATGTACCAGTTCAATAACCCTGTTACAAAACTGAAATAAGTTTGAGTTAGCCTCAGCTACCCACACTGCAGATTGCTTTGTCCTTTCCCAAAGTATGCACAGAACGTTCTTTCTTCATGTCTATCTAGTCAGAATTCATTTCGTTTCAAGGGCCACAAAGCCACTCAGATAAGCTTAAGGGGAAAAAGGAAAATTAATTGTACCACAATTGGAGTCTCCCACAGGGCTCGAGGACATTAAAGATAACCAAGCATAAAAACAAAAGCACATTGCCTGAGGGTCACTGGGTGAAGGGCAAGGATTCCTAGTTATGGAGTGAGGGAGGGAGGGAGAGAGGGAGGTGCTGGGAAGTATTGTGTGTCTGTGCAGTTAAGGCAGAAACAATTCTAAAAAGTGAGCTAGCTGAGAATGAGGGGATGTAATGGGTATTCGACTACATAGCATGACTTACCTCGACTCTGTCTTGTTTTACTACCAGGTAGTTTGCAAAATCTGCCTTTTTCTGTCCAACCTCAAGAAATTTAACTACAATCACTTCAAATGTTTATGACATGATCTTTTACCTGCAACTATTCATAAATATGTCATTTCTTGATGTGTTTCTTTATTTGTTATATTCCTTAACTGATTCTGTCGAGAATTTCTATTGGCACTCAATAATCAATTGTATGTTTTTTCAGGTAATATCTGATGGAACTAGAAAATATGGATTCCTAGGTGGTCTCAAATTGATTTGTTACTGCCTATTACATTCCACAGCAAACTATTCAAAATAAGATGAAGAAAAGGGAAGATTGTTAGAAACACTATTCAGGCAAAGTTACAGCAAAGAAAGAGCAATTAAGAGAAAGCTATAACCCTTAAATGAAGAAAGATGTAGGGGCTGGGAGATAAATAAGCCAGGAGTGTAGTCTGGAGGTGTCGTTTCAATACAGGAAGTACAAGTATCCAGGAGTAGGATGGGAAAGGCAGGAGCCACATGCCATTGAGAAGTTGACTACAAATGATATGTGGAGGTAAACAAGCTAACACTAAAGGCGGAGGGGAGGGAGGAGTACTGTTGGTGAGTTCTCTATGACTTTACCTCTAGACTCACCCCAGCACATATGAATTACTAACAAAAAGCAAATATATTGAAGTTGGCCCATAAGAGAGAACGAATTTTCACCAAAAGGACAAAAGTGCCAAAGGGGACAGTAAATGCCTGAAAACTTCACAATGGAAGAACTGACTATAGATCTTAAAGTACTACATTTTCCTTTTTCTATCATTCCACACTTTTCTGATCTTTACAGTTTCTTTTTTGCAAACATCAGATTGACTGTTAGGGGCCTGCTGAAGTGCTGAGTCTGGCCCCTGCTATTGAAGACAAGAAAATGGATCGAATAATTGTGCCTGTCACAATAGAGGGAGTTGGGAGGAAACCAAGATGGAAGGAAATAGGAATGTAACCCAAACAGAGAAGGAGAGGGTGAAGATACCATACAAAAGAGAGCTTTCCCTTCATAGATAATTTGAGGTGGATCAGAGAAGCCTCCAGAAGCTTCTTCAACACATGGGGTTTGTCTTTCTTCCCTTTGAACCTCCATTGGTCCAGACTAATGAAGTCAGTGAGGAAGGCCTCTGCTGGCCATTCTCACTTAAATGACATGTGCTGTTCCTTCTCCATTCCTCTTCCTCTCCAGACATATTGTGTGTGTATGTGTATGATGCGTGTGCTTGTTTGCATGTGTGTACATACATGTGGAGGCCAAAGGACAATTTCTGTGTTAAGCCTCAAGTTCCGTACAACTTTTTCTTTGAAGCAGCGTTCCTTGATGACATGGAACTCACCAAGAAGTCTTGGCTGACTAGTCTGTGAGTCCCAGGGATCCACCTGTCTCTGACACCCAAGCACTGGGATTACAAGCACACCACACATAACATTTTCTGTTCAAAGGAGTAAAGTAGGTAGCAGAAAATCCCTCACTTCTTTAGCCTACTACCAGTCCATCTGTTCCCTTCCTAATTACTAGGCTGAATGTACCCTTGAGGGCTTCATAGCTTGGAACTGCTTCTGATTCTCAAAGTAAAGTGTGGAGAAGAGCTGGTCTCAAGTCCTGGTGATCATCTGAGAAACCAGGGACTTTGCCATCCAGAGTGAAGTAAGAAGTCGTTTTTCTTTGTACAGCTCAAACTGTTGCCCAGGTGAGGATGTGAGAAAGAACCAGGCTCTGGGAGCCCCTAAGTTTCATGGTCACTCCATTCATTCATTCATTCATTCATTCATTCATTCATGCAATTTATTAGGTGCCTCTGTGTGCCAGCTACTACAGTTGTGGAAAGAGGCACCAAACAGATGTGGTCCCTCTTCTAATGGACCTTGTGGTCTAGCAGCAGAGACAGCTGCAGTGCACAACAGAACACAAAATGTTCCTCAGAACTGCGGATGGAGGCCAAGCAAGGCAACTTGCTGTACTGGAGAAATACAATTAGAAGAGAAAACCTGGGCCTGGGGTGCTTGAAACGTAAGAGAAAACAGCATTACTTTAGTCAAAAAGGAAGGAGGCTGCATTTGGGAATTTTCAGATTCTTAGATTAGCTTTTTATTCTAAGAAAAAGAAAATGCAGCCTTGGGGCACGTGATTTTTTATGATTGGTGTGGTCACTATCATCCTCTTTAAACTCTCAAGTTTGTGTGCTGGACTGAGTGTTTGCTACAGATAGTTTTACAGAAATTTCAGTAGCAGGCTAAATATTTTAGGAGTTTCAAGAAACAAAAGGGTAAGTATTAGTGGTTATAAGGAAGTACGTCACAGGGCGTGGTGGCGCACGCCTTTCATCCTAGCACTCAGGAGGCAGAGGCAGGGGAATCTTTGTGAGTTCAAGGCCAGCCTGGTCTACAGAGCGAGTTCCAGGACAGCTGGGGCTACAGGGAGACCCTGTCTCAAAAAAAAAAAAAAAAAAAAAAAAAAGGAAGTATGTCAGAAAGCACTACTACACTCTGAAGATTTCAGTGTCAGCTACACAGAGCAAAGTGTTTATATGATGGAACAGGAATGACTACTTCCACACTTAAAATCAAATCCAACACAACAACAGACACTGGATGTTGATGTAGATGTGGGGCTTTATTTGTATTTGGGAGAGGCATAATTACATTTTGTTTTTAGGGATTTTATTCCTTTGTTTCATATGGACCTGTTATTCAACTGGGATTGTGTATCGTCAGTAAACTGTACAATTTGTATTGGTATTTGCTTTATCTGTGAATGTTTATGTGGTCTGCATACACTAACGTTTCCGATGGAAACAGAGTTGCTTCAAGCTTAAGATCTGGTGATTCTGGGATCAGAAAGACTGGACTGAGCACTGGGTCTGCTATTTCCCAGTTATATGGCCTTGAACAAACTCTGTAAGCTTACTGATTGTTAGGCCTCAATTTCCTAAACTGTGAAATGGGAATGATAATGGTGTTTACTTCTAAGGCTTCATGTTGGAATTAAATAAGATTGTGCATATAAAAATAGTTCCTGACAATAAATAACAGCTCTTATGTGAGGCTTGTCATACAGAGTGATGATTAGTGTCCAGCTCATGGTGCTTAGGATGATAAATAGCAATTTTATCTTCTGAGTGAGGTAATTAAAATGCTTGAGAGATATGGGAGAGCATTCTTTAAAGATTGCTGGAATTTAATATGGTAACACAATAATTATAATGGATACAATGAACAAAATATTTTCTTTTCTTTACAAAAGATAGTGGTATTTCTAATTTCTTAGGTAACAATGGAGAATTCTGGAGTACTATGTACCTCCAACTTGACTTGTTTAGCTTTTTCAATGTATATCTGCAATAGATCAAGAACTCAATTTTGGGAGGCTGAGGAGATACCTCAGTGGATAAAATGCTTGCTGCTCAATCATGCATACCAGGTTCAGATAATCATTACCCTATAAAATCAAGGTGTGGCAGCATGCATCTTGTTTGGGGATGGAGATAGGAAGATCCTGCGGGCTCACTGGCCAACCAGTCCAAGTCTAAACAGTGAACTCCAGATTCAGTGAGACACCCTATCTCAAAAAAATAACGTAGAGAGTGACAGAGAAGAAAATGCCGGGGTCAACCTGTGGCCTCTGCATGTACCTGCATGTGGTAGCAAACACACACCCACGCACATATACACACTCTCACACACACACACACTCTCACACACACATACACACATATACACACACATATACACACACACAGAGCTCAATTTTAATTCCAATGTTGTATCCTTAGTACTCTCCAGTTTTATAATAGGATTTTTCAAAGTGGGGATCATCAGAATCATCCAGGTAATGTTTTAAAACTTCAGATTTCTGGGTTTTGACACACAGAGAAATCTGTAAATATTAAGAAAACTGCTGCACTAATTTTTATGAATACCTAACCTTAAGTATGACTAGACTACATAAGTAAAGTTGTTCCATATAAGTTGTGCTCCCTAAGTTTTCCGACAGTTTAGGATTATTATTTTAATGATAACCTATGTCAAGCATTTACATGACACATCCTGACACTTTCATAGTACATGAAATTTTTTGGTCTTTATGCCTTAACAATAATTTCCAAATCACTTGATTAATAATGATTTACTTTCTGCTCTAAATCTTCAGAAACAACTATCTTTCTGTACTTATGTCAACATCTGAACTATTTTCTATCTTGTTTCTGTTAGTAAAGAGAAGGGCTGAGGATGGGACAGAAGTGAATAACGATGTGATCAGGATCTATAGAGACCCCCTGCTTAATGACTTCTTGTAAACCTTTCTATAGCTGAGCACATTAAAATTGGATTTTCCCTGTCTGGGTCATAAGTCTCATAAGACCCTAGTATATGTTCTCACAGCATCCCCAGCCTGTATCTCCCTTGCTCTCTCTATCCTGATCCCTATTCCATGTCCATTTTGATCAGGAATTGGCATCTGATTCTTTTTCTTGACATCTATTAGCCACGAAGGTGGCAAAACATGTTTCCATGTTCCAGTTTGTAACCAAAGAAGAAATATATGTAGAGAAGTGTCAGCATAAGTTAGAGGGGAAGGGGAAGAAAGGGAAAGATGCTTATAATTATATTCAGGGAAGAAATCGCTACCTTTATATTCTTGACCTTTAGGTAATTACAGGCACAGAGACAGGGATGCTATGGAGGCAGATCGGGTACCTGATGCCCCATTATGTCAACTCTACAAGTATTTAGCTTGCTAAGCCATTTTCTAGTGCCCTTGCAAGATGACAAAGGTTGACATTTTAAATTCCATGGCCTGAGAAGTGATTATTATGTGAAACAATACTAACTTCCTCTTGTTTTGTTTTGTTTTTGAGACAGAGTGTCTTACTCTGTAGCCCAAACTGGCTTTGAACCCACAGCCTCCCTAGTCTTAAGATTACAGGCATGAACTACTACTATGCCTGGCTGCTAACTTCATTTTAAGTAAACATAATTTTAGGAGATCCTTCTAGCTTTAGTGAAAGTAATGTTATGCAGTAAATGTGAAGAATGCAACTGAGGAAAGCACAAATTTTTTTTTTTTTGGTCTTTTTGAGACAGGATTTCCCTTTAGTCCCACCTGGCCTGGAGCTTGCTATATAGACCAGGCTAGCCTTGAACTCACAGAGATCTTCCTGCCTCTGCCTCCCGGTGCTAGGATTAAAGGCATGTGCCACTACACCCAGCAGAAAAATCTATTTAATACGAATCTACAACTGTGTCAAGAAGGTGTCAGTCTCTAGTTAGTAACTCTAATAAAAAGAGGCCCTGGGGCTGGAGAGATGGCTCAGTGGTCAAGAGCACTGACTGCTCTAGCAGAGGACTGGGGTTCCATTCTCAGCACCAAGCCTGGCTATGCCTTTAATCCTAGCACTCAGGAGGCAGAGGCAGGCAGATGAATTCAAGGCCAGCCTGGTCTACATAATGAGCTCCAGGCCAGCTGGGACTAAAGGGAAACCCTGTCTCAATAAATATAAATAAATAAATAAATAAATAAATAAATAAATAAATAAATAACAAAAAGAGGCCCGCTGGGTGTGGTGGTGCACGCCTTCAATCCGAGCACTTGGGAGGCAGAGGCAGGTGGATCTCTGTGAGTTCAAGGCCAGCCTGGTCCACATAGCAAGCTCCAGGCCAGCTGGGACTAAAGAGAGACCCTGTCTCAAAAATACCAAAGTGGGGGGAAGAGGCCCATAGCCTAGCCTGGCTCCCATCTCCTCTCTTGATCACAAATGTTGCTCTTAGTAGTTTGCCTCAGAGCAATGGTCATACACTTCTGCTTTGGGGTCAACTGCATGGGGGGATTTAAGATCTGACTCTACCCACACCAGTTGTACAGATCCAGTCAAGCTCCTGCTCCTCAGTTTCACCAGCTCTAAGTTGAGGATAATAATAGTTGTGGTGAGAAATGTAAGAGTGGCTCTAAAGCCCTTAATATTTGCCCCAGCATACGGTAGAATCCATGTTCCTTTTCATCTTATAATTCTATCATCACAGACTTTCCTGTATATATTCCCCAGGTATTTAAAATTTTAACCATGCCTTATTCCTTGATTTCTCAAGTTCATTGATTAAACAAATATTTTCTGAGTTACTTCTATGTCTAAAACACTATTCTGTTTCCTAAAATCAGAGAACAGAACAGACAAAGGAAGAAAGCATCCATGAAGCTTACACTGCAGTTGGAGCATAGTGCTGGCGTGGTGGTGCCAGCACTTGGGAGCCAGAGGGGAGCAGATGTCCATGAGTTCAAGGCCAGCCTGGTCTACATAGCAAGTTCCAGGTCAAAAAGACCAAAAGAAAGGGAAGAAGAAGAAGAAGAAGAAGAAGAAGAAGAAGAAGAAGAAGAAGAAGAAGAAGAAGAAGAAGAAGTGGTGGAGGAGGAGGAGGAGGAGGAAAAAGAAATAATAACACAGCATAGTAAATAAGTTAACCCCAAGAATAATAAATGATATTAGGATTATGAAGTCAAGATGTGGGAGTAGAGGCATTCTGATTTTAAATAAAATAGGATAGGATTTCTTGGGATACCTAAACAGAGGTATGGATAATAACTTTTATGAAATTGCACAAAGCTCAGTATACTTCAATTTTAGGTAAAAGTAAGAGGCTGGAAAAATAAATGGGAAGCCAGTTTTAATTTCTTAAATATAACAGAAATGGAGCAGAAAGTAGCTTGGTACTATATGTACATGAGGTGGCAATAATCATTTTCTCTCTCTTTAAAAAAAATTATGAGTATGGAGTTGGAGAGATGGCTGGCTCAGCAGTTAAGAGCACTGACTGCTCTTACAGAAGACCCAAGTTCTATTCCCAGCATGTACAATTTGGCTAAAAACTGTCCATAATTCCAATTACAGGGGATCCAACACCTTCTTCTGACCTCTGAGGGCACTGCACCATACAGGTACACTTACATACATGCAGGCAACACACTCATACATATAAAGAAAATAAAAATTAAAAAATTTTTAATTTTTATGTGAGCTGGACATGGTGGTACATGCCTTTAATCCCAGCACTCAGGAGGCATAGGCAGGCAGATCTCTGTGAGTTCAAGGCCAGCCTGGTCTACATAGTGAGTTCCAGGCTAACTGGGGCTACAGGGAGACGCTGTCTCAAAAAGACCAAAAAAATTTCTATGTATATATGTGTTTTAACTGTATGTAAGCATCTAAGTGTACCTGTGTATATGGTGCCTGTGAAGGCCAGAAGGAGGCATTAGATCCCCTGGAACTGGTGTTGCAGAAGATTGTTAATCACAATGTGGGTGCTGGGAAGTAAAGCCCAGTCCTCTGCAAGAGCAGCCAGTGCTCTTAACCACTGAGTCATCATCTCTCCAGCCTCATTTTCTCTTTGTTTTCTCTTTTTGTCCGCACGTTAGTCTTTCAGGTCACGAATGATTCATCCCTTGCTCACTTTGCTTCTGCATCTCAGGACTTTGTGTGATGGATCTCTTATCAGTAAAAAGATGACAAATTAGAGCTACTCGTGCAGTATCTCTATGGGTTTTGCAACCGAGTTTATATAGCATTAAATTGTATGTTTTACATATTATAAAGTTAAAACACTTTGCAACTTATAGAAATGTATTCATTTAAACTATAAATCTGCAGCTAGTTTTAATCCTAGTCAATTTTTATTAAATCATAGTGCAAAATTGGTTTCACATCTTGATTAAGTAGGAGGAGCACTGCAGTTGTATCAGACAGAGGCAGGGTCCGCCCTAGCTGCCCTGCTTCAACCCCCAACTCCCAGCCCACCTGCTGTCATTTGACAGTTCTGTGCCCACAACTTTCTCAATTATGAATTGGGGGCGGTAAGAGGTGTCCCTTCCACCTCTCTAATTCCACGAGTCTTTGAAAAGCTATAAGATTTTTTTTTCTTCTAGAAACTAGTACAGGTATAATGTGTAGGACTGTAATCTCTTGACATCTGTTTTATTGAAAACTGTAATTAAGGTGATTTGTCCATTTTTGGATGGGAACAAAAATAGAGCATGGTAATCTTCCACATATTATTTGTGCCTCTCTACTGTTCATGTTGTAAATGAAGGGGAGGATGTATTCTTAACACCATTTACCACAGTTTTGTCATATATGTAGAACATGAAGGGTTTATGTCACATATTAATTACCAGACACATGAAATATCCCAGTATTTATGCAAATGACCCAGGCTCATCCTCAAGGTCTCAAAGTCTTTAATTTACATTATTTATACTAGGGTTAATTCTATCAGTAATATGTTATAAGCTTTATTTTCTATGGGGAAAAGTTAAAATGTAGCCCAGGTCAACTTAATGTAGTCATCTTAAGATGGAAAAGGATTACACAAAAAGCATAAGTAGCTAGGACAAAATCATGGGAAAACCAGAAGAACGAGCCATAGGCTGGCCTAGCAGGAAGGGCTCCCCCAAGATTATGGCACTGTCACACTGCCACCAGTGTTAACACAAACAGATGACGCTGCAAAACAAATGAGGGATCACAAAGACAGTCTGTGGCTGCAACTGCCTTTTAACCCCCAGGAAGACAGAAGAAAGGCATGGGGTCTCTACTGTAGAAAAGGGTCTCTGTGAAATTGTTCACCTAGAGACATAGTTGGGAAAAGGAAGGAAATGACCTCAGCTCTAGCTTCAGTTTCTAAGTGGAGAGGAGCATATCTGTTTGGTGCATCCAGAACTCTTCCTCTTGCACTTTGAAAAAAACATGGAAACCTGTGGCTTTCTAGACTATGAGGCCCCCACTGGAGGTTGAGCAGTCTGTACCACAACATCTGCCCCATGTACAAAATCAAGGTCATTGTTCATTCAAATAGTTCATTCCAAATAGTTTGGAATGTTTAGCACAGAAATTTATAAATATTTAGATGTGGGCCCCCTTTTCAAATTTTTTTTCAAATTTATTTTTAAAATATATTTGTATTGACTTTTTGTGGATTTCACATATCAGTATTTTAATCCTATTTAGCCCCTCCTCTTCCCTCTCTTCATCCCTCCATAGCCTGCCCACAGGACTTCATGCACTTTCTCATATATGTCAAGGGCTAGTGGGTCAAGTTTGTGTGTTCCGATGACTTTCAGTGTGAGTCCATCCACTGGAGCCTGTTCACCCTGCCTAGCATCACTCCCTTAAAGAAGGTGAACTCTCCCTCATCCGGCAGTGATCAATCACTAATAGTTCCTCACAAAAGTTGTGGCCCCTGTGCATTTCCCCAGTTCTATGCTGCGTTTTGTCTGGTTGAGTTTGCATGAGTCTTGTGCATGCTGTCACCATTGCTGAAAGTTCATATGAGGAAGTTCTCAGGAGTCTGTAAGACTCTGTTTCCTTATGTTCATGCACCTTCTACTCTGGCTCTTAGAATCTTTCTCCCATTTACAAAATGGTCCCCAAGCCCTAGGTAGGTGAAGTTTAATATACGAGTCCTATCCAGAGACACACACTCTGCAGTCTATCTCTTTACTTTGGTCAGTTGCAGCCTTTTGTGTTCATCCCCTCTGTTCCACGAAGATACTTCGGTGATGAGAGTTAAGAGATGCATTAGTATTCTCTCTACCCCCTTTTCCATTATGTTCTCTGATCCTTAGGTGAAGAGGTTCCATTGTATATGTGTCACTTAGGACTGTGTATGACCAGTTGTGGAACTCTGTAATAGTCTCTATCTATTGCAAAGACACTTCTGTGATGAGGGTTGACTGGCATGCTTGTCTATAAATATAAGGATGCATATTTACCAAATAGTAAGAAAGTATGTTTGTCTAAGGATGTGACAGACCTATGACCTTAGGTGCTGGTCCCTTTTAACATCCAAATGATAGCCCCTGATATATAAGACAGAAGTTAGCCAGGCGGGGTGGCGTATGCCTTTAATCCTAGCACTTGGGAGGCAGAGGCAGGTGGATCTTTGTGAGTTCAAGGCCAGCCTGGTCTACAGAGCGAATTCCAAAACAGCTGGGGCTCCAGGGAGACCCTGTCTCAAAAATAGCCGAAAAAAAAAAAAAAAAAAAAAAAGAAAAATGTTTATGTTTCAGCAACCTGCACTGAAATATATATGTATATATATATATGAAATAGTTAACATTTGAGTAAAACTTTATTTTATTATTCTCAAGAATAAATGTACACTCTGGAAAATGGTAACAATAACAGTAGCTCACATAATTATATGCATTTCTTATATTAGCTCATTTGGCAATGATGCACATATAGTCAATCTTTATCATTTCTTCAATCACAAAATAGTACATAGGTTGCTTGTGCCTTCCAGAACTCTTTCCAGTAGTGCTTTGAAACCCAAGTGTTTTAGATTCATACTTGGGGAGGATTAAGCAATATAATACATTAGGGTATATGATAGGAAAGGGCCAAAACATGACTATAAAATTATGCTGATTTATTTTGTTATTAGCTATGAGGTGATGTGAAGTCACTGATTTTTGTACAAAAGAAAGATAAAACCAGATTTCATGTCAGAAAGATCACTTGGAAAAGATAGGCCAAGAATTGGCTGAATAAAAGTGAGGGCGGGTACAAAATATTGAGGCTACCTGGATGGGAAAAGCAGCCATCTAATTAATAAGGAATAGGTAATGGGGATGGAGAAAATTAGAAATTTAGACATAGAATTGATTGCTTATTTATTTATTTGGTGTAACATGAGTGACTAGTAGCAAATGCTTGGGTAAACGTGTAAACATACAATAACCATTTGATTATATATATATGAGCACATAATATGTTGAGCAATATATACACAAAAAATAAAACAAAAAATGAGTATAGTGCTAATTTAGTCAGGATAGTCCATTAACCCCCTAAATCTCAGTGGCATAATATAATACATAATTCTCACCTGGATCCCGGTCTAGTAAAATAGCCTGGATAGTAAGAAGGGAACAGAACAAATTCTGTTCCATGTGATTACTTAGACCTGGGCTTTCTCCTTTCATTGGTTCTACTGTCTCCTAGGATCATGGAATTCTTTAGAACTGAAAACAGGAAGACCTTGTGTAAGAAGTATACATCACCTCATTGGCTAGAACTCAGTGATGAGCTGACCTGTGTTGGACATGTACTTCTGTCCTCCGCAGCATTGCACGACATGGGTGCACAGACCTACATGCAGACAGTACATTCATACACATAGAAAATAAATAAAATTTAAAAAAATTAATAATAAAAAAAGAAAAAAGTAAAAGGTAATTTAGTTCTGTTCTGAGAGAGAGAGAGAGAGAGAGAGAGAGAGAATAAATACCAGAAGCATCTATCCCTTGTCTTCCATAAGTATATGTTACCTTATAAGAAAAACTCATAAAATTTGGAAATGCAAGCTATAGGAAATATCTAAACATAATTATTGTACAAAAATGTGAGCCACTTGACTGTATTACTAAAGAAATTCAGTGTCCTGTAGCCCTGTAGTGTAAAATTTAGAAAAATGGGAAGATACAACACATTGACCAAATCAATAAATAGACGAACTGATGCTAAAGAAATTATCACTATCTTTGATGCTGTCTTTGGACTGGGATGCTCATCTATTAAGAGAGAACTCTTATTAAGGACCTGCCATTTTCCAGGCACTGCTGTAGATGCTGGAATAGAAACCATTTACCCTGTTAGGTAAGCCTCTAGGGTAGAGATGGATCTACAACATCCTCGTGACTTCAAAGCCCAACTTTTTATACTATTCCATTTCATTCCTTTAGTTCTGATTCTCTACTAACCAAGCACATTCTATTTCTCTCTTAACTGTCTTTAAAGTTTTATTACATTTATTTATGTGGTGACTATACCAAAGTGCACTGTGGAGATCAGAGGACAACTTGCTGGAGTTAGTTCTCCTTCTACCATGTGGGTCCTGGAGATCAAACTCAAGTCATCAGGTTAGGTGGCAAGCACCTTTACCTGTTAAGACAACCTCACTGGCCCTCTTAACTGTCTTAGATCTCAAGAAGACAGTACAATGATAGCAACACAAGTCTAATCCTTCTGATTCCAGCAACCTCTTTCTCCTTGGTCTCTTCATCTTCCTTTGTTGTTATCACCATCATCATATCAAACTCATCAGAGCAGCCATTCAGTAAATGTTTTATGCTAGAATTTATTATTTATTTTTATTATTATTTAATTTTTTGTTGATTTATTTTTTTGTATATGAGTGTGCTGTCTGTATGTAGGTCTGTGCACCCCTGTCGTGCAATGCTGAGGAGGTCAGAAGAAGGCATCAGATTCCCCTGGAACTGGAGTTAAAGACAGTTCTTAGCTGCCACGTGGGTGCTGGGAATCGAACCCCGGTCCTCTGTAAGAACTATCGGGCACTCTTAATCACTGAGCCATCTCTCCAGCCCCTATGCTAGGATTTTTATGTGTTCTCTCAACCCTCATGACAGTTGCCCTTTATAGATATAAATACTAAGTGCAAATTGATCTCACAGGAAGTAATGATGACACTGGTTGGGAACCAGTTCTGTTGACATTAGCACGAGTTCTTCCCACCACAAGGAAGGACTGATTCTCGATCTGTGTGTATAGAAAAGAATGTAAGAGACAAGAGTTACTTCCTTGATTTGGCCAAATCTAGATAAGTTGACAAATTCAAGTTACTAGTCACAAAATATCCAGGACCCAGCAGTGAGATGGGGAACATCCTCAAGGTCTTAGCCAGGTTACTTGGTTGGCCATCTGCCTCTGATATCACTGATTCTCAATTTCAACTTCAGCATTGGTGACCTGGTAATTTCACAAAATATTATACTCATTAATATGTTTATATTTTTATGGTTAAAAACATAATTCTCAGAAATAAAACCTGAAATTTTAGATATAAAACTTGGTGAAGTTACCAGATAAAGATTATATTTTATTTCCTCAACAAAAATTGTACTGTATGCTGGACATGTTGGCCCATGCCTTTAATCCCAGCACTTGGGAGGCAGAGGCAGGTGGATCACTGTGAATTCAAGGCAGGCCTGGTCTACAAAGTGGGTTTCAGGACAGCTGGGGCTACAGGGATACCCTGTCTCAAAAAGACAAAAAAAAATTTTATAATCACCATTATGGAGCAAAAGTGTAATCAGAATATATACATATACACACACAGACATGCATGTGTGCATATATGTGTGTGTATGAATGGTTTGTTTGTTTGTTGAGACAGGGTCTCCCTGTACCAACTCGCACCTGGAACTCCCTATGTAGACCAGGCTAGACTTAATCTTACAGAGATTCACCTGCCTGTGTCTTTCAAGTGCTAGAGCAAAGGGCCTGTACCACTGCACCTGGCTGATAATAGTTATATTTTAACTTAAACTGTATTGATAGGAATAAATCATAGTAAACATGTTTTTTTTTCTAATGGCAGTTTTATTTTCCCTGAGTGGGAATTTAAAATTACTTCAATCTCTTTTAAGATAGTGAGTAGGAAAAGTGCTTAAATGGCGAAAACATTTGTAGCGAATGTTGAAGCAGCATTAAAGGATGCAAGGAGAGAACAGTTCTGGTGTCACAGTAAACAGCACACACCATTTTTCACTGATTTTCCCAAACAGTGTGCAGCAAAGGAAACCATCCACTTCATTTTCTCATGTTAGTACATATCCTTATGTAAATTAATCCTTGCACAATGTATCATTCCTTCAGTTTCACAATATTTCTGATCCTTTGAGTCTTATTTTGTCACTTCTGCTGGATCTTCTGAATTACATCACTGCCATGTTATAGAAAGAGTAAAATGTAGGTCGAAGTATGTCTTCAAAACCTCACTGTAGAAACACCAGAAGACACACAGGAATGAATAATGGGCTGTCCCTCTATAGCCTAATAATGATGCCACTGCTATTCTTCGGAAAAGTCATGAGGTAGATGTGCAGTTTAGTCTGCAATAATCTTCTTCTGGTGGATTTACGCAGACTTGAAAGCCATCTTCTCAAGTGAATTGGAATATAGCCAGCTTTATCTCACGATGATTATCAACTTCAACCTCTGAATATCATCCCCATCTACATACATGTTAGTGTGTTCACCACAAATCCCATTCTGAGAAAGTGGAGGAACAGGAGTGAAGACCCAGGATTCTACCCTAGGTTCAAGTCTGTGGCTGTGAAGAATTCACTTTTCATTCTGAAGGGTCAGTTTTTAATCTTTAAAATAAAGGAGTTGGGCTAGATCTGCAAGCTCCCTTCAGGATTTGCAATGCAGCAGTACCACTAGGCTGTGTGCAGTGAGGGAGGAATTCACTTTGAAAAAATTGATTAATAACATCATCGATAAAGTGATTCAGAATTTAATTGCAATCTTTATGATTATAGTACTTGTTTACTGACAAGGAACATTTGTACTAAAAAATACATTTTTCTGTCATGTAAACCAGAATTTACATCAGTGTTCCTTCAAGCTGACACTAGATTTGATCTATGATTACTGAGACTCCTCATCCCTGAACTCACTCATGCAAAATTTCTAGATCATCTTGAAATCACAAATTCTTAAGAAGCCATTTTCATTTAGCCTAGAGGTAACACTGGCCTCCACTGGAACCTGTGCCAGTTCAGAAAGAACTTTTGCCTCAGGGCTGCTGTGATTTGGAGTTGGTACTACAAGTAGTTATACCTGTACCTGAGACTCCCCCTATCCTGGACTTCAATCTGGGACCATCTGAGTTCTAGTTCTCCTTAAACCTGATTCCTACCCTACTTACCTGCATATACTGCAGCCCTTCTTTCCCATTACAACCTTTAAAGGGTATTTTTTCATCCTGTCGTCTCAGGTAGTTTGCATACATTTTATAGTAGTTTAGATTTTTGTTCAAGTAAAGAAAGAATTTGCAGCCAGGCATAGTGGTGAACGCCTTTAATCCCAGCACTCAGGAAGCAGAGGTAGGTAGATCTCTGTGAGCTCACAATCAGCCTGGTCTACATAAAATTTTGATGCTAGCATCTGGAATCAAGTCAGATATTATAATATCAAGTCATTAAAAATAAATTATTTTGAGGGTAAAGCATTTATATTTATTGTATTTTTAAATAGTTTATTGAGGGGTCATTTATATATTGTATAATTAACATGAGTGTGCTTTTTTATTTTAAAAATATCTTGTTTATGTGTGTGTTTTGCCTGCATGTATGTAAGTGCACCCATAACATGGAGTGCCCATGGAGGTCAGATGAGGATATTAAATCTGTAATAGGAGTTACAGAGGGTTGATAGCTGCCATGTGGTTACTCAGAACCAGAAGAACCAAACCTGTGTCCTCTGCTTTTTTTTTTTTTTAATCTTTTTGAGACAGGGTCCCAGCTGGCCTAGGACTCACTGTGTAGACGAAGCTGGACTTGAACTCAGAGATCCAACTGCCTCTGCCTCCCAAGTGGTGGGATTAAAGGCATGCATCACCTTGCCCTGCTGGATCCTCTGTTATTAACCACTGAGCAATCTCTCCAGCCCCCTGCATGACTGACTGACTGACTGATTGATTTGTTGATTGATTGATTGATTGATTGATTGATTTGTCTTCTTGAGACAGGGTTTCCCTGTAGCCCTAGCTGGCCTGGAACTCATCCACCTGCCTCTGTCTCCTGAGTGCTGGGATTAAAGGTGTGTGCCACCATACCCAGCCATATTTGTATTTTTAATACAGGCAAGTTTTAATTAATATAGATGCTTTAAGAGGTCTTCTGAGTACTTTTAATGGGATAGAGGGTTAACGGTGGTGTCATTTTTGTTATGTAAAACTTTAGCCTCTGGGCGTGGACTTGGGAGGCAGAGGCAGGCAAATCTTTGTGAGTTCAAGGCCAGCCTGGTCTACAGAGAGTTCCAGGCCATTGAGGCTAAATGGAGACCCTGTTCCCAAAATACCAAAACAAACAAACAAACAAAAAACTTTAATAAAATATTTTGTTGGGCATGGTAGCACACACCTTTAATCCCAGCACTCAAGACGCAGACAGACACAGGTGGACCCTGTGAGTTCAATGCCAACCTGGCCTAGAGAAAGAGTTCCAGGGAGACCCTGTCTCCAAAAAAAATCATAAAATTTTATAAAATGGACTAGGTCATATGCTATCATAAAAGTTTTATACCTAGGGCTGGAAAGATGACTTAGTGGTTGAGAGGACTGACTACTCAGCGGTTAAGAGCACTGACTACTCTTGCAGAGGATCTGGGTTTGATTCCCAGAACCCACATGGCAGCTAAGAACTGTCCTTCCTTATTTATACCAGTTCCAGAAGAATCCAACCCCCTCTTCTGACCTCCACAGCATTGCAGGACATGAGTTTACTCACATGTATGCAGGGGATACACTCATACATATAAAGTAATTATAAAAGTTGTATACCTGTAAGAAAATGTACATATGGTAAGAAAAACATGGCTGTTTCTACAGTCATATTTAGGGTAATTATTTTCTACTTTTATAGACTTTTTAATTCCTCAATTAGTATGTGTACTTTTAAGAGGAGAAGATAACTTTATTTATAAATTCTTTTTCTAGAAGTACGTACCATGAGCACTCCTCATCAGCCTGATCTGGTCATTTGGAAAGATCATAATGGTAGCTATAAACCATAATCTCACATTACTTTGTGTGGAATAAAGAAGAAATAATTTTACTGAGGAGACTGTCAAAAGTTAGTAAAGTAAAGGCGGGCAGAAGGGCATCTAAAAGAACCTTTCCATGTACGCAGTTCTCTCTAGTGGAAAGAACTGTCAGCTGAGCTGATGAGCAGGGGAGGTAGGGAGGCTGGAACACAGAGCAATTCCTTGGGGGCCAGCACTGACCTGAGAACAGAAGGAGGAAATCTGGGCCTCAGATTCCTGTGCATGATATTTTATCTGTTTCTTTAGTGTCATCAGTTTAGGACACCTTGAAAGTTATCCATAGATTGTTCAAAAAGAGGTAGGAATAAGGAATCCCATTTCAGAGTGAGCAAAGGAGTGTGAGAAAGAATGAGATGTCCAGTAACCTTAGGCCAGGGACATTTGTTAACTTTTTGTCAGTCAAAGATTTGTAAGTCTGAAGGCAATCTGCTCTGAAATAATGAGGGGGTATGCAAGGCTAGTTTAGGTAATGTAGATTTCAAATAAATTTGAAGAGGAAGAGGGTTTATTCTTCAGGTAGGATTCCCACACAAAATAGCACATTTAGCAATATAAGCTGTCTTCAAATCCTACTAAGGAAGTAGGAACAAAAATGCATTTAGTCCATTCTCAGAAGTTTAGTATTAGATAGAACAGGTTTTAATGATCCCAGTTAGAATAAAAAGAAATTTAAGATTAAAGAGACTAAATGACTTTCGTATTGTTAGTTTAACAAGGATGTTTTATTTTTTGACTATATAGTAATTAACTATGAATTGGATTAGGTATTAAACATGAGCTATAAAAGACTAAAAATTGTTCCCAGGAGTTTGCAGTCTTACAAAAGTGACATTATTTCAAAAACCGATATTTTCAATTAGTGGGATCAGAGTGCCGGGAGGGAAGTGCAGAAGTGCAGAAGGAATGATACCAAAAAATTGCCAATATTGAACTATTTCTTACCTACAAAAATAGAAATTTTTGAGACATGATCTCTGTATGTTGTACAGACTTTGAACTTGCTGTATAACTCAGGCTGACCTCAAACCTGTGATCCTCCTACCTTAGGCTGCCAAGTACTGGGATTACAGGTATGTATTACAATGTCTAACAAAATGGCATTTTCATATGGTTCATTCTAATGGAACTAAACCTAAATGATGTGATTCTTGATGAGGAAGGAGATCACAGGTAAAGGTATCTTCATCTAAAATCAAAAGACCAAAAATAAAATAATAAAATAAAATAAATTGAATAGAGTAAGTTAAATATGGAGTCTTATCAGCTACAACAGGAGACCTGACTAATGGGAGATTGGCTAGTGATAAATAAACAGGACTATAAAGAATACAGAAATAGTAGATCTAAAAGTCGACTACTACCCAGACCTAACACTGAGATAAACTCCCTATCTCTGTCCCAGGTCTGAGACATTGTTGAAGAGGGTGGTTATAACCATGACTCACTGCGTGGCAGAGAAGGTATGTGGTAGAAGTCCTAGAATGACACCCACTAGAATGCAGGGGAAACTGAGGCAGATGTCTGAGTGCACCCTGTGAGGAAACAGCCCAAGCCAATGCTGGGGAAGCCACTAGCTGCTCTTTGCTGCTAACTGCCTGCATCATTGGAGAAGCTGCCTGAGCTATAGGGCCTGGTGCTGGAGGAGCCATGTACACAAGCCAAGAGGTGGCTACCTGGTGCTAGAGAAGCTGGGTGTGCTGAAGAGGACAAGGGGTAGAGCACATTAAGATCAAGAAGGAAAAGCCCTCTTCCTGCAATCTTTCCACTGGCTTCTGTTGATAGCATGTGGCATTATGTCAGCGGCAAATAAAAACTATTAAAAAGACCAGTTGCACTGTACAGCAGGCAGCGAAGAGTGATTTGTATCCTGCACCAGTAGGATGCAATATACTTAGTATGAAAGTAAAAACTAAAGGTGAATCTCTATACTTGTTCAAACATACAGGATGAAACCCACAGTAGTCCCCACTTGCTAAAAGAACTCCAAGAAAATCACACAGTGCTTTATTTTGGCATTGACTGAAAGAGAAAAATCCTGACCCATGGAAGACTACAGTCTAAATTTATGCCACCCACATGGTCCAAAAATCTTCAAAATAAAATTAACTTTAAAGTGATGCTAGGTTGGTAGTGTTCCTGGAGAGTTTGAAAAACATTAACACACATCCTTTCAGAAGAAAGGTGCCTTCAATCCAGGCCTCAAAAAAGCCTTGCAAATAAATGCCAAGAATTACTAGGTCACTACTAAAAAATCACAAAATATGTGGCTGGAGATATGGCTCAATGGACAAAGCACTCATTGCACAAGTGAGTTCAGATTCCCAGCACCCACCACCTCAGTGAGGTGTGGTGGCCTGCCTATCATCCTAGAGCTTGGGAGACAGAGACAGGGCATCTCTCAGGCAAACTAGCAAGCCGGTTGGCTAACCAGACTAGCTGAATCAGTGAGGCTGGACTCAATAAAGAGTGAGTGATAAAGGAACTTAAAAAAGACACCTGATGTTAATCTCTGGCCTCTATAGGTACTACCTACACATTTGTGTGCACATTCACCCACACATGCATGTACACACATGTATATGAACATGTGTACATGCATGCACATATACATACATATGCAAAAGTAAAATGACAAAATACAGAAAGTATCCACAATAATCAAGAATCAGCAGCAATAAAATCACATAGGCTTCAACTGCAAAAAAATCAAGACCATTAGTATGTTTAATAAAGATTAAAAAAAATAAACAACTAAATCCAGCACTTGAGAGCTTTGAATAGGGTTGCTGTAGGTTCACAGTTACATAACAAGACCCTTTCTCAAAAAACAAAACAAAAAAAGCAGAGAGGGAGATTTTAAAAGATGACCAAAGAGGCCTGGGCCTAAGTGACACATTTACAATGGACCCTCTCACCAAAGGCTCATGGAACATAGGGTAACTGGACTTAGAGAGAATACTAGTGTATCTCTCAAGTCTCACTAGCAAAGATTCCTTGTGCAACAGAGGGTGATGGACACAGAAGGCCACAACTGGCCAAAGTGTCAAGAATAAGAAACTGCGGAGTGTGTATCCCTGGATAGTACTCCTATGTTAAACCTCACCCACCCATGGCTCAGGGACCATTGGGGAAGAGGGGGCAAAAAGATTGTAAGAGCCAGGGTTGGTGCATGATCATAGGAAACAGATTCTTCCAGACCTCTTCCTCCTCCTCTTCCTCCTCCTCCTCCTCCTCCTCCTCCTCCTCCTCCTCCTCCNCTGAAGGCAATCTGCTCTGAAATAATGAGGGGGTATGCAAGGCTAGTTTAGGTAATGTAGATTTCAAATAAATTTGAAGAGGAAGAGGGTTTATTTCTTCTGATATAATGATTACATTGACATAAGATGAGGTGACTGAAAACAGTATAACTCTTGAAAGAACCCTATTTTACATTAAGATTATACACATTCCTTTATCATATAATTTGACACAATTATTGGTTTCTGATACAAAAATATGTATTTTATTTTAAAGATGCCTTTAAAGCAAGGCTATGAAAACTCAGAAGGAAAAAAAATCTATCACATATTTTGCTCAGCAATAATAACTTAGTTTGCCAAACTCATCAAATAAAATTATCCTAGGCTATAATTTTTATACATTAGTAATTTAAAAAATTAATCATTATTAACATTATCAGACACTGAAATCACTTGGATTGAGGGAATATTTTTAGATTTCAAAGCCTAGACAAGCATTTGAAAGATGACTGAATGGCATAACCTCAGTGTAATGTTATTTCAAGAAGCAAAATAGAATATAGCTTGAATCTTGCACAATGCACTGGAACTTGCCACACTGCCTTCTGTCAATCCAGACTCCTGGACAATCGCAGATCTGATGGGTTACTAATATTCTGCTTTGGGACAAACTCAAACCAAGGTAATGGCCATGTCCTGCTGGCAGTTTTAATTAACTCAAAGTTTTAAGGACTTACTAGCTAAGTCTTCCTTCCACTAGTAGATTGTAGACTGTTTTTTCAAAAAGTCTTGGAGATAGATACATTAGCATTCTCTCTGTGATGTCAACATGTCCAACACCCATGCAAACTCCATCAGATAAAACCCAGCATAGAACTGGGGAAATGGGCAGCAGGCCCCCCAACTTTAGTGGAAGAACTACTGGTAGCTTATCACTGCTGGTTGAGGAAGAGCTAATCTTCTTTAAGGGAGTAACTTTAGATAGGCTGACAAGACCCCAGTAGATGAACTTGCACTGAGGAACATCTGGGTATTCAAACTTGACTTGGTAGCTGTTAACATATATGGCAGAATGCATGAAATCTGGAGTAAAGGGAGATGTGGATGGGGGAAGGAGTATAAAGATGATTAAGATGTTTTGTATGAAGTACACAAAATTATACATACATATATATATATATATATATATATATATGAATGTCTTGAAGATTTTTATTCTATAAGCTTCCATGGGATAGGGAACTTCTAATACATTCTCTGAAGATGGGTGTTTTAGCTAAGTAGAACATGTCAAGACCCTACTTACCCCTCATGTAGCCCAACCAAGGATTCTGGATGTGTAGGACACTAAGAAGACAAAATATAAGAAGAAATATAAGAAGGTGATCTTTTGTGGTTGAGAACATAAAAATGGATTGGAAGCCAGAAAAAAGGAATAAATTCAAGAGTTACCAATTTGTTACATAAGTTGTTATGTATTTCACAGACATCTCTCACAGATACACACACACACACACACATACACACACACACACACACACACACACACACTACCCCTTCAGCAAAGACAGTCTTTCAATTTCAAAAGATAATCAATTATTAGCATTCTTACCATTTATAAGCTAGGAAAATTCATGGTAGCAGATGGGTTCATCCTTACTGAGAAGAATTATCTCTTTAATAAGAATCATAAATAATAAAATACCTTTAAAGCCTAGGCCATTGTGTATGGGATATGTCTTATTAGGAAATTATAAAACAAATAAAACATCACACTTATTAACAATTTTTATCCACATGACTCATTCCTTCTAAATTTCTACTCCCCCAATAATGGTGATTTCAAAGAGTCTGCAAGAATATGAACTTTTATTTTTTAATTTTTTAAAATTTTATTTATTTTTGTATGTGTATGAATGTACTGTCTGCATGTAGGTTTGTGCACCCGTGTTGTGCAGTGTTGCAGAGGTCAGAGGAGGGTGTCAGATTCCCCTGGAACTGGAGTTAAAAAGATGGTTCTCAGCTGCCATGTGGGTGCTGGGGATCGAACCCAGGTCCTCTGCAAGAGCAGTTGGCACTCTTAATTGCTAGGCCATTTCTCCAGCCCCAAGAATATTAACTTTTATATTATGAAATAATTAATACATCATTATATTTTAAAGAAAGTAAGTACTCTATCTCATGCAATGCACCAAAACTGAAATAATCAAATAGGATTGGATAGCAAAGGTCGAATAAAGGTGAGTCTGATTTTAGGATTGGAGAGGAAGACTCTTCTTAACATAAAATCAATGCAAGAAACACTAGAAAAAATTATGTATCAATCTGTAATTAAGATATTTGGCTATCCAGGTACCGTGGCTCACACTTATAATCCCAGCACTTGGAGGCTAACTTGGATAGATTGCTACAAGTTTAGAACAGCCTGAGCTTCATACTGTGTTCCAGTCCAGCCTAGACTACAACTTAAAACCCTATCTCAAAAATTATTTCACCATGTAAATATATAAAAATTCATAAACCTATCATAAAACACGTGAAAATAAGGAAAATTCAAAATATGTGGAAAATTATTTCATAGCCATAATCTATATAAAGAAGTCTTCAAAGTAAAAATATGGTGATTCCGTATTTATTATTAGTTTCTAAACACAGTGAATCAGTCTTTCTAAATATTGCCTGCTCCAAATGAAAGGTTTTCAATATTTTGAAATTTTTAAACAGCAGGTACATATAGAGACCTAATATCAAAAGGAATACCGACTATAAACACACAAAAAAAATTCATGTTACTAAAAAGTTTCAAAGTACAATTGAAAGTAAACAATATTATTCACAGTTAAATTCCTTATTTCCTTCTAACCCATCTTCTTTTCGGACATGAATTCAAATGCTGCTCTTGTGTTGGAGTGAAAATTAGTGTATAATTTCTGGAAGGAAATTTGGCAACTGTTAAAACAGACATAGAAATGTTTGCATGCTTTGATCCAGGGAATTACCGCACAAATTTCTTTTAAGGAAACAATGAGAGATGCACATAAATATTTGAAGAATGTTTGTCTTAATAGTACAGTTCCAAAAAGTGAACAACATAAGTATGCAAATAATTGGATAAATTAGTGATGCTGTTTCATATCATAGAATATTAGTGACTAAAACCATGTTTTTTGAAGAGTACTTGACAATGCTTACAACATTCCTTCGAATGGAAAGGGGAGAACACAGCTTTTATAATTTTTTATATAGTTTTTATCTGATCTTAGTTTTCAAAATGCTCATCAAAAAAGTGTTAAAAATAATGATCCTGAAGCTAGGTGTGCTGGTGCATCCCTTTACTCCCAATACTCCAGAGGCAGAGGCATGCAGATGTTTATGTGTTTGAAGCCAGGCTGGTCTACATAGTGAGTTCCAGGCAAACTACATACTGAAGCCCTGTTTTTTTATTTTTTAAGAAAGAAAGAAAGAAAGAAAGAAAGAAAGAAAGAAAGAAAGAAAGAAAGAAAGAGAAAGAAAGGCATGAAAACATTGATTGTATTAGCTATAGTTAGCAGGATTTAAAACTTTTTATTTTAAATACACTTTGTGCTTTTTCAAATCGGTCTACAATTAATCATATTTGAAAAGTCAAATCTCGTTACTAGAAGAATGATTCTTCAGGTAGGATTCCCACACAAAATAGCACATTTAGCAATATAAGCTGTCTTCAAATCCTACTAAGGAAGTAGGAACAAAAATGCATTTAGTCCATTCTCAGAAGTTTAGTATTAGATAGAACAGGTTTTAATGATCCCAGTTAGAATAAAAAGAAATTTAAGATTAAAGAGACTAAATGACTTTCGTATTGTTAGTTTAACAAGGATGTTTTATTTTTTGACTATATAGTAATTAACTATGAATTGGATTAGGTATTAAACATGAGCTATAAAAGACTAAAAATTGTTCCCAGGAGTTTGCAGTCTTACAAAAGTGACATTATTTCAAAAACCGATATTTTCAATTAGTGGGATCAGAGTGCCGGGAGGGAAGTGCAGAAGTGCAGAAGGAATGATACCAAAAAATTGCCAATATTGAACTATTTCTTACCTACAAAAATAGAAATTTTTGAGACATGATCTCTGTATGTTGTACAGACTTTGAACTTGCTGTATAACTCAGGCTGACCTCAAACCTGTGATCCTCCTACCTTAGGCTGCCAAGTACTGGGATTACAGGTATGTATTACAATGTCTAACAAAATGGCATTTTCATATGGTTCATTCTAATGGAACTAAACCTAAATGATGTGATTCTTGATGAGGAAGGAGATCACAGGTAAAGGTATCTTCATCTAAAATCAAAAGACCAAAAATAAAATAATAAAATAAAATAAATTGAATAGAGTAAGTTAAATATGGAGTCTTATCAGCTACAACAGGAGACCTGACTAATGGGAGATTGGCTAGTGATAAATAAACAGGACTATAAAGAATACAGAAATAGTAGATCTAAAAGTCGACTACTACCCAGACCTAACACTGAGATAAACTCCCTATCTCTGTCCCAGGTCTGAGACATTGTTGAAGAGGGTGGTTATAACCATGACTCACTGCGTGGCAGAGAAGGTATGTGGTAGAAGTCCTAGAATGACACCCACTAGAATGCAGGGGAAACTGAGGCAGATGTCTGAGTGCACCCTGTGAGGAAACAGCCCAAGCCAATGCTGGGGAAGCCACTAGCTGCTCTTTGCTGCTAACTGCCTGCATCATTGGAGAAGCTGCCTGAGCTATAGGGCCTGGTGCTGGAGGAGCCATGTACACAAGCCAAGAGGTGGCTACCTGGTGCTAGAGAAGCTGGGTGTGCTGAAGAGGACAAGGGGTAGAGCACATTAAGATCAAGAAGGAAAAGCCCTCTTCCTGCAATCTTTCCACTGGCTTCTGTTGATAGCATGTGGCATTATGTCAGCGGCAAATAAAAACTATTAAAAAGACCAGTTGCACTGTACAGCAGGCAGCGAAGAGTGATTTGTATCCTGCACCAGTAGGATGCAATATACTTAGTATGAAAGTAAAAACTAAAGGTGAATCTCTATACTTGTTCAAACATACAGGATGAAACCCACCGTAGTCCCCACTTGCTAAAAGAACTCCAAGAAAATCACACAGTGCTTTATTTTGGCATTGACTGAAAGAGAAAAATCCTGACCCATGGAAGACTACAGTCTAAATTTATGCCACCCACATGGTCCAAAAATCTTCAAAATAAAATTAACTTTAAAGTGATGCTAGGTTGGTAGTGTTCCTGGAGAGTTTGAAAAACATTAACACACATCCTTTCAGAAGAAAGGTGCCTTCAATCCAGGCCTCAAAAAAGCCTTGCAAATAAATGCCAAGAATTACTAGGTCACTACTAAAAAATCACAAAATATGTGGCTGGAGATATGGCTCAATGGACAAAGCACTCATTGCACAAGTGAGTTCAGATTCCCAGCACCCACCACCTCAGTGAGGTGTGGTGGCCTGCCTATCATCCTAGAGCTTGGGAGACAGAGACAGGGCATCTCTCAGGCAAACTAGCAAGCCGGTTGGCTAACCAGACTAGCTGAATCAGTGAGGCTGGACTCAATAAAGAGTGAGTGATAAAGGCACTTAAAAAAGACACCTGATGTTAATCTCTGGCCTCTATAGGTACTACCTACACATTTGTGTGCACATTCACCCACACATGCATGTACACACATGTATATGAACATGTGTACATGCATGCACATATACATACATATGCAAAAGTAAAATGACAAAATACAGAAAGTATCCACAATAATCAAGAATCAGCAGCAATAAAATCACATAGGCTTCAACTGCAAAAAAATCAAGACCATTAGTATGTTTAATAAAGATTAAAAAAAATAAACAACTAAATCCAGCACTTGAGAGCTTTGAATAGGGTTGCTGTAGGTTCACAGTTACATAACAAGACCCTTTCTCAAAAAACAAAACAAAAAAAGCAGAGAGGGAGATTTTAAAAGATGACCAAAGAGGCCTGGGCCTAAGTGACACATTTACAATGGACCCTCTCACCAAAGGCTCATGGAACATAGGGTAACTGGACTTAGAGAGAATACTAGTGTATCTCTCAAGTCTCACTAGCAAAGCTTCCTTGTGCAACAGAGGGTGATGGACACAGAAGGCCACAACTGGCCAAAGTGTCAAGAATAAGAAACTGCGGAGTGTGTATCCCTGGATAGTACTCCTATGTTAAACCTCACCCACCCATGGCTCAGGGACCATTGGGGAAGAGGGGGCAAAAAGATTGTAAGAGCCAGGGTTGGTGCATGATCATAGGAAACAGATTCTTCCAGACCTCTTCCTCCTCCTCTTCCTCCTCCTCCTCCTCCTCCTCCTCCGCCTTCTTCTTCTTCTTCTTCTTCTTCCTCATCTTCTCCCCAGCTGGCCAGGAACTATGTAAACCAGACCAGGCTGACCTTGAACTCATAGAGATCTGCATACCTCTACCTTCCAAGTGCTGCGATTAAAAGTGTGCACCACCAAGCCCGGCTGAGAGTAAATATTCTTTAAGGGAATGACTCTAGATAGATAGCCCGAGGAGTTTCCAGTGGATGAATCCACACTGGGAGACATCTGGGTGCACAACTTGAGTAGATAGGCCTTAACATAGATGACAGAATACATGAAATCCAGTGGTAGGGGTGTCTAAATATGATTAAGATATATGTGGGGCTGAAGAGATGGCTCAGCAGTTAACAGCACTGACTGCTCTTACAGAGGACCTGGATTTTATTCCCAGCATTCACATGGCAGCTAACAACCATCCATAACTCCAGTTCCAGGGGATCTGACACCTTCTTCTGACCTCCACAGACATTGCATGACATGGGTGCAATTACACACAGCAGCCAATACACTCATACACACAAAATAAAAATAAATAAATAAGGTATATGAAATGCACAAAAATTCAGTAAAAATGTACATGAACAATTATTGATAAAAGATGAGCAAGATCGTGTGGTGTTGGTGGCATAGTAGCAAAATAGCTGCCTTCCAAAGAGGAACAGATAATTTGAAAATTAATCACAAAGAACCTCTAAAAATGAAAATTCTATGCTTGAAATTTTCCAGTGGTTGGTTTAGAAGTATAGACTTACAAGAAGGATTGAATTAAAGAAGATAATAATTTGTATTATTTGATCCTAGACTTAAAATTAAAATAATTAAAAAACAAAATTATATGCAAAACAAAGAACAGATTAAACACTTCTGAAGTATCAATTTAAAAAAAGAACTGAAAATTATGCGAATTGGGCCCAAGAGATAATTCAACAGGTAAAGGTGCCTGTTGCAAAGGTTGATTACCTGAGTTTGAGAACTCGATGGCAGAGGGAGAGAGCTGACCTCCACAAGTTGCCCTCTGACCTGTGTGTGCATGTCCACACACACACACACACACACACACACACACGCACACACAGACACACACAAATCAATAAATAAATGTAAAATTTTTCAAAAATTATACAAAATGTAATGTAGGGAGACAAAGACGGAGAAAATATGAGGGGACATTCAGTGAGAAATTTTATCCACATCAAAATTGAAGTCCAGTAATTTTTAAAATTTTATTTATTTATTTTATTTATGTGTATGAATGTACTGTCTGCATGTAGGTTTGTGCACCCGTGTCGTGCAATGCCACGGAGGTCAGAAGAGGGTGTCAGTTTCCCCTGGAACTGGAGTTCTCCTGGAATTGGAGTTACAGATGGTTCTCAGACACCATGTGGGTGCTGGGGATCGAACCAGGTCCTCTGCAAGAGCAGTCGGTACTCTTAACCGCTAGGCCATCTCTCCAGCCCCCTGAATTCCAGTAATTTTAAGAGAGTTAAAGGGGGAACGCTAATGTAGGCCTGGTCATGATAACTCAAAATAGAATTTGTGGCAGGTGAGAGTTGTTAGATGAATACATGACTAAATAGACATATTAAGTTTCATTCAATGGATGTGATTTGTTCTTTATATTAACACGTGCTGTCTTCCTACAGTATAAACATGCCTTTGTAAATCCTTACACCAAACTTTCAATGGTTTCCCATTGTCTTTGTCATGTGTTTCATTGCTCTGTAATGGAACATGAGCTTTTATAGCACAATCCCATCTTATTTATGCAGCCCTAATTTTCACATCTTTCTTCATTATACTGCAGCCATCCTAGGCATCCTTTTATAATTTAATTATTTTGCTTCATCTCCCCATTATTTTCTCATTGTTTTCTTTTGTTTGAGGTTTTTATTTTTTCCTTTAAGTCCCAGCTCAAATATTATGCACTATATAGTTTTTCTTGTCTCACTCCCAGGATAATTACTAGCTTATTTTTCTCTTCTCACAGAATTTTATTCATCCCTCTAGTCACTTGTGAAATGTACCACAATTTATCAGGTTCAGATGTTAAAGTGGCTGTTCTCTAACATGTAGAAGAGAAGCTCTTCGAGGACAGTAATTGTTTTATTCATTTTGTGCCTCAAACTTCTAGCACAATGCTTCCTATATAACTCATAGTCCCAAATTACAGACTCAGTCACAAGATAGAAAAAACTAGCATTGTATTCAGGAAGACACAGTTCTTTGGTATGAAAAAATACTGCAAATCTTGATCACCTAATTGAAAAATATACATCTTTTTACAGAAAGGGAATAATCAGAGCATAAATTTAACTGGAAAAGGACTGTCATTTTCATGTACAAAAGAAACTATACTCATCCAAATAATTGTAAAATAACTGAAGGTTATTAGCTGTTGCATGAACAATGCAAGTATACTTCTCATTTGGCAGGCCAACATTATGACCCTTGATGTGGGTTTGTAAATGGATTAATCTTCACTATAAATATAATGCTAAAATATGTTTGAAAATTAATACAAGGTAAACTGAGACAGAGATGTGATAACATCATTAAAGTCTACAAACAACCTAGACATTTTGCTGTGTGCCAGGCCTACTGACACTCCTGTTTTTGCTAAGCAGAAGTATTACAAGAAATAAAGAGGAGGCAAGCAAATATCTAGGTCAGATTAGGGAGCCAGAAGAAAAGTTACATTTGCAGCACATCGAAGCCAAAAATTATCTCAATGAGTCTATTTAATGGTCACTTGGTGTTCAAAAAGTAACCCAAGTTAAATATTTTAAGGTGCAACATTTATCCTATGTGCATCACAAAAGACAAAGCTTTTTTCTTCTTAATATGAGAAATTATTATAAATCATACAAGACCACAATTTTCCACACAAACAAAACTGAAGGACCTGGTATATTTCTATGATTAATAGTAGTTCATTCCAGAAGTTATCCTGAGGGATAGACATCTTCTCCCACCATGTTGAGAGCCACTGTGATAAGGCCTGTTAGTGTCTTAATCATTCTTTCTCCTTCACACAGCTTTCTTGAGGAATTTGACACTCCATAACACTGAGAGAAACAGGCTTTATTTAAACATGCATAACCCATGATTACTGTTTCTTGGTGGTGACTTAAGGTACTATATAACCATGCTCATTTAGCCTTATGCTCATTAATCCAATCATTGAGTTGAGTTCCTGGTTCAAACATGTAATGCATGTTTGCTAAGCAGATAGGGAGCTCTGAAATGAGAGGTCATGTCATTTGGGAAAGAGGGAGGACAGAGAAATAACTGGCAGTAGTTTCTGATAGCTTTCTAATTTTCAGTCTAGTGTAGGTATAAGACTTAGAAATTCTTTCTGGCCTTGGGTTCCACAGTTGGCTTGGACTTAGTTTCCACGTAAGCTTTCTCTAGAGTGTTTCTTTTTTGTTGTTGTTCTTTTTGAGACAGGGTCTCCCTGTAGCTCCAGCTGTCCTGGAATTCACTCTGTAGACCAGGCTGGCCTTGAATTTACAAAGATCCACCTGCCTCTGCCTCCTAAGTGCTAGGATTAAAGGTGTGCGGGTGTGGTGGCGCATGCCTTTAACCCTAGCACTTGGGAGGCAGAGGCAGGCGGATCTTTGTGAGTTCAAAGCCAGCCTGGTCTACAATGTGAATTCCAGGACAGCTGGGGCTACAGGGAGACCCTGTCTCAAAAAGACCAAAAAANAAAAAAAAAAAAAAAAAAAAAAAAAGATCTTTGAATATTAGGACAGAGACTTAAAAAATAAATTAGAAAAATACCCACATTTTAATTTATAAAGATCTGAGAAATACACAGTTTCTTAAACTACAACCAGCACACCTAGACTGCTAAATATTTTGGCATGTTTATCCTTTCTTTGTTTTTGTCTAAAAGTTTTACTTTTTTTTTATGTGTATGAGTGGTTTTGCCTGCATGTACATAAGTGTATCAAGAGTATGCAATGCCATAGAGCCCAGAAGAGGGCATCAGATCTTCTGCAAAAAACAACCAGTGCTCTTAACCACTGAGCACAATCTCTCCAGCATATTTCTTCTTTATTAAGGTTTAAGAAATAAGATTGGTTGGGCTGGGCATGGTGGTGCATGGCCAGCTGGGGGTATTAGGGAGAACTGTTTGAAAAACAAAAACAAAAATAAAAAAAAAAGAAAGAAGCCGGGCATGGTGGCACACGCCTTTAATCCTAGCACTTGGGAGGCAGAGGCAGGCAGATCTTTGTGAGTTCAAGGCCAGCCTGGTCTACAGAGCGAGGTCCAGGCCAGCTGGGGCTACAGGGAGACCCTGTCTTGAAAAGACCAAAAAGAAAAAAAAGAAAGAAAGAAAGGAAAAGAAAGAAGAAAAAGGGAAGGAAGGAAGGAAGGAAGGAAGGAAGGAAGGAAGGAAGGAAGGAAGACTGGAATTGGGAATTCTTAATATTCCTCATTTCAGATCAGCTTTCAGAGTGGCTTTTTTAGCAGTTGTCAAACATGTCCTATAAAGAGCTAGATGTAAATATTTTAGGCCCTGTGGGCCATTGATCTCCTGTGCCTTGTATCCTTGTTTGTGAAATCTCTGCAAAAAGACATTCATAGACAAAACAGAAGTGAACTGAGGACCCCCCCAAAGAAGCAGTGGCCAAATTTGGTCCTTGCCTGTAATTTGTTGATCCATGCACTAGACAGAATAACACTGGATCTAACCAACTTCAAGTATTCTTATAAATTCCCTGAGACAATGGAAATGTGTTTCTTAGGCTTTTGTTTTCTAGTCTGTAAAATGAACGTGTGATAATTCTATTTGGGCTCATAAACTGTGATACGGAATATTTAATTAGATAGGCTAGGTGGTATTAACCATAGCAAAGTGGTAAGTACAGTGCCCAGTACAGAATTTATTCAACAAGTATTAATCTGTGTCCGACTGTTTCTAAGCACCTGAGAGATATCAGGAAAAGAACAAAACCCACAAAACTAGCACTAAGTGCTATTATTATTTGTAAGAGGTATATGGAACACTAGAAAGAGGTTCATGAACTCTACACATTTCACTGACCAATCACCTATTAAATAAGAAGCTTTTAAACATTTTAAACACTGATAAATTAAATTAAATTAAATGCCAGGAACTATAAATATCCCTATAACAAGAGAGGAAAGATAAATCACATTGTAATTGCTGAGAACTGTAATTTGGCATAATGTTATACATAAAAGATGTACTTAGCTGGGCATGATGGCTCACGCCTGTAATCGTAGCACTCAGGAGACTGAGGCAGGAGAATTAGAAGTTGGAGGCCAGCCTGTGCTACCTAGCCAGATCTCATCTCCAAGAAAAGTGTTTATTATGAAATTTAAGTGATTTGCTTCTTTGTGTACATAAAAAAAAAAAAAACAATTTCAAACTGTCAGTTTAGGGCTGGGCATGGTAACCTATACATTTCATCCCAGCACTGCGAAGGCAGAGATGGGGAAATCTCAGTGATCTATATAGAATCTATATAGACCAGAACCTGGTCTATATAGAGAGTTCCAGGTCAGCTAGAACTAAGTAGTGAGACCCTGTCTCAAAAAAAACAAAAACAAAAAAAAAAAACCAAGCAAAACAAACAAATAAGAAAACAAATGGGTACCTTATATATAGTCAACCTTGAAAGAAGAATCTTACTGTTAGGCTTCTGGGGAGGTCTAACAGGCTCAGTTAAGTTTCTAATAAAGCCTTGACTGCAGAGACTAAAGCTATAAAGGGCTTAGGAAACCTCATGCTTGTCTCCTGTGCTTCTTCTAGACAAAGGTCAAGAGTCAAATGGCTGGGAGAGAAGCTCATAACATTGTTCTCTTAACACAGTCTGAAGGTATTTTCCAGATTGCAGATAAGTAGATTATAGAGAGGAGTCATCCCACACAAGCAAACCTGAGCAAGCTCTCCAAGTCCAAGAAATCCTTAGCCTATATGGACCCAAACTATGGGGTCCTTGCAATACCACAGTATTGGCCTGACCCCTTTGTCAAGGGCTCAAGACTTACTGTAAACTATGGTATTCTTTTTCATTTTGGCTACATAGGGAGTAAGATTGGGATGAAGAGAAAATATAGGGGGAAAGGGAGAGAGAATATTCCCCACTCACAAAGGAGGAAAATCGAGTAAAAGCAGTTATTGAGATGGGAAGCAGGAACTGCTTTTCCTCATGGTGAATCCTGAGAGCCAGGCTTGGCAGTCCCGGGAGCCATGTATCTGATCTACTTGCCCAGGGATTCTGGGAAAGGTGGTGAAGGCTTTGCTTGTTTCCTTCTCTTACATTCAGAAACACAAATTTCTCCAGTGATCTAGACCCTGGGCCAAGATGCACAATCAGCAGTACCTTAATCATCTGGCCAACCATGGAAAATACAGATTCCTGGGCCAACCGAAACATACTGAATTGTAAGTGCTGACCTAGAGGAGAGGGGCTACTGTGAGGCAGAATCCAATACTCTGCATGTTTGTTTGTTTGTTTGTCGTTCTGTTGTTTGTTTTATCAATACCCCAGTTGACAAAGTACAGATCAAAGCTGCTTTCCTTTCTAGAAAAACTTTTCTTAACTAATTCTTCCCTAAATCATGCTTAATTCTCAAAATTAGAAGGGTCGCTATGCACAAACTGGTGGTGTCGAGTCTATCTGGAAGAATTTCTTGGCTAAAAGTCACTAATAGTGATGGTTTCCTTAAATCTAGATAGGTGCATTAGGTAGGGCTAAGCAGGCAGGGCTAAGTTGCTGGAGTTCTGTGTCCCATAAATGGGGTAGTTAACCTAGGCTCCACAGGTACCTAAAAGGGACTCATGGATAGGGAGAATTTTACTTCCCAAATTCACAAATATCTAATTGAAAACAATGGTTCTCTCCTAGGAATTTGGCAACTAGCCATATTAGTGTTAAGTGGTATCTCAGACTGTCACAGATATTCCTGTTACCACATTTCAGCTGTTATCTGAAGTACCATTTATGCTCAAATTAAGTTGTGTTTAGACTTGTCATTAAATCTTTTAAAATGCTAATAAGAGACACAGCTCATACCCTCTCACACATTTTAGAAATATTTTGAAAACTGCATCAATATAGTTGGCTGTCTTTGTAATTCTATAATTTTATTGTATTATACATTGAGATACATAGTTCCTTATTTGGGGCAGACAAGGTATTATGTTCTCAAGTCTCTCTTTTAAACTCATTTTGTAGCTTAGGATGACATTGAATTTCTGACCCCTCTCTGATACCTCTCAAGGGCTGGGATTACAGGTATGTGCTACCATGCCTAGTTAATGGGACTGAACCCAGTGTTTTATGGGTAGGCAAGCACTCTGCCAACTGAGCTACAGCCCCAGTCCTGAGAAATTTTATTTATTGGCTTCACCTTCCTCAATTTTCCACTTATATATTATATGCCTTCACATAGTATTTCCAAAGAAGTCTATGGAACTTAAGAGAGGTTAAGAACACCTGTTATAAGTAATTCCCAAACTATCAAATGGTTTTGAAACAATAAGCAAAGCATACTTTGAGATTTTGGTTGGATTAACTCTGGATTAATCATCACCAGTAACATACCGGAAGCTTCCCGACTACTACCTATACCTCTCAGATGGAAGAAAAAAATTTCATCAACCTTCTTCACTTAAGCAGCTTCATCACTGACATTCCATGGAATCTACTCCATTGGCCCTGGACAATCTCATACAGAGTGGACATTATCTTACAAGTCTTAGGTCCTTTACTTATTTTCTGAACATTAACCTGACAAAAGTACTTTGCCCTCCACTTGGTTTTAAGAGTTCTGCGTGCTTTGTGGGAAAGAACTATGAGTTATGTTTTCTACTAGGACAGCGGTTCCCATGTTTGTTATCTTGTGTGAAGTAAACATGAATGCCTGGGTTTACATCTTTTTCCTACCACTCATTAGCTGCCTGACTTAGTGCAATTGTTCTCCCTGCCTCTGTTTCTTCATCTGTAATGTGAAGATGACACACATGTACACTCAGGACAGCACTTAGCATGTAGTGAGCATGTGACAGATGTTAGCTGTTATTAAATATACAGATTTTGGGGACACAGTCCAAACTCCTGGTTCATACTTGCTGGGGTCTTTACTATCTTCATTTTATCAGGCTCCATGGGTCATTTAATATCTGTCAGAGCATTCTACTTTCCATGATTGCCCCCTAAGAAGCCATTTTAGGTATTTATTCCCTAACTATCCCCTGAAATTTTAGTGTCATAGATATATGGTACTATATATCTGTTTACATAGTTGGTCATTTGAAATATGACATAATTGGAATACCTCATTTCATATCCCCACTCTACCGAAAGCCAATTTAAAAAATTCCTCCTGGTTGAGAAAGTGTGCTTTCAAATAGATTGGGTTCTTCATCTCAACTAAACATGAGAATAGAATAAGGAAGCTAAGTAAATTAGACTAAGTAAATTAGAATCAGCATGGATGTTGTTCTTAAAGATCTCTAGATGGCTATAGCTTGCAGCTACAAGTGACAAAGTTTGAGATTAGGATCTAGTCAACAAGTAGGACCTACAAAACGAATATAAACAGTGCACAGTGACTAGAACAGAAAGCACTGCAGAAGTTCAGAATAAGGAAAAACTAATACAGAGTAGTCTGATTAGCAAAGGTTTTCTCAGCTGGGTGCAGGCTTTTGAAAAGACACTGAGCTGGAACTGGGGGTGGTGGCGCATGCCTTTAATCCTAGCACTTGGGAGGCAGAGGCAGGCAGATCTTTGTGAGTTCAAGGCCAGTCTGGTCTACAGAGCAAGTTCCAGGACAGCAGGGGCTATAGGGAGACCCTGTCTCGAAAAGACAAAAAATAATAATAAATAAATAAATAAATAATAAAAAAAGAAAAAAGAAAGAAAAGACAATGAAAAAGAAATTTCCAATTACCATTAGAAAGTCACATGTCCAAAGGTATAAAAGTGCCACAAGAAAACCTAATGGACTAAATGACACCCCTGAAAATCTATATCCACTTGAACCTTGTGCAGTTGACCTTGTTTGGAAAACAAAGTTTATTGCAGATATAACTGAACTTGGGAGTTCAAGAGGAACCTTAAGAATTAGGGTGGGCCCTTAATCCAATGGCAGTGTCCTCAGAACCTATGAAAGAAGGAGCAAAGTCCACGTGAAGACAGAGGTAAAGATTGGGAGGGTATATCCCTAAGCCAAGAAGCACTAAGGACTGTCAGCTGCCACCAGCTGCCACCAGAAGCTGGTAGACAATACGCAGGATCGGAGCTCCCTAGACACTTCAGAGAGAAACAGACGTGCTCACAGTTCTGTGTCAGACTTCTTTTTTGTTTTTATCTTTTATTGAAGTTTTGTGCATTTCATATATCACTTCTCAGTTCAATCCGGACTCATTTCCCCCTCCATGCCTCCCGCCCCCCCCAAGTTCATGCAGTCTGCCATACATGTCCTTCCTCTTCTGAGTCTTTTCAAAGTTTTTCAAAGCAGAATATTATTTTTTTTTTTGGGGGGGAGAATTCTACTGCTTTAGTCAGTTCCCTGTCCTTGTTCTTTTGTTGTTGTTGTTCTCTCCAATCCGTATTGCATTTATGTATGTCACATATGTACTAAAATCCCGCCATCTGAAAATAAACTGGATGTTATTTCCAAATCGTATTTCATGATTCACATTTTTCCCTTTTAATTTTATATTGCTCTAAAATATGCAAACATACCCTCCACCCTTGTACCAAAATTATAAAGTCTGAAACTAGGTACTAGGTTGATTCTAGAACCTGTTAAGGGATTCACATACTAAGAGCACAGTCAGACTTCGTATGTCCAGAGCTTCTGTTTTAAGCCGAGGTCATCTCCCCTGACCCCCCTCCCCCCCGCCACGGCTCTTAGAAATAAAATGTCCTGTGTGTTACAAAATTCTAGGGCCCTTAAGACATCAGGATATTTATCTGATTCCTTCCTCAGGAGTTCATTTCCCCAGTTGCCTCATGGAAGGCGAGAGTAGAGAAGAGGAGAGGTAGACAAGAATGTTTCCCTCTCATGCAAGGAAAAATGTAGTTAGAAGTTTCAGGGTTCAGTGGCTGGAGAGGTGGCGCAGTGACTAAGAGAGTACACTGGCTGCTTTTGCTGAGGACCCAAGATTGGCTCCTAGCTTCCACATGGCTAACAACCCTCTGTAACTCCAGTTCCAGGAGGATCTGATGCCCTCTTGGCAAAGAGTCTAATAGAATAAAGGAATTTTTACTGAGTGAAACATATAATTGGAACTATAGAGTGGGTCCAAATAGCAGTCATTGTTGAATATTGTATTAATTAGAGTTTTTGAGAGAAATAGAGCCAAAATGATATATGCAGAGCAATCTGTTGAAGTCTTCTTTTGGAAATGGATTTACTTGATTATGGAGGCCAAGGGAGACAATGCTGCAACTCTTGGTTGGAGACTGAGTGTCTGAAAGCATGGAGAGCTCCAGGATCTAAGAGCAAGAGGTGAAGGCTCTAGCTTCAGAAGAGGGTCCAAATTCACTCTTTCTTCATCTTTTTCTACCCCTACCCTAAGCAGGTTGGAAGCTGCCTGTGCCCACCAGTGTATGCTGAGTCATACTGAGTTGAAGTCTTATCTAATCTGGAGACACTCTCACAGATGTATCAGAAACGTGTTCCCAGATATCTGAAGATATCCCAACCAGTCAAATTGACAGCTAAAATTAATCACCGCACACAGTGTGGATGGAAAACAGTAGAGCCAGAGAATGCAGGCTGATGAAACCAATGTAATACGAAGATTAATCTAACAATTGATGCTGTGTAAAGTATAAGTAGAATTAGGAAAGCCACATGAAGTTATAATAAAATTAAGTAAGAGAAGTAATGGAAATCTGTATTAGTGCAGTGATTTTAGAAAGGAACCTTTTTTGTGGGGGGGTCTTTTTGAGACAGGGTCTCCCTGCAGCCCCAGTTGTCCTGGAACTTGCTCTGTAGAACAGGCTGGCTTTGAACTCTCAAAGATCCGCCTGCCTCTGGCTCCCAAGTGCTAGGACTGAAAGTGTGCGCCACCATACCCAGCGAGAGGAAACTTTTAAAGATAGCTAATGTAGGGGGCTGGAGAGATGGCCTATTAAGAGCGCCGACTGCTCTTGCAGAGGACCCGGGTTTGATCCCCAGCACCCACATGGCGGCTGAGAACCATCTGTAACTCCAATTCCAGGAGAACTCCATTTCCAGGGGAATCCGACACCCTCTTCTGACCTCCGCGGCATTGCACAACATGGGTGCATAAACCTATGTGCAGACAGTACATTCATATAAAATAAAATAAATAAGTAAATAAATAAATAAATGCTAGTGCCAAATGTTATAAAAATAAATGCAATAAAAAATTCAAAAAAGATAGCTAATGTAATGAATTTCATAAAAGAGCAAGGAAGACCTTTATACCTGATCTGTGTGGCCATGGAGGAGAGGAGTTTCCATGGTGACCAAATTTTAAGCACTGACAAATACTGTATATTATATGTAGAATCACAAGATACATTAGCTTTTGTTAATTTGTTTTAAATGTTAGTTTATTTTTGATTGGCTTCAATGAAGCCGATAAATAAAGTTCAATAAACTGTATTTTGCATATCATTCACCTGCTTTAAGCACACGATTCAATGATTTTTAGTAACTTTACCAGGTGGTGCACACTTTACCATAAGTTATTCACAGAGCATTTTCATCCTCCAAATAAGATCCTCCAGGTAATTTATAGTTAGAGCCAGCTCATACCCTCACCAATAGGCAATGTGGACCTACTTTCTCTATAAATTTGTCTCAAGTATATATGTGTATTATGAATACACATCTAGATATTATGTGAAAAATTTTTTTGCATTTAAGTGATCATTTCTTTTTTTATTGTTATTAAACTTTTCCCACATATCATATATCATGTCTCAATCGAATCTAGAGTCATTTCCCTTTTCATGCCCCCCACCCCACTCAAGTTCCGCACTCTGTGTGAAAAATATTTTATGTACACGATATGGCAAAAGAAATCATGCAATATTGATCTTTTTTTGTCTGACTTATTTTGCTTTACATATCTTTTTTCTCTTTTGAGATGAGGCCTCCCTGTAGTCCCAGATGACCCAGAACTCCCTAGGTAGAACAGGCTGGCCACAATCTCACAAATATATGCCTACCTCTGCCTCCAGAATGCAGTGATTGAGGGTCACCACATCTGGCCACATAATGTTTGGAAGTTCGTCCCTATCTAACATGAGTCAGCCATCTTTTTCTTTTTATTGCTGAATGATAGTCCATTGTATTGTTTGATCCACTCACAAATTGATGGACATTTGCGTTGGGCCCCGTATTTGCTGGTGTGAACATCGTGGTGCAAACCTTCATGTGTACTTCATCAATAAACTCAGAATTGCTGAGTTTATTGAAAATTTTATATTAACTTTGTGAGAAACTTCCAAATTTCCATTCTTACCACCAGTGGGTGAGCATTTCTACTTCTCCATAATCTCTTCAACATTTGTTATTGTCAGTGTTCTGGTCACTAGTGGCTGTGAAATGGTGTCTCACTGTGTTTTTCATCTGCAGTGGTCTAAGCATTGTTTTCTATGATAACAGTTATTTATGTATCTTCTTTGATGAGATGACTGTCATATCTTAACATGTTTCAGTTTTTGTTGTTTTTTTTTCATTGAATTCATGAGTTATTTATATATTCTGAATACAAGTCCTTTACTTTGATGAGTTTTTGAGATATTTACCCTCAGTCTGTTGCTTCAGTGTTCATTTTCTTAAAGATATATTTCATATTGCAAAACTTCAAAATTTTGAGAAATCCTTATCTAATTCAAGATTTTGAAGTTTTTCTTCCATGTTTTATGTAGATTTTTTTCTCTTAAAGGCCTTTCTCCTGATTGTTTACATTTTCTCTTAAACACTTTCTTCTTAGTCTTAGGTATATATCTGTGCTCAATGGTAAGTTAATCTTTATCTATGGCATGAGGTAAAGGGCTTTGTTCATCTCTTAGATGTGTGGACACCTGGCTTCCCCAGCACTACTTATTGAACACAGTCCTCTCCCCAGTAAACCTTGAGACCCATACCAAGGCTCTTTGACTAGAAGTCCCAGGACTCATTTAGGATTCTCAATTCTGTCCATTGCCTTGACTCTTTTCAGGCCAGTTCGTTCCACTCTGGTTTGATAACTATAGCTTTAAATTATGATTTTACATCAGGAAATTAATGCCTTCTGACTGTTGTTTATCAGAATTGTTTGGGTCTTTTAGATCCTTTTCATTGCCATATAAATGGATCTGCATCTCAATTTCTTCAAAAAGAAAGGTAAAATCTGAACAGAATCTACAGATACACTTAGAATGATCATATTAACAATATTGTGTCTTCTGTTTCACAAACATATGTCATTGCATTTATTAAGAGTTTTTTGTTTCCTCAAAATTTTGTAATTTTATGTATAGATTTTATTGAGTTTTTGTGCATTTCACACAATAGATTTTAACCAAACTTAGACCCTCTCCCCCATCTTCATCCTCTTATAGCTTCCCACCCCCCGACCCCCGCCACTACAGGATTTCATGCACTTTGTCACACAAGTTAAGTACCCAGATGTCTGTCAGTGCATGTTCATCCACTAGAGTCTAGTCAGCTTATCTAGAGTCAGTCCCTTAAAGAAGAATGAATCTCCCTCACTCTGCAGTAATTGATTGTCAATAGTTTCTCGGCTAAGGTTGCCCGTTTCTCCAGTTCTATGCTGAATTTTTATCTGATTGGGTTTGCAGGGGTTTTGTGCATGCTGTCACCATTGCTGCAAGTTTAGATGAGCAAGTTCCCAGAGGCTCGAAAGCCTCCGTTCCCTTATGTTCACGCACCAGCCCTGGCTCTTGAATCTTCTCAGCCTCTCTTCTGAAATGGTCCTTGAGCCAGGGGTGGGTGAGGTTTAAGAGTCTTATCCAGGGATATATACTCTGTAGTCTCTTATTCTCTAAAACTTGGCCAGTTATGCCCTTCTGTGCACATTGTACTCTGAAGTATAAGAAGCAAAATTGGTGAGAGTTGAAGGATGTATTAGTATTCTCTTTATCCCCTGTTCCACCATGTTCTATGAACTTCAGTGCAGAGGATCCACTGTAGATGTGTCACTTAGGGCTGGTTATCTCTCAGACATATAATTTCCGTGTGTGACCAATTGTAGAGCTTTGTAATAGCCTCCATCTATTGCAAAAAAGAAGCTTATTTGATGGGTGGTTGTATTAGTCACTTTTCTGTTGCTGTGATGAAACACCATGACCAAGGAACTTATAAAAAGAAGAGTTTATTTGAGCTTATGATTGGCGATGGTTCCAGGGAATTAAGAGTCCTTTGTGGTGGGAGGCATGGAGGCTGGAGCTGGAGCAGCAAACCGAGGGCCACATCTCGCAAAGAGCACAGGAAGCAGAGAGAGAACAACTGTAGACCACGAGGCTTGTTAAACTCACTAAGCCTGCCCCCAGTGACACACTTCCTCCAGCACGGCCACACACCCCAAGACCTCCAAAAACAGTGCCATCAACTGGAGACAAATGTCTGAATACTTACAGCCTATGGGGGACACTCATTCAAACCACCACAGTGGTGTACAGCATAGTTGTCTGTAAATATAAGGATCCATATTTAGCTTGCTTATTATCCTTAGAATCATGAGAGCTATCCTTCAGGGAGGAGGGTTCTAGCTCAGTTCCAGCTCCATTGTTCCAAGTCTTATTCCAGAGTATGTCCTGTCTTCAGCAATAGTGTCTTTCTTTCAAGTTCTGGGAAAAATCAAGAGCTATGGCAGTAGCCTGTGTTCTTTTGTGAGTCTCTTGGACTACCCTGACCAACAGCTCAAAGGGAGGTTTCTCCTGTCTGGCACTGTTTCTTGTCATATAGCCTTCAGGCATACATGTACTCATGTTCAGATAGTATATGTGTATTTTTCAGGTAGTTTTGAGTTAGTACAAAATTTCATAATTTTTAGTACAAAAATCTTGTACTTTTTCTCAAATGTATTCCTTTTGTTTCTATTTTTAATACTACTGTAATCTTAATTTTATTACTGAGTAGTTTATTGCTAATATATGAATTTATCATCCCAGCTATTATTTAACAAATACTTTTTTTGAGAGACAGTCTTCCTGTAGCCCCAGTTGGCTGAGAACTTTACCATGTAGGCCAGGGTGGCCTCAATCTTACAGGGATCTTCCTGCCTCTGCCTCCTGAGTGCTGGGATTAAAGATATGTGCTTCATCCCCTGTATTTAATAAACACTTTAAAAATTAATAGGATGGTGCATGAATGAACAAGACGAAAATCTTTAGCCAAAGAAGATAAAAGGACATAAGCAGAAATTTAGGTTTATTTAACATAAAGTTAGCCTTTAATGTTGTAACATTTATGAAAGTCCATGGTATGTGGTTTATAATTGAGTTGAATTTTTTAGAATATTATTGTGCATGTGTAAGTTATTCAAGGTGATTTTATGCAAGTGTCAGGATATAACTTAGGGATAGAGTGCTTGACTCCCATTCACATGGCCCTGGACCCAACTGCCAGTGCAGTAAAACAAACTAAAACACAGTAATGTTATAGGCATATTATAGAAAGTAAAATGGTTACTCTAGCGAAGAAAATCAATGTGTCCCTCGTCTCACATAGTCACCCCCTTTCTTTTCTGGCAGGAGTACTAAAATCTACTCATCTGGCAGAAATGCCAAGTATAGTCGAATTTTACTATTCATGATCATGATATGGTATATTAGACCACTAAACAAACATACCCAGCTCATTCTATAGATCTATCTTCTACTTTGTATCCTCTGATCTACAACCTCTACATTGCTTAAGAACCCCTTGTCCCTGGTAACTGGTTTTCTCTGTGCTTATCTTTTTTTTTTTTTCTTAGATCCTACATTTTCTGAGTCTGTTTACTGCTAACATACCAGAGTGCATGAGACTGAATAGTTTATAAATAGTAAAAGTGCATTTGACTCATCATTTTGGACTTGAGAAATCCAAGGACCTGGTGCTTTCTTGTTCTTATAATACAGCAAAAGCCTGTATGAGGCTTGACTCATACCAAAAATGCTCAAGATAATGAACCTGCTCCCACTACAACAATGCTCATCACTTCCTAAAGGTCCCACCACATTTTCTTTCTTTTGAAATGGTTCTCATGTAGTGCAGGTTGGCCTCAGACTGACTATGTAGCTGAGGTGACCTAGAATTTATGATTCTCCTTCCTCTACCTCTTGAGGACTACAAGCATGTGCCACCACCTCCAGTTTAATGCAGTGCTGGGAACTGAACCCAAGACTTTAGGTATGCTAGGCAAGCACTCTATCAAGTGAGTTGCATCCCCAGCCTTAAAAGCCCCAGCACTTTTTTTTTCAAAGCAGATTTTTTATTGAAGCTTTGTGCATTTCATACAAAATTTCAAATCAAATCTAGACCCATGTCCCTCTCCCTGCCCCCCCCACCCCACCAGAGCTCATGCATTCTGCCAAACATGTTTTTCATCTTTTTCTCAGTCTCTCTCAAAATTCTTGATGCAGAAGTTTACTGTTTCAAGCAGTTCACCATTTCAGTCAGTTCTTTGACCCAGTCTTGTTGTTGTTTTGTTGTTGTTGTTCCTTCCAATATGCATCACTTCAAAATATGCATATATGCATGCAACATTTATCATAGGTTTTAGCATCTTCAGCTTATGGTTGTTTTTCTTTATTAGGCTGAAAGATGTCATGTCTGAAGGCTCCTCCTTGGCAAGCCCAAACCACCATCAGTTCTGCCCTTGTGCTCCATACTGGGGTTTTCCCTTCCCATGGTCACCAAATGAGGTCCAGTAAGCACCATGTCCTGTCTTGATCTTCCTGTACTGGTCTCCATGATACAGCCTGGGTAGTCCAACAATGGCAGTCTATACTCTGAAGAGGCTGAAACCCCAGTAGTAGCTCAGTCTACTGGGGTTTCGGCCTCTTCAGACTCTGAAGAGGCTGATGTCTCAGCAGCCCCCATCTGGCACTGAAGATTTGGAGGATTCTTGGAGAGACATGAGTCTTCAGTCCATATTGGAAGGTGGAAAAGCTGTGTCTCATGTCTTTGAAGGATGGCAAAAGCAGTGGCAGCCACAGGGTAGCTGCACTTGCCAGTAAGACAGGTAAAACAACTGTGCTTTTTTTTTTTTTTTTTAAACTTTTTGTCTCTTTACTAAGATCTTAAGTTTTATACCTGAAGTACAATTTCTCAGGCCTTACTATTTACTGATTTCTGGTTATACTTTTCTTTTGGATGTTTAAGGTCACACAGCCCAAGGATTTTATATTCTCAACTGGTCCTCAAGAGTCACTCAGGTTTTGGGGGTGGTGATGGGAGGGAGCCCCTGGCTCCTTTTGGAGAAGCCCTATCTCTTAATACTGTCACAATATTACAATTTTAGCAAGAATTTTGAAGAGGTCAGTCAAGACATTCCACAGAAAATGGGATCACTCATTTCCTTTCTGTGTTTGACTTATTTTCACTTAATGTCCTCACAAGGTAGTCTATAATGCCCAACCTAACAGAGTGGTTGTAAAGTTATAACAGATAAGGTCTGTAAAGTTACTGGCATAAACATACACCTTAAATGCTGTGGGGCTGATATTCAGAAAGGAGGCATTCTGCTAAGGTGTGAACTGGATTTAGCATTCCTGGTCTCTTGTTCATTGGGAGAACTGTGGGGTGGGATAGTTATGATTGGCCCCATTAAAGAATGAGGCTCTCTCCGGGTGTGGTAGGGCACGCCTTTAATCCTAGCACTTGGGAGGCAGAGGCAGGCAGATCTTTGTGAGTTCAAGGCCAGCCTGGTCTACAGAGAGAGTTCCAGGACAGCTGGGGCTACAGGGAGACACTGTCTTGAAAAGACCAAAACAAAACAAAACAAAAAAAGAATGAGAATGAGGCTCTCCTAGCTGTTGTTTGTTTGTTTGTATTGCGTGGGCTGGCCTAGAACTCTGTTGATCCTTGGGAGGATCAACAGAGTTCTAGGCCAGCCCACGCAATACAATCCCCTTAGCCTCCCAAGCGCTGGGGTTATAGGCATGTACCGACTTGTCCAGCCTAACTGTTGTTGCTGGAGTTTAATTCGGATGTTTCCCACTGCTTCTTTGTTTCTAGTCTCTTCACTTAAGTCAATTGGGAATGATAATTGTTAATAATTGGACTCATTCAGACCAAAATGTTTAGAAAATATTTTTGGAACAGTTTAATGAATTGATTTCCCCATTGTGCTTTCTTTTTATTATTTTTTTTCCCATAACTAAAACAGTATTCATTCATTTTTCATCTCGTACCCCCTTCAGAGAAAAAAGAAACCCTGTTTATTACTCATTGCTTGATTCATTCATCATTTCAGTTTCTTGATTGCTTTTCTGTATGCCAGGCCATGTACTAGTTGAGAGGTAATTCCAAACAAGCTAACAAATATATCTTTTTCTTACTTTCTAGGCGAAAGACCTGCATTTTCCATAGTATGAGAAGGAACATAGCTGAGCCTAGGAAGACACTTCTACAATATAGATGAATAGGGGCCGTGTGAAAGTCAGCTACTTCATTATGATTTGAAAAAGTTACCACCATCTGGCTGATGTGTCTGCTCAAAGGCACCTTTGAGTGGTATACAAAGTTATGGTACCACGTAACCACTCTTTTTCCAGATCTCTATTTTTGAACTTCAAGGATGTTAACCTAAGATTTTCTACTAATGAACTGTGTGACTTTGGATGAGTCATTTTATCTCCGTGCAATGACAGTCAAGCTTTGGTCTTGGAAGATTTTTCTAAGTTCCATTTTTCTTTTTAAATATTTTATTATTTTTATTTTAAGTGTATGAGTGTATTGCTTTCATGTGGGTGCACCCATATCCTGCAATGCTGCTGAGGTCAGGAGAGAGTATTTGATCCCCTGTAACTAGAGTTAAGAATGTTGCTAGCTACCACGTGGGTTGTGGGAATCCAACCCCCCGTCCTCTGCGAAAGCAGCTAGTGACCACCGTGCCGTCTCTCCAGGCCCTTTAAGTTCCCTTTTTCATCTTTTCCTTGACTCTAAGGCGGTGGCTGGTGGAAACGTTGGGGAGGTGGCAAAGTCGGGAAAATCTTTTCATATACACTTATGTTTTTAGCATATGAACACCCAAGTAAATAAGTAGCTTAAGAAATGAATTGGAAGGATAGGATTAGGAACTAGACATGTGTGGCTCTCTACCTTCCCACTCACTCTTGAGACTAAATTGCTATCAGTGTGAATTCTGGGTTGCTTTTCATGCCTCCAGTTTGATTTACAATGTGAGTACCCACGCATGGAGAGGTTTGTGGTTGTCGCTTTTGCAGATGACTTGATGGATAAATCTGTCTAACCTATGGGTTGAGCATTACCATGCCTGTTGTCTCTCATCTAAACCACATCCTCCTAGGCTTGCCTTTATCAGCAATGGTGATAAAGGTGGCATATTCTCTGTTGGTTTTCTGTCCTTTGATTCAAAATTCAAGTGAAGGAAACAGTAGTATTATTTATTGAACCTCCACAAACTTCAATACATGTCTTCATGACTGATTTTCTGCTAGGCTTTAGTAAGGAAAATAGCAGAGAGGTGGCCTAAAGGTACTCAAGAAGTATTGTGTTGGGCCTCTGCAGGTACATATCACAGACAGTGCAGCCTTCAGAAGGAAAGTCAAGTTGGAGAAACTTGGCAAACATGAATTGATAACTGCTTTATTTCATACTTTAAGATTAGTAGCTCCCATATTGGAACACAATTGGAGTATTTCTAGAATCAGTCAATCACTGTTATTAGGGTGTAGTGATCTGGTTCTTTCAGCTGTTATCCAAAGATCTGAACAATACATTTGTAGTGTATCCTCACTTTACACTTAAAATGCCTGTATTCCTTTATTCTATATTATTCTTTAAAAAACACATTGACTTTTCAATTATGTCCGTGTGTGGGGTGCTTTATATACATGAGTGCGCATGCTCAAGGATGCCACAGGAAGGTGTTGGAGCCCCTAAAACTAGAGCTGCTGGCCTGGTGTTTGTGAGCGGACCCAAGTGGCTGCTGGGAACTGAACTTGGGTCCTCTACAAGAGCAGTATATTAACCACTGAGCCATCACTCTAGCCTTACTTCCTGTATTCTAATATATATATATATATATATATATATATATACATATATATATATATGGAATCTCCAACAAGAATTGATTTTTACAGATACATAAATAAGACTTTTATTCCCATATTTAAGATAAAAATAGGAAAAAAGTTCTAAATCCTAATCAGTATGTGAAAACAATCATTCCAAATTATATTTACAAGAAAACATTGCTAATTTTGAATATTTGATGGCCAACCTATACTGGTTCATTTTATCATCACCTTGGTAAGAGGTCAGATAGTGTGCCCGTGGAGGCTCCAGACACAGCATTCTGAAACTGCCCGATATGTTTCTCCAGATTAACAGCCCACATTGAATTCAACAGACCCAAATTCCAACCACAAAATTTCTTCTTCCTGCTCTAATTTATTACCTCAGTTAAAGACATCAATCCCATGAGTCACCAGCCTTCATTCTTGGGACCCTCCTGTCTGTCCTCTCCCATCCTCTCTGGTATGCAGCCTGGAGACTCTCTGTGTCCAGGGTGAGCACACTTCTCTGTTCTCGCTGTCAGTTCCCTTGGAGGGCTGTGATTACAGCTCACCTTGCCCCTGATGTTGAAGGAGCTGTGATTACAGCTCACCTTGCCTCTGAGGATGCTCCTGTCCACCTCTTCCAGACCATCCTGAACATTCTGAGATTTCTAGAGCAATCTTGCCAAGCTAAGGATTGAATCACATCACTCCAGTAATCAAATCTATTTTGTCTCCTTAACATCTTCAGGATCAAGTTTGCCCATGTTGTCTGGCTTTAAAAAACAGTTAATTATGTGCTAAAATAAATAAGTACAAATAAAGTTCCTAGAAGGGACATTTGAAGAGGCATAAATCTGATTACTGCTTTAACTTATTTTGCTATATTCCCTTTATTCCTCCTTCCTTTTTAGCCATTCCCTCAGAGACGATTGTCTCTAGTGACAACTCCATGCCCTTTCCATCTGCTTTCAGTCTTACAGTCACTCCTGCCAAGGTCATCAAGTCTCCATGACGACCTCCATCTTTGTGTGTTCCTCTTGAGGTGCCACTGTGTTCAGCGGCCTTTCAGAATCATATCTGCACTCATGTTTCACCCTGTATCCTTGACACAGCATCCTTTGCTTCTCCCTCAGGTACCTCCTTCCATGCACACCATTGGGCTAACAGCTTTGAACAGTGTTCTGTGACCTTTCCTCTCAAACCTAGAAGTAGAGCAGGCCACAGGTGCTGGAGATTTCATTCCTGAGGAAAGAGCTCAAGCAATGAAGGAAGCAAGTTGGAAGGCTAAAAAATAAATAGAAAAGCCCAGGTGTCATCACCACAGGCGCCCGAGTGAGGCATCTCCTGTAGGGTCTCCAGAGCTCCTCAGCAGGATGGAGCCCCAGTTGTTCACAGCAGGAGACTGCTCAGTAATGCTCCTTTTACTACCAGCTACTGCTTCCTTATCTCCACTTTCTTACTCCTGGCTCCTGCCTGGTGGTTCTGTGATCACCTCCCAAATAAAGTGCTTGCAAACACACACTTGTCACCTGGTCAGACTCTGGGGAAGCCCAGTGTAACCCACTGTTTTTATTCTCTGGACAGGCTTCTTAGACGTTTCCTATTATAGCTTCATTTACTTTGAGAAATATTCCCTGGGGAAAACCTTTTATGCCAGGAGCTTCAGCCTCCTCTGTATGTTCTTCCCAGTGTCTAACACAATCTTTGACTGGCAGTAAGTGCCTAACATCCAAAGACTAAAGAAAAACATTGCAATAAATAAGAAAATCTATATTCAGGTACTTATAAGACAGAAAAAGTTTAAATTTTCATGTATATCCAGTAACCCTATAGCAGCAACCATGTCATTTCTTGGGAGCTATCATCCGTAGCCTTCATTCCTGACTTTCCCAGTTAGCGGCTATTCAAAGTCATATTTCCTTGTACCTGTCTTGTTTCACCCCTGGCCTCTAAGCTCCCCAAGATGGGCCTTTGATATATGCTTCTTCATAATAACAACCCTTTACTTACTGCTTGGCACACTGCGTGTGCTCTGCTCCCCCCCCAAATTTTTTTAATAAAGCCAAGAGTTATAAAGTAACTGCAAGTGCTTTATACTATTTTAACATAGTTTATTTTTCAGTAATCCTCTTTATGCTAGTCACTTTTATACCCACTACAGAAAGATAAGCTAGCAGAGGTCAAACCTATTACTTATATAAATTTTAAGTTGAGAGCATCAAAATTGGTTGCAATTGGTTTTATCGTACTTAGGAAACTACTTGAGTAATTATTGAGATCCTGATCTTGTGTGGAGGGTGTGATGCAAATGAAGTTTCTGAGTATCCTATCCCTAGTCTTTATTCTCTGGCTTCTTAAAAAAAAATCTGCAGCATTTGTTCACATTTAGCATCACCCTCACCCCCTACACATACATTTTCTCTTCCCCTTAAAGAGGCAATCTACAGATCTTGTAATTTTTTTCTGCAGCCAGAAAATCTAATTCACTCTATCAGACACAGCTGTGTGTGTTCCCAAGGCTGCCGTAGACATAACCCTTTAAAAGTTAGCTTAGTTAAAGGAAACAAAGTTACACAAAACAATAGGAGAGGAAGAAAACATTACTGGCTTGGAGTTACTTCTACCATTTTTTTGTGCTTGGGATTTCAGCTTCACTTTAATCTTCAAATCCTGGTAGGTTAGAAATGTACTTGGGCCTGGCCCCTTAGGAAACAGTGCTGGAGTCCCCTCTGCCAGTGGTGTTGGGAGCCAAGAAGGGAGAAGTCAAGGGCCAGTCTGTGCTCATAAGTAAAGACCTTTGCTTCCCAAGATCCAAATGTCTGCATGATTTCACAAAAGGAGATATGTCAGTTGAATATTCTAAATAGATTGTACATATAGCTGGGGCTGGAAGGCTTGAGGATATAGCTCTGATTCCCATGCTAAAAGGAAAGCAGGATCAATGCAGATGTGTAGAAAAGAAAACATTCTTTGTGAAGTTATCCTAGACTTGCAATTCTGGCAATTCGTAAAATGTAAAATAAATTTTGGATTAAATAAATTTGAACCTGGCAGGATTTGTAAGTTATTATTAATGAACAATTGAATACATAGTTGGTGAGAAAGAAGCAGTAGCTTAGAATTACATTCTATTTTGAATGCTAGCTGACAAACGTGGCAAAAGAGATTTGTCTACAGGGAGAGATCTGGGATCCACATATCACACTTTGCTTCAGGACCTGCAGCCTTACTTGTTGCCTGGGGCAAAATGAAAATGCAGAGCTCCTTGCTAAGATTTTCTTTCATTTTTGGCAGTGCTAGAGAGCAATCCTAAGACCAGATACATGCCAAGCAAACCCTCTACACTGAACCACACCTCCAGCCCCATTAAGAATGATTTAATAGAATTAGGAATGATTTAATAGGCATGAGGCCTAGTGCAGGCAGGGGTTGGCCTGTGGAATTCACAGGTCCTACCCCACGTAGTCAAGCCTGGTTGCCCTCCATTTATCAAGATTCTTCTCTAGCAGGCTTTCTTCTCAGTCCTTCTTGATTAAAGCAAGTGTACCTGGACCCACATTAGAAATCGAAATTTGCAGTTGGAATTTGCCTTGCTAAGATTTGAGTGTATCCTCCAAAATTAAAGTACCTAAGCCTCAGTTCTTCAGTGTGTCAGTGCTGGCAAGTAGTATCCTGTAGGAGTATTTGGGTCATGAGTTCCTTCACGAATGAATTGATGCTTTGCTTATGTGAGTGAGATCTTGTCTCTTGGGACTGGGCTAGTTACCAGAAGAGCAGGTTATTACAAAAGGAGACCTCTGCTCTCCCCTCCAACTCTATTCTGTCCCTTCCAGGAGTCTGCATGTCCTGCAGCCTTTTGCTGTGAGTTAAAGCACCATGCCCTTGTTGTCCCCAGTCTTAGCCCTCCCAGCCTCCAGAACTGTGCATCAGAATACACCTCTTTCCTTTATAATTTACCTAATCTTGGGTATTCTGTAATAGCAATAGAAAACAAACACAGGCCCTATAAAACGAATTATCTTAACATTATTCTGTGATTTCTTAATATCCTGGAAATCTGCCCGCTCCACAGTGGAAACTATCGGGAATTCTGGAGGTAGTGGTGGTTTTTAATAAAACTTAAATAATCCTGGATGGATATTCCCGTGTTCCTTCCTACTTGATTATCAGTTGTTAAAACCAAGACCAGGTGAAGTTTCACCTGCATCCCCCACAGGAGCTTGAGAATAGGGGGGAAAGGGACATTGCTCAAACCTTGTTGCTCCTTTGTGGTTTCCCCCACAGGCCAGTCCCTGTTTTTCTCCCTTCCTGGAGCTGAATCCATAGCTCTTTGTGTTTCTGCGCCTCCCTTTATGCAGTCTCCACAGGCTGCTGTCCTCCCCTGGACCTCTCTAGGCACTAGAGGGAGGAGAATAAATCCACTTGAGTTACACAACACGATCTTCACTCCTCCTGTTCCAAACTATACTCCTCTCCTTATCTTGGAGGTCCAGCAGTGTCCTTGAGTTTATCCTTGACTGTGCCTGGGAATACAGGAGGGGACTGGAGGACTCTTGGAACTAGAACAGAGATGTGGGTATGCCACGAACCTCTGCCAGAATATGCAGTTTTACATTAGCAAGACAGGTATGTGTGTACTAAGCCACGAGCGATCTGAGAACGGCACTGTATTAGTAATCCTGAACAATTCCAAGAGTGGTTCTACAGGAGTGTCTCCAGATTGATCAGAATTCTTCATGCACTGATCTTCACAGTTCTTCTAAGCCCTAAAGACACGTGTACTGTGTGAATTAAATTTTTTAATGACTTTTCTAATTAACATTTTAAAAAAAGCATGGACTATTAGGCTTCTTAGAGAACTCAGTGACAAGCTGGTTCCTTCAGCTGAATTTTAAACCAAATTATGAAGCCTAGCAAAGCAAACATCCACAAACCAAAAGTAGTTAGCAAAAAATGTTACAAGGGCCAGTAAGTTGGTACAGCAGGTGAAGGCACTGACAGCCAAGCCTGATGAACCGAGTTCAATTCCTGGAGCCCATCCGGTGAAAGAGAACGGACTCCTGCAACTTGTACTCTGACCTCTATATACCCCATGTGTTTACTCACACGTACGCAACCCCCCCCACACACATACACACACACACACACACACACACACACACACACACTAAATACAGGAAAAACAATTCCTAAGTTACAAAAAAGACATTCTTAGGGGAATGTAAGTATCTATTAAGTGGAGGGGAAAATTCTATCTTATTCACATCAGAAGGCAAATGTCAAGTTTTTTGATCATTTGAAAAGTTTAATTTTTTGTATTTTTTTAATTTTTTAAAATATGGAATGCTTCATGAATTTGCATGTCATCCTTGAGCAGGGGCCATGCTAATCTTCTCTGTATCGTTCCAATTTTATTCAGTATATGTGCTGCCAAAGCGAGCACTGAAAAGTTTTAAAATGGGGACCTGATGAAGGAAGTTACACTATGTCCTACTGCTACTACCATTGAAATGAATGTTTTATTTTAGTTTTTAGCACCCTGACCTCTCAGGTCCAACATGTTTTTTAGTAAGCTACGATTTATTAATTGATTGTTTTATTAAGTTGGGTTTTCATAGAATCTAAGTTATTATTTAATTAGTAGTTTTACCTGGAAATTACTAATACGTATTGAATATATATTAGCTATGATGAAGGTGGGGGGCATTTATCAAAATTACCTGTTTTATTTGTATGATTCTGAATCAAACATAAATTTCAGTCAGTTTGTAGAATAATAACAGAGTTCTGCTTCATAGGATTTGTAGGTTTTGCTTAATATATTTATACCCAAATATGTTTTTAAACATTTATTGAACAATATTGAACAGACAGCAGAATGTGGGTTAAGTGGACAATTTGACACGTTTGAATATTTCAACACCCTTGAAAGCACCACCATCATAAAGGAGTGAAATGTCCATTTCCCTCTGAAGATGCCTTTTGTCTATTTGTAATCTCTTACCCCCTACCCATTGGCAAAGTCCCCTTCCTACCATAACTACCCACCCCTAGGTGAGCACTGATTTGCTCTGTCACTATCTATTAGTTAACACTGTCTAATCTTTTTTCCCCAAGTCCAGCTTCTTTCATTTACCATAATTATTTCCAGCTTTTACATGTTTTCAGCAGTTGTTTCATGTTCACTGCTGGGTAGTATTCCATTGTATGATAAACCATGTTCTGGTTATCCATCCACCACTGAGCCCTTTGTTTTTCTTTATTCTTGTCTTTGAAGCTAAACTTCATCTTTTCTTCAATCAAGGCTCTGGAGAGGTCTCCTAGTATCCCAGAGTTTGGTAGCTAACACATCTGGGTCCAAATCCTGCCCTGGCTCTTGTGACTATGTGGCCTTTGCGGGTTTCTTCTCAGGGCTGCAGTGTCCTTGTCTGAAAAGAGAGTGTAGTAATACACAACCCTTGGGATTCTCTAAGTATTAAATATGTAATACACATAGAACAAAATGACACTCAGCAAATTCTATGTGGCTGGTGGTTGTTATTATTACTAGCATTATAATTATCACCACTTGGTCCATATGTTATGCTTGGTAGAATTTCTCAACCACAATAAACCCTGCACAGATGTTAATTATTATTAATTTTACCAATCATGCTGCAGCACACACAGCTTCTCCTCTTCTTTCCTCTTTCCTCTTATGATTTCAGCTCAGCCTCTTCACTCTCCCTGTTCCTGGCAGGTTCATTGTTACCTGACCAGACACTGGGATGGAGGAGGGCAATTGTACAGAAAGGATGATGTCTGGGCCTGCCATTTTGCTAACACCTGGGACTTCTCAGAAATGTAAATTCTCAGACCCTACACCAGATGCACTGAATCATGAAAATGAAAGATGCCATGGAATGATGGAATTTAAGAACTAGTGCACTAAAACGGGACTAGCCTGGCTGGGCCAGGAGTTAATGCTGCCTGGATTTACATAAACACACTATTGACTAATTGAGCTCAATATCAGCTAAAACCCCTAAGTCTTTTTCACACATGTTGCTGCTAATCCCATATTCCCCATCTAACTCTTGTACAGGATTCTTTGGGGACTAAAGTATAAGTCTTTACATTTATCCCTATTAAACTTAATCTTGTTAGATCCGGCCCACCGCTTCAGTCAGGTTTGGGGAAATTTTAGTTCAGCTGGAATGAACCATGACAAAAAGGCAGGACCTGGAGACCAGGAAGGAATGTTGCAAGGACAACGTCCTTTTATATATTAGCCGGATATTGGTCAACGAGATGCTGGCGGTGGTGGATTTCCACAAACGCTCCAGACCCCAGGGGTGGCAGAATTTGATTTTAGCTTAACTCAACTAGCATTTATTGTTTCCCTGTCAAGTTCCTAGATGATATCAAAGTACAGGAGAGGTCTAAATGGCCCACCCTTTAGTCTGTTCCATAGATAAGCAGAGGAAGGTGTTTGTTCTTTGTGGTTTTGTTTGTGTGCACATATGTTTTTGTTTTGTTTTTAGCATGATGCCCAATATATAAACACTTGCAAGTGTCTAAATGGAAAAAAATAGTATTTTGGAGTGCCAGATCCTTTGCTATATGCCTTGTTGATGCTTTAATATTTAATTTCAAGCCAATCCAATGATATAGGAACAGTTACCCACTTAAAATTGAGGAATCTTAGAATCAGAGGCCGATGCCTTCCCATAAGGGTATGCAGCTGGCTAGCAGCAGAGATAAAAGAAATCCCAGGCTTGGATGGTTTTAAAGAACAGGTTGTAGCTCTATGATCACCTTGAGATAAAGAAAATTATGCTCTGTTCAATTATCAAACTGGGCTGAAAATCTTGCTCAGCAGTAGAGTCCAGAGTGTGAGAGCTGGATCCCTGGCACTGTGAAAACAGGGACAAAATCCAGCACAATGACCATCAAAAACACCAAGTGGCTTTAGCAATTTGGGCTACTTTAAAAATGGGCAATTTTTTTTAGCTGGGCGTGGTGGCGCACACCTTTAATCCTAGCACTTGGGAGGCAGAGGCAGGCAGATCTTTGTGAGTTCAAGGCCAGCCTGGTCTACAGAGTGAGTTCCAGACAGCTATGACTACAGGGAAACCCTGTCTCAAAAAAGACCAAAAAAAAAAAAAAAAGGCAAATTTTCAATCCTAATAACATTAAAATACCCAATAGATTTCCCAGTCCTGTATTGCTAGGCAATCCCTCTGGGTTAACAGTCCTAATTTCTTAAAACTTTTTATTTTATTTTATTTTTACTTGCATATTTTAAAGTGTTCACCATATATATTTCTATCAGTATCTATAATAATTTTAATAGTTACCTTTAGCAACAAAATCTTTGAAAAGAAGAAAATTCCCCCCTCAAGGGGGTGAAATAGCCAATTCTATTCTACTGTGTAATAGCTATTATATTTATTGTGATATAAATGTACACTTTCATAAAGTAGCTTATAGTGTAATAGAAATATGCTGGACTTGAAGTCTAAAGATCAAAATTTGATTCTACTTACTAGCTCCATTTCCCTGGGCAAAAACTTTAACCCATGTAATCCCTAGTTTTTAGATCTCTGAAAAAGAGGATAATAATGTTCACAGAGCTGTAATGATTAGCTGAAAGTGTACCTAGGAAGATGGCCTGTGGTCTGTTACCTGTTTTGCAGACGGAAAGTGTCATTATGTTTGTTTAGATCTATTTTATGTTGCCAAAGCATGAAGTATTTCAGGCACTTCTACCACCTTACACTTTTACCTAATTCATAGAACAGAATTCAGAATTTTTGAATTTCTAATCTGTGGTGCTTTGAAGGAAAGTGTTCCCTACAGGCTCCAAGTATTTTGACACTTGGTCCCTCATTGATGGTGCTGTTTTTTTTTGGGGGGGGGCGGGTCATAGAACCTTTGGAAGTTGTGGCCAAAGCTGTTTCTGGGCAACGGCATTGAGAGTCCTAAGTTTTGCTAGATTTCCAGTCTTTCTCTGTTTCCTTGCCTGCTTGAAGATGTGATCATTAAGCTCTCTGTTCCGGCTACCTCCTGCCACCATACTTCCCCAGCCATGATGGACTCAACCTTCTGGAATCATAAGCCAAATAAACTATTCCTTCTATAAATTGCCTTAGTCATAGTCTTTTATCACAGCATCTGAAAAGTTAACTAATAAAATGGCATTGCTTAAAGACAATGTGAGAGAACCCATATATACAATTCTAAATACAGTTGACTATCTTACATCTCAAAAATAGTCTTTAACTGGGACTTTGTCAATACTAAAAGCACAATTATGTAATAGAAGGACCCACTAGGTGCTTGTGTGCCTGAAGCCATGTGGTGTACTATAAAGTGAATTAAACTGACAACATACCCTCCTTCTTCAGAGTTTTACAGTGTAGTGAATATGGACAGGGACTTTCCATGAAGAAGGAAGAATAAAGATAATGCGCTAAGTTCCAGATTTGAATTGCTCTTCTGTCTCAGTTGTTTTGCACTAGGGAAATGACAATCCTTTAAATTCAATTTTCTTACCTCTACAATTTTTTTTAAGGATTAAAACTGTTTATTTTTATTTTATGTATACGAGGGCTTTGCCTGCATGTATGTAGGTGCACCCCCATGTACAATGTCCATGCAGTCCAGCAGATGGCGTCAGATCCCAGGGGATTACAGTTACAGATGATTGTCAGCTGCCATGTGGTACTGGGAACTGAACCTGAGTCCTCTGCAAGAGCAGCCAGTGCTTTTAACTGCCGAGCCATCTCTCCAGTGTCTCCTATAAACAATTTTGAATGTTAGTCTAGTTTTGTTTTCTTTTAAAAGATAGGGTCTTGCTATATGGCCTCCATTTCACTACATAGCCTAGGCTAGCCTCTGACTCTTGATCCTCCTGCCTCAGCTGTTCCTATCTTCCCACCCGCTACCAGTGTTAGGATAACAGGCATACACCGTTGTGTATGCCTGGCTTTCCTTGTTTTTAAGATGGGGACAGTTGTACTCGTCTGTTGGGAGTATGAGAATTTAATACTATATTATGGATAGAGTGTTTAGTACAGTATTAGTAATATACTGATACTAGATTTCTAAGCTATTAGAAATATTAGGTATTTTTCCAATAGGAAATTCCTAAACCTTTCATCTCTCCTTTCTAGTCCTGAAAATCCTGAGCTTCCTCTGATCCTTCTGAATAATGCATACAGCCAGCAAACTATTGTCAGTCACCTAAGCTGCTTCATTAATTCACTGGAGTTACAGAGTCTTGGAGCAGGAATCCCAAACCTTAGAATTCCTTCACACCAATGACATTTCACAAATGAGAAAACTTGAGACCACAGAAGTCATGGGTCCTATGTCAGATTAGAAAGTTGGTTAATATAGCTTGAACTGAAGTTTAGGCTCTCAACTCAAAATGTGCTATTTGTCTCTTCTACCCTCTCCCCTGAGTCTCCCTGGACCTTTAAATCTTTTCTTACACTTGTCCAAAAGACTGCTGGATCTGGTCTGTTGTTAATTCAGGCCTGTCCAGCTTCAAGTGAATCTTCATGGTTAATCTTAATTTATCCCCCCACATTTTTTTGGCTAGCATGCAATTTTGACAATTTATTGTAGTGTATGTTCTTGCCTTTATTTGTTTAAATAAAACCTTACTTGTATCAAAAAGTTAGGACAATAAAAGCTTCCCTGTTTGGGTAAGGTGAGATAACAGGCTGAGCCCAGCTCAGACCCTTCTCTATCCCCTTGAAAGAGGTTCCTGCTGGAGAGATGGCTCAGCAGTTAAGAGCACTGACTGTTTTTGCAGAGGACCCGGGTTTGATTCCTGGCACCAGCATGGTGGTTAAAAACTGTCCTTTTTTTTTTTTTTAATAAATCCTTTGTATGTATTTATTTTTTTTAATTTTATTTATTATTTTTATGTGTATGAGTGTACTGTCTGCATGTAGGTTTGTGCACCCGTGTCGTGCAATGCTGCGGAGGTCAGAAGAGGGCATGGATTCCCCTGGAACTAGAGTCAAAGACAGTTCTTAGCCGCCATGTGGGTGCTGGGAATCAAACCCGGGTCCTCTGCAAGAGCATTCGGTGCTCTTAACCGCTGAGCCATCTCTCTAGCCCCAAGAACCATTCTTAACTCCAGTTCGCACCTACCTACATGCAGACAGTACACTCATACACATAAAAAAATTAAAATAATTATAAGAGCACAGTTGTGTTCAGATCATGAGGCATATAACATTAATGTTGCTCAGTTTGCCTTACAACTATGTACTTGGTGCTAGCATCCACAGATGAGGAATACCATTCTTTTTTTCTGGGACTGTGTTACTTCACTTAACATAATATCTTCTAGTTTCATCCACCTAACTTTGTCCTCGAGTGGATGGAACTGGTGACTGAAAAGCCAAAAGGAGCCAGAGGCTCCCCCCCAAAAAAACCTCAAGTGATCCCTGAGGACCTTCAATGCCAGATGGGGACTACTGAGATATCCAGCTTGTGGACTGAGTGGCTACTGGGATTTCAGCCTCTTCAGAGTGTAGACTGCCATTGTTGGACTACCCAGGCTGTGTCATGGAGGCCAGTGTAAGAAGATCAAGACAGGAAGCATGCTTGCTGGACCTCATTTGGGTCACCATAGTGGAGAGGAACCCCAGTGTGGAGCACAGGGGCAGGATTGATGGTTGTTTGTGTTTGCCAAGGAGGAACCTTCCAAGCACTTCCTTGGGGGAAAACATGACATCTTTTAGCAAAAAAAGAGAGAGACAATCCTTCAACTCAGGTGATATGTGTATATTTATATATGTATATATTTATGTATGTATGTATTTATATACTGAACAATACAAGTTGGAGAAAAAAATGGAATTTCCATGTTAAAGTAAAAAAAAAGATTTGTATTAGGTGGGTGTGGTGGCACACACCTTTAATCTCAGCAGTTGGGAGGCAGAGTGGATCTCTGTGAGTTCAAGGCCAGCCTGGTCTACATAGCAAGTTCCAGGACAGCTGGGACTAAAGGGAGCCCCTGTCTCAAAAAGACAAAAAAAAAAAAAAAAAAAAAAGAGGTTCCTGAGGGAGCTCCAGTGAACTCGAGTGTCTCTTAGCAACACAGTTTAGAAGTCCTCACCCAAGTTATAGTCAACAATGGTTATTTCTGAAGATTCTCAGGTTCAGAAGTCCAGATCATTTCTAAATTTAAAAATATGGAAAAGCTAAACAAAGTTCTACAAATATGGTTTTTAAAAATGTTTACTCTTAGTACTTTTAATTCAGGTAATTGAGGACATTTAATTTAATTCAGAAAGTTGATGACAGCATGTATAATCTCATCTTGATATCATATTGTAGCTATATGACCCTTTTTCATTGGCAACAACTATTATTAATTTGACCTGTGCTTCAGTCCTCTACTTCTAGCTCAACTAGCATCTCAGTCAACCACCATTAGAAACCATCCTTCAATGTTAAGCTCTAGACCAGGTACCGAGGCCACAAAATAAGGAGATATAATTTCTGGTCATCAAGTAAGTAGAAGATTAGCAAGGGAGACAGTTCCTCATGGAATCATGCCATCTAGAATTCATCCTTTTGAATTGTCTGTCAACGGCAGAAGTGACACAATGACCCTTAAGGGCTTCCCCTTTAACAGGCCTGACAGCCTCTGAGTCCTTCCTTTTGAAAGCCTTTTCTTTGAAAGCCTAGATTGCTATGTAAGAAGTTGGGCTACCTTTGGGGCAGGTTTGTGTGTCGGGGCGGGGAGGGGGGGTGTGAATCATGTAAAAAGGTCCCAAGGAGAGAAAGATTCTCAGTTCTACAGTTCATCAGAGTGAACCATCGTGGAAGTTCTAGGTAGTGCGGCACTCAATTTGACAGGCTCCAGCTGACATCACTTAGAGCAGAACTACAGCTTTTCCCACTCAAACCAGAGATTTTATTTTATTTTTTTAATTTTATTTGTGAGTGTTATGGCTGCATGGATGTAAGTGCACCTGTGTCATGCAATGTCCATGGAGGCCAGAAGAGGGCATCACATCCCCTGAAACTGGAGTTATAGATGGCTATCAGCCTTCACATGGATGCTGGGATTCAAACCTGGGTATTCTGCAAGAGCAAGAAGTGCTCTTAACCGCTGAGCCATCTCTTTGCTCCCAAACCAGAGATTTTATAAGTAATAAATTAGCTGTTATTTAACATGCTGTGCTTTAGAGTAGCTTGTTACAGAGAAATAGGTAACTGAAACAGATGGAGAAAAAATAATTAGGATGCCATATGGTAAGTGCTGTCACTGAGGTGTGTACAAGCTGAAGTGGTAGCATGAGAAAGCATTTGGTGTATGGCTAGGGAAGAGGGGTGTATCAGGATCCACAGACGAGTCAGCACTGCGGGTTAGATTGTGAAAAGCAAGTCAAGTTTTGTCAAGCAAAGAAAGTACCACGTATGAAGAAGCATAAAATAATATATTTGCATGGAGAATGGTGTGTAGTACCGTGTGGACTGGAAGAAGCAAAAATAGACACTTGACAACCTATGTACAGAAGACTTTTAATATCAGATTCTTTGTGTGTGTGTGTGTGTGTGTGTGTTGGGTACAAGCCAGGCCTTCTGCCATGCTAAGCAAGTGCTTTTCCAATGATCTGTATCTACAGCTCCAGCCCTTTGTCAGAGGAAAGCAATGGAAAACCAATGATAGGACATGATGAGTTATCCACCTGTTACTCAGGCCTCCATCTTGACTCTTCAGCACCATTGATACTGCTGCTCCCTTTCTCTTGCTCTTCAGGGATATCCAGGTTCTTCAGCCTGGAGAAAGTTGTTTCATTTTGGATTCATGATATTTCCTAAAGTGCATCTTTGGCTCTGCACTATTGGAGAGGGATCCTTTCTCTTGCCATCTTCAACAACATTTGTTGTTTTTTATTTTCTTGATAATAGCCATACTAGGCTGCAGTGAGATGGAATCTCAATGTAGTTTTAATTTGCAGTTCTCTGAAGAGTAAAAATGTTAAATATTTTTTCACTTGTATTCCTTCTTTAGAAATGTTCAGTTGATGCGTCCAATTATTGGTTGGAGCACTTGTTCTCTTGACATTGGTTGGTACCTTGCATGTTCTAGAAGTGGTCTTCCGAGGATGTATAGCTGGCAGAGATTTTCTCCCATCTCGTAGGATCTTTCTGTGTTAAATTTTTCCTTTGTGCCAAAATTTTTTTTGGTCTTTTTGAGACAGAGTCTCCCTGTAGCCTAGCTGTCCTAGACCTCACTATGTAGACCAGGCTGGCCTTGAAATGCTGGAAACTCAAAAAAAAAAAAAAATTTTTTTTAATAAATAATTTTTTTACATTTATTATTTATTTATTTTTAATATATATTTTATACAATATTATCAAATCTAGACCCGTGTTCCCCACCCTATCCCCCATGCCACCAGAGCTCATGGATTCTGCCAAACATTCTTTTCATCTCTTTCTCAGTCTTCTCGATATTCTCCATGGGGAAGGTGACTGTTTTGAGCAGAGTTCACTATTTCAGTCATTCTTTGATGTAGTACTTTCTGTTGTTGTTGTGTTTTCCAATATGCCTCACTCCCAACGCTTGGACAAAAGCTCAAAGGACATGCACAAGAAATACTTACAACTAGGTAATTGGCACTAGCATCCACAGATGAGGATTACCATTCATCATTTGTGTTGGTCTGTGGACTGTGTTACTTCACTCAGCAGTGTCTTCTAGCTCCAGCCTTTACCTGCAAAGCTCATGATGTCATCTTTCTTTTACTGCTGCATAGAACTCCATTGTGTAGATGTATCACATTTTTTATCCACTTATCAGTTGAGGGGCATTTGGGTTGGTTCCAGATTTTGCTATTGTGAAGAGAGCTGAATAAACATGGCCATGGATGTATCTTTCGTGGGGTGAGTCTTGGGGATACATGCCTAGGAGTGGATATGGCTGGGTTGGGTGGCAAGTTCATTCCAAGTTTCAAGGGTCTCCCACACTGCTTTCCATAGTGGCTGTACAGTTTACATTCCCACCAGCATGGATGAGTGTTTCTCCTTTCCCCACAACCTCTCCAGCACTTGTGGTATCATTGTTTTCTTGATCCTGGCCAGTCTTATTGGAGTGAAATGATATCTAAAGTGGTCTTAATTTGCATTTCCCTACTTATTAGTGACGTTGAACAGTTTTAAGATGTTTCTCAGCATCTTAATTCCTCCTCGTGAAGTCTCTATTCAGTTCTTTGCTCCATACTTTGGAGTGATTCATTTATTTTCTTTCTTACTTTGTTTTTTGAGTACTTTATACATCTGGAAATCAATGCTTGTCAGATGTTTCGCGGTGAAGGTTTCCTCCCACTCTGTGGGATTTCCTCAAAAGATTGTTTCTTTTGATGTACAGAAGCTTTTGAGTTTAATGAGGGCCCATTCAATTGTCAACCTTAATTCTTTCACAGCTGCTATCTGATTTAGGAAGTCTTTTCCTACGCCTATGTCTTGTAGTCTGCTGCCAACTTTTCTTCTATCGCCTACAGAGTTTGGAGTTTCATGTTGAGGTCTTTAATCCATCTGGAGTTGACTTTTGTACAGGGCAAGAGGTAGGGGTTTGTATTAGTCACTTTTCTGTTGCTGTGATAAGTCCACCATGACCAAGGGAACTTATAAAAGCTAGACTTTATTTCAGCTTATGATTGATGGTTCCAGGGAATCAGAGTCCATGGTGGTGGGAAGCATGGTGGCTGGGGCATGGAGCAGAAAGCAGAGG
>VZQC01005766.1:5704601-5833035 GCA_009823505.1 Rhizomys pruinosus | reverse complement strand
TTTTTTCAACTTAGCATCAGGCAAAGCATTTGGGCTGTGGGCCACACTGTCTAGACTCTTTATCAAAATATCCCAGTTGCTGCCTAAGTCTTTATTTTCCTCTGGAACCACATTTTTTGCCAGCAATACTTTCTTCCAGTCTTCTACTAGAATGGCCTGTTAAGCTCTGCTTACAGTAGTCAACAGCTTTTCTAGCCCAAAGTTCCAAAGTCTTCCACATTTCTCCAAACATCCACATGGTCAGGTTCTTCACAGCAAACAGCCCACTCTCTGGTACCAAATAACTGTATTAGTCACTTATCTGTTGCTGTGATAAATCTGCCATGTCCAAGGGAACTTATAAAAGGAAGTCTATTTGAGCTTATGATTTAATGGTTCCAGGGAATCAGAGTCCATAGTGGTGGGAAGCATGGTGGCCGGGGCTGGAGCAGCAAGCCGAGGGTCACATCTCGAATGAACACAGAAGGAGAGAGAGAGAGATGCAGACGAGAGAGAGGAGAGAGGCGAGAGAGAGAAGAGAGAGAATAAGGATTGTTAAACTCACTAAAACCTGCCCCCAATAAAGTACTTCCTCCAGCACAGCCACACCTTATAAGACCTCGAAAACAGTGCCACCAACTAGAGACAAAATGTCCTGAATAATTAAAGCCTATGGGGGGGGGCACTCTCATTCAAACCACCACAGGGTTATAATTTCAATTCTTCAAAAAGTGTTGATCCAGTTTTGCCAACACCACTTGCTGAAGATGCTGTCTTTTTCCATTGGTTCCTGGCCCCCTTTTCAAATATGAGATGGCTGAAATTGTATGCATTCAAGTTTGGATCTTCAGTTTTATTCCATTGGTCAACAGGTCCGTTTTTGTGCCAGTACCAGTCTGTTTTTATGACTATAGCCCTGTAGTATAGTTTGAAGTCTGGTATAGAGATTCCCCCCTGTGCTGCTCTTTTCACTCAGGGTTGTTTTGTCTATTTGGGGTCTTTTGTTTTTCTAAATGAGTTTAAGGACTTTTTTTTTCCCAAGCCTGTGAAAAAACTCGGGGATTTTAATTGGGATTGCATTAAATCTATACAAGAGTTTGGGCAGCATGGACATTTTTACAATGTGATTTCCCAATCCATGAGCATGGAGTTTTTCCATCTTCTGATCGTCTCTTCATTTCTTTCTTAAGGGTTTTAAAATTTTTGTTGTAGAGATCTTCTGTATCTTTGGTAGGTTTGTTCCTAGTATTTTATTGTTTTTGAGGCTATTGTGAGTGGGAAGGTCTCCTTGAATTCTTTCCAGTTGCTTGTTGTGTAATAGAAGGCATACTGATTTTTGTTAGTTAATTTTGTCTACTACCACTTTGCTGAAGCTGTTAATCATTTCTAGGAGTTTTCTGGTGGAGATTTTAGCATCCCTTATAAGTAAAAACAATCATATCATCAGCAAATGGGATAGCTTGACTTCCTCTTTTACAATTGTACTCCTTTAATTTCCTTTTCTTGCCTTATTGCTCTAGCAAGTGTTTCCAGCACTATATTGAAGAGGAGTGGTGACAGGGGACAGACTTGCCAAGTTCCTACCTTTAAAGGGAATGTTTCTGTCATTTCCCCATTTAGGACAATATTGGCTGTGGGTTTCCTGTATATGGCTTTGATTACATTGAGGAATGATCCTTCCGATCCACTTCCCTCTAGGACTTTAAGCATGAAGGGATGCTGGATTTTGTTAAAGGCTTTTTCAGTATCAATTGAGATGATGGTGTGGTTTTTGTCTTTCATTCCATTCATGTGCTTGATGATGTTTATTGATTTTCATATGTTGAACCGTCTCTGCATCTCTGGTATAGAGTGATGCTGGCTTCATAGAAGGAATTTGGGAGAATTCCCTCTGTTTGTATCCTTCTAAACAGTTTCAGTAATAATGGTTGTAGGTTTTTTTGTTTTTATAGAATTCTTCTGTGAAACCATCTGGGCCTGGGCTTTTAATAGTTAGGAGGTTTCTTATTACATCTTCAATTTCTTCATAAATTATGGGTCTGTTTAAGCTGTAGATCTCTTCTTGGTTGAGTTTTGGTGATTTCCAGGATTTCAGATATTCATCCCATTCTTTTAGGTTTCCAAAACTTGGTAGAGATATAATTTTTGAAAGTATTCCTATATGATTTTCTGGATCTTTTTCATTGTCTGTGATATTTCCCTTTTCACCCCAGATGTATTGATTTGGAGTTGTTCCTTCTTCTTTTGGTTAACTGGCTACAGGTCTGTCTATCTTGTTTATCTTTCAAAGAACCAACTTTTGAAATTAATTGATTTTTTTTGTATTGTTTTCTTGTTTCACTTCATTGATTTCTTGTTCTGATTTTCGTTATTTCTTCCGTGTGTTGACATTTAGGGTTCAGCTGTGTGTTGCTCTCAAGTGCTTTTATAGTCAGTGTTAGATCCTTCAACTTGTGATCTTCTGTGTTTCTGAATGAGGCCACTCGAGGGCTATAACTTCCCTCTTCAGGTCTGCTTTTAAGGTATCCCATAGGTTTGTTGGTTTGTATTGTCATTGTCATACTTCCCAGTGAATGCTTATTTTCTTTTTTTTTTTTTTTTTTATTCTCTTCCGTCCACCACTCATTTCAGATGTTTTGTTTAGTCTTCACTTGTGTTTTTGTAGGCAGTAGGACTTATCTGTGTTGCATTTGAGCTTTATTGATTGGTCTGAATAAATGCATTGAAATTCTATTCAATCTTTTTGTCTTGTCGGAGGTTTTCTTCTGTGTCCAAGTATGTGGTCGATTTTGAGAGACGTTCCAATGGGGTGGCTGGTAGAAAGTGTATTTCTGGCATTAGGAGTGGCAAATATTTGGTAGAGGTTATGCATGTCCCAATTTGGTTTTATCATATCTTCAGTTCAGACTGTCTCTTGTTTATTCTTGTTCCTTTAGATCTGCCAAACGGTCACGTGCGGTGGTATTGAAACGTCCCTACTATGATGGTTTGCTACTGTGGTTAGTGTGTGACTTGTTGGTCCTGGAGAATTGTTCTTTATAAAGTTTGGTACACCAGCAGTTTGGATCCATATATTCATGATTGTAATCCTCTTGATGGTCGTTCCTTTGATGAAAAAATTACGACCTTTTTGTCTCTTTGTTTTCTTTTATTTGAGATTCTATTTTTGTCTGTGATATTTAAAATAGGCAACGCCTGCTTTCTTTTTGGTCCATTGCTTCTGGAATATTTTTTTCCCATCCTTTCACTTTAAGGTGGTGCCTTCCTGAAGGAAGATGCATTTCTGTATAGACAGCAGTCGATGGGGTTCTTTTCCTAATCTGATTCTAGGTCATGTCTTTTGTTGGGGATTTTGTCCATTAATATTTACGGATGTACAACTGGATAGTTTGTGTTGCTTCTTCTTGGCTCCATATCCATTTGCAGTTTTGGTTAGTTTTTAGCTTCTGCAGTGATGCTTTATTGATTTCTCTTTCTAGGTGCTTGGGGATGGTGTCTACTTCTTCTTTGTCCTTTGAACTTTCTTCAAGTATTCTCTGAAGGGCGTGGTTTCCTGGACATTGTATTCTTTCATACTTGCTCATGTCATTGAAGGTTTTTCTCTCCTTCAACTTAAATGGACATTTTTGGCTGGGTATCGTAACCTAGGTTGGCATCTGTTGTCCTTTAACACTGGGAATGCTTTGCTCCCGGTTCTTTCTTGCTTTATAGTTGCCTGAGAAGTCAGTTGTAATTCTGCATAGAATTATCTTCCCTTATAGGTCACTTGTGTTTTTTCTCTTGTGGCTTTCAGAATTTTGTCTTTGTTTTGGGTATATCTAGCATTTAACTCTGATGGGCGTGGACAGTTCTTTCTGATCTTGTCTTTTGGAGTTCTATGTGCTTCTTGTATTTGTATTTGTTTGTCTTTTATTGTGGGGAAATTTTCATCTATTATTCTTTTGAAATCTGATCAATACCATTCTCTTGGATTCTCCTTCCTCCGTTCTCTTGATGCAGAATTATTTTCTCTATTCCTAGTGTCCCACAGTTCCTGGTGTTTGACCTTTTGTGATTTTTTTTTGTATTTTATTTTTTTTTATTTTATTTATTTCTGTATGTGTTATGAATGTACTGTCTGCATGCAGGTTTGTGCACCCGTGTCATGCAAGTGCCGCGGAGGTCAGAAGAGGGTGTGCGGATTCCCCTGGAACTGGAGGTCTCCTGGAATTGGATCGGACGGTTCTCGGCCACCATGTGGGTGCTGGGGATCGAACCCGGGTCCTCTGTAAGAGCGGTCGGCGCTTCTAACCACTAGGCCATCTCTCCAGCCCCATATTTTTAAATTTTCATAATCCTTCCTGAGGTTTTTAGTTGTTCTGCATTATCTTCCAGGTCTGATATTCTTTGTTCTGCTTCCTCCATTCTGGCTTCTGAGGCTTTTCCATTCCTTTCCTCTTGCTTGGTGAGTGTTTTTTTTTTTCTTTTTCCTCTTCCTCTCTGATTTCTTTAGTATTTCCACTTCCTTTTGGAGCCTTCTCAATCCCTTCTGTAGCTCTTTGCTTCGTTGGTTGGTTTCCTTATCTTTTTCCAACATGAGGATCTTTTCAGTGTTTCCACTTCCTTCTTGAGTTCTTCAAGCTCTTTTCTTAAATCTTTGATTTGCTCTTTAAATCTTGAATTTCTTTAAGTATGTTAATGATTGTGTTTCTTATATCTGTTTCCCGTGCCATCCCCGGGGGATGCCACTGTAGGAATCTTCCACAGGGTTGGTAGGGCTTGGTGTGGGATTATCAGCACCTTTCCCATATTGTCTCTTCTTTGTGCTCCTGGCATATGAGCTTCTCCTTGCCTGTATTCCAATGTGAGTCCCAAATGCCTCTTCACTGTGTTGAAGGCTTGCTTTTGATTTGCCCTCCTTCAGATGTCTTTTTGTAATCCCAGTTGGCAGGGGTGGGGGGGTGCTCTTTAGCCCATGCCCTGGTACCCGTGGTCTTGGGAGGTCTCCCGAAATGCTGAAAATTTTTTATTATTTATTTATTTCTGTATGTGTATGAATGTACTGTCTGCATGCAAGTCTGTGCACCCGTGTCGTGCACTGCGCGGAGGTCAGAAGAGGGTGTCGGATTCCCCTGGAACTGGAGTTCTCCTGGAATTGGAGTTTCAGATGGCTCTCGGCCGCCATGTGGGTGCTGGGGATCGAACCCGGGTCCTCTGCAAGAGCGTCGGCGCTCCTAACCGCTAGGCTATCTCTCCAGCCCCTGAAATTTTTTTATTTGATGTATTCTGGTTGTCAATTCTTGCTCTTGTTGCCTAAATTATTGGAGTCTTGTTGAGAAAGTTAGCGCCCATGTTTATATCTTGAGGGCCTTCCCCTGCATTTTCCTCTGGGCATTTCAGAGTTTCAGGGTCTCCCACTAAGGTCTCTGATCCATTTTGAGTTGATTTTTCACTCTAGATGGGGATCTAATTTCATTCTTCCGTATGCAGATGTCTACTTTCCTGACACCATGTGTTGAAAGCTCTTTTTTCCAATGCATGTTTTGGATCTTTTTCAAGAATCATGTGCCTGAATCTTTGAGGGTTTATTTTTGAGTCTTCTTTTTCCCTTCCATCGTTCTCTTTTTATTTCAGTGCCATGCTGTTTTGCTGCTGTGGCTTTGTTGGTCTTACTTTCTAAAGGCCATATTTGCTCAGACGGTTCCAAAGCACAATTAATCCTCTTTCCTTATCTACTTTCCTTCTAGAAAATTCAGCTTTTTCTCTTCATTTTCTCATTTCTGTAATTTCTTATTCAGGCTTATAATCTCAGAATCACATTTTCTTTTCTCAACATCCCATGTACCTAATCTGTCTATGTATGTATGTATGTATGTATGTATGTATGTATGTATCTATCTATCTATCTATCTATCTATCTATCTATCTATCCTCTATCTAGCTACTATCTATCTATCTATCTATCTATCTATCTATCTATCATCTATCATTATCATCATCTATCTGTAGTGTATTTTAATATCCACATACTTAGTTACATTAACTCATAAGGAACTGGTCTTAGTTATTATATTAGTTCACCATGGCCACCTTAACAAAGTAATGGACGCCAAGTTCATTTGCCATTCTCTGAAGAAAGTCCATCCTTTATATTGTCTTTACCATTTAACAGCTTCATTGCTCTCTTCTTCATAATTTCTTTAAAATCTGCACTCATCTTATCAGAGTTCGGCTGGATTTTTTTGAGGATCACTGAGAAGCTGTTCCTGCCCCCAACAGTCCATATCTGCCTTCATTTTCAACACCCTCCTTTCTAGACTCAGTGATTTCATATCATCATTAGTATAGGGCCTTGCTGTTCAGTCCAGTTCAGAGCCTCTATGTTGAGTACTCTGTGTAGAATGTTCTCTTTATCTTGCCAGTTGAGGAAGTAAGTTTATCGACTCGATGATGATGTTCTTGATAGAACAACAAAGTAGAGGAGAAACAAGAGGGAATGTCTTTATTTTTAATTAGGGATTTATGGGAAGCTAACCAAGAAGGAGATTAGAAGTCACAGTGCTCAGAATCAGGTGTTTTTCACTTGGAAAGCTTACTACAAACATCAGGACAGGGCCCCTGCTGCCTGTAACAGCAATAGGTCTCACCTGTTACACAATGGAATTACTGGGGAATGCTTTAGAACAATGACTGGCTTCCAACCTTCCTGTAAGTCAGACTTCATTGGTTCTTACTCCTGCCTTGGTATCTAAAAATTTTAAAGGTTTTCCTATGATCCTAAATGTGCAGCCAAGGTTGAGAACACCACCTAAGAGATTTTAGTTTACTCTTTCTAGGATAGGGATGGTGGTTACAGCTCCTCCATATGACTCTAGGAGCCTGAGTACCTTAGAAAGAAATGAGTTTTTTCCCCTGGGCATTTCTGTAAAAATTTGGTAGATGCCTGAGGTAGGCAGTGGATGGAACATTACTTCACCAGCAGGCCTTCTTTGTAGAAGGGGCTTCAGACTGGCTCTGGAGTGGAAACTAGTGCTTTCTTCTTGTCCTGGTCCTCAAGAATTTATATTGGAATGTTATCCATTCTTTTTTTTAAATTATGTTATTTTTTATTGACATTTGAATATTTCATATATCATTTTTCAGTCCAATTTGGATACATTCTCCTCTCCCTGCCCCTCTCCCCTCCCCAGTTTATGCATTCTGCCATACATATCTTGCATTTTTCTCTGTGTTTCCAAGGATTTTTTTCTTCATAGGCTTGTTGTTTTGAGCAGAGTTTAATTGTATCAGTCAGTTCTTTCACCCAGTCTTTACGTTGTTGTTTTTCCCTCCCCTTTGTATTAGTCCAAATTATGTCTGTTAAAACAATACATATGTATCAAAATTATGACTTTTGGGAATAAACTGTATGTTAATTCCAAAATATGTTTGGGGTTCACTTTTCCTTTTAATTTTATATTACTCTAGAATATCAATACATATCTTCCACCCCTATATGATAATTACAATATCTGAATATAAGTGGTAAGTCAATGCTAGAGCCTTGTTGTAGTTTGTCTTCCATTGCTGTGACCAAACACTCTGACCAACACCAACTTGGGGAGAAAGGGTTTTATTCATCTTACATCTCCTGGGTCACAGTTCTCAGGGAGCCCAAGGCAAGATCTTGGGCAGGAACCTGGAGGCAGGAGCTGAAGCACAGGCAATGGAGGAGTACTGTTCACTAGCTTGCTCCCCTGGCCCATGCCCAGCCTGACCTCTTATACAGTATACAACGACCTGCCCAGGGTGGCACCACCAATAATGGACTGGGCCCTCCCACATTGCTCAACAATCAAGACAATACTCCACAGACGTGGCCACAGGCCAGTCCAATGGAGCCAATTCCCCAATTGAGACTCCCTCAACCCAGGTGTGTCAAGTTGACATTAAAGCTATCCAGTACAAGCCTGTTAAGAGATTCACATTATAACAGCACAGTTGCTTTCAGATACAAAGAAATATGATAATAAAGTTGCTCAATTTGCCTGCCATCTGGGGATTTGGTGTCAGCATCCACATATGAGGGAAATCATTCATCTTTGTGTGTGTGTGTGTGTGTGTGTGTGTTACTTAGTATAATGGCTTCGAATTCCATCCATTTACCTGCAAAGTTCATGATGTCATCTTTCTTTTTTTTTTTGGTGTCATCTTTCTTTACCACTGCATAGAACTCCATTGTGTAGATGTATCACATTTTTGTTATCCAGTCATCAGTTGAGGGGCATTTGGGTTGGTTCCAGATCTTTGCTATTGTAAAGAGAGCTGCAATAAACATAGCTGTGCATGTATCTTTGTGGCAGGATGAGTCTCGTAGGTATATACCAAGGAGTGGTATGGCTGGGTCCGGTGGCAAGCTCATTTTGATTCTCTTAAGGATTCTCCACACTGCTTTTCATAGTGGTCGTACATTCCCACCAGCAGTGGATGAGTGTTTCCCTTTCCCCACAACCTCTCCAGCATTTAGTATCTTTTGTTTTCTTGATCTTGGCCAGTCTTATTGGAGTGAGATGATACCTTAGTGTGGTTTTAATTTGCATTTCCTTAATTATTAACAATGTTGAATGTTTTTAAAGCTGTTTCTCAGCCATCTTTACTTCCTTATTGTGAACAGAAGTCTCTGTTCAGCTCTACTCCATCTTTTGAGTAGGTCATTTGTTTTCGTCTTTTTTTTTTTAAAGCCAATTTTTTATTGAAGCTTTGTGCATTTTATTACAAAATTTCAAATCAAATCTAGACCCATGCCCCCTTCCCTGCCCCCCATCCCACCAGAGCTCATGCATTCTGCCAAACATGTTTTTCATCTTTGTCTCAAAATTCTCAATGCAGAAGTTTACTTTTCCAAGCACAAGTTCACTGTTTCAGTCAGTTCTTTGATCCAGGCTTTTTGTTGTTGTTGTTGTTGTTGTTGTTATTCCTTCCAATATGCATCACTCCAAAATATGCATATATGCATGCAACATATATCATAGGTTTTAGGATCTTTAGCTTATGATTTTTTTTCATTAGGCTGAAAGATGTCATGTTTGAAGGCTCCTCCTTGGCAAGCCCAAACCACCATCAGTTCTGCCCTTGTGTTCCACATTGGGGTTTTCCCTTCCCATGGTCACCAAATGAGGTCCAGTAAGCACCACATCCTGTCTTGATCTTCCTGTACTGGTCTCCATGATACAGCCTGGGTAGTCCAACAATGGCAGTCTATACTCTGAAGAGGCTGAAACACCAGTAGTAGCTCAGTCCACAAGTTGATGTTTCAGCAGTCCCCATCTGGCACTGAAGGTTTAGAGGACTTCTTTGTTTTTAAGTAGTCTATATAATTCTGGATGTTAATGCTCTGTCAGATATATCAGTGGCGACAGTTTCCTACCAGTCTGTGGGTTTTCTCTTCACTTCCTTGATTATTTCTTTAGCTAGATAGAACCTTTTGAGTTTGATGAGATCCCACTTGTCCGCAGTTGACCTTATTTCTTATGCAGCTGCTGTTTGGTTTAGAAAGTCTGTTCCTACTCCTATGTCTTGTAGGTCACTGCCAACTTTTTCTTCTATCACCTTCAGGATTTAGGATTTCAGGTTGAGATCTTTGATCCACTCAGAGTTGATTTTTGTACAGGGTGAGATGTAGGGGTTTAATTTTGATCTTCTACAAATGGTGATCCAGTTTTGCCAACACCATTTGCTGAAGATGCTATCTTTCCTCCATTGAATTTTTTTGGCCCCTTTGTCAAATATGAAGTTGCTGAAATTATATGAGCTCAAGTTTGGATCTTCAATTTTGTTCCATTGATCAATGGGTCTGTTTTTGTGCCAGTACCACGCTGTCTTTATGACTATAGCCCTGTAATATAGCTTGAAGTATGGTAAGGGAATCCCCCTTGTATTGCACTTTTCCCTCAGGGTTGCTTTAGCTATTTGGTGGTTTTTGTTTTTCCATATGAATTTAAGGATTTTTTTTTCCAAGTCTGTGAAAAAACTCATGGGGATTTTGATTGGGATTGCATTGAATCTGCATATTAGTTTGGGTAGAATGGTCATTTTTACTATATTAATTTTTCCAATCCATGAACACAGAGGTCTTTCCATCTTTTGATGTCATCTTCAATCTCCTTCTTCAGGGTTCTAAAATTTTTTTTCATAGAGGTCTTTGGTGTCTTTGTTTATTCCCAGGTATTTTTTTGTGGCTATTGTGATTGAGAAGGTCTCCTTATATTCCTTCTCTAGTTGCTTATTGTTGGTGTGAAGAAGGCTACTGACTTTTCTAGGTTTATTTTTTATCCCACCACTTTACTGACACTTTTAATCATTTCTAGTTTTCTGGTGGAGTTTTTAGCATCCCTTAGGTAAACTATTATATCATCTGCGAAAAGGGATAGTTTGACTTCCTCTTTTCCAATTAGTACTCCTTTAATTTCCCTTTCCTGCCTTATTGCTCTAGCAAGCATTTCAAGCACTATATTGAAGAGGAGTGGCAATTATGGACAGCCTTGCTGTGTTCCTGCCTTTAAGGGGAATGCTTCTAACTTTTCTCCATTTAGAATGATCTTGGCAGCTGGTTTGTTGTATGTGGCTTTGAATACATTGAAGAATGTTCCTTCTAGTCCAACTCCCTCTGGGACTTTAAGCATGAAGTTATGCTGGATCTTGTCAAAGGCTTTTTCTGTATCAATTGAGATGATCCTGTGGTTTTTGTCTTTCATTTATGTGTTTTATAATATTTATTGATTTACATATGTTGAATCATCCCTGCATCTCTGGTATGAATCCAACTTGGTCATGATGGATGATCTTTTGGATGTGGGTCTGTATGTGATTTGCAAGTATTTTGTTGAGAAATTTTGTATCTGTGTTCGTTAGTGGGATGGGTCTATAGTTTTCTTTCTTGTTTGTGTCCTTGCCTTGTTTTGGTATTAGAGTGATGCTGACTTCATAGAAGTTATTTGGGAGATTTCCCTCTGTTTGTATTCATCTGAACAGTTTGAGTGGTAAAGGTTGTAATACCTCTTTAAGTGTTTTATAGAATTCTGCTATGAAACCACCTGGGTCTGGGATTTTTTTAGTTGGGAGGCTTTTTATTACATCTTCAATTTCCTCAAGCAGTATGGGTCTGTTTAAGCTGTCAATCTCTTCTTGGTTAAGCTTTGATGAATCCCAGAATTTCAGATATTGATCCATTTCTCTTAGGTTTTCAAATTTAGTAGAGTATAGATTTTTGAAGCATTCTCAAATGATTATCTGGATCTTTTCTTTATCTGTTGTGATGTTTCCTCTTTCATCACCAATGCTATTGATTTGGAGTTGTTCTTTCTTTCTTTTGGTTAACTAGGCTAGAGCTGTGTGTATCTTTTGTTTATCTTTTGGAAGAACCAGCTTTTGGATTCATTGATTCTTTGTATTTTTTTGTTTCTATTTCATTGATTTCTGCCCTGATTTTTGTTATTTCTTTCTGTCTGTTGGGTTTAGGGTTCATTTGTTGTTGTCTCTCAAGTGTTTTTAACTTCAGTGTTAGATCTTTACTTGTTCTCTTTCTGTTTTTTGAATGTGGGCACTTAGAAAGAAAACTCTAGACCCATCCCATTAATGAACACAGATGCAAAATTTCTCAACAAAATACTTGCAAATCGCATACAGTCCCACATCAAAAAATTTCCCTCTTAGGACTGCTTTTAATGTATCCCATAGGTTTTGTTGTGTTATATTGTCTTTTTTGTTTAGTTCCATTAATGCTTTTATTTTGTTCTTTATTTCTTCCCTGACTCACTCATTATTCAGGATGTGTTGTTTAGTCTCCATGTGTTCTTGTAGTTAGTAGGGCTTATCCTGGTGTTAATATTGAACTTTATTGCACTGAGGTCTGATAGAATGCATGAAATAATTTCAATCCTTTTGTATTTGTTGAGATTTCTTTTGTGTCCCAGTATGTGGTTGATTTTAGAGAATGTTCCATGGGGCATTGAGTAGAAAGTATATTCTCTATTGTTTGGGTGGAATATTCTGTAGCTATCTATGAGGTCCATTTGGTGTATTGTATTGTTCAGTTCTGATGTCTCTCTGTTTATTTTTTGTCCAGTTGACCTATCCAAGGGACTCAGTAGGATATTGAAGTCCCCCACTAGTAGTGTGCTGGGAATAATCTGTGTCTTGAGATCCTGAAGGTTTGTATTTACAAAGTTTGGTGAACCAGAGTTTGGTGCATAAACATTTAAGATTGTGAAATCTTCCTGGTTAATTGTTCCTTTGATCAGGATATGATGGCCCTATTTGTCTTTTTTGATTAATTTTACTCTGAGGTCTATTTTGTCTGATAGTAGAATAGCAAGTCCTGCTTGATTTTTGGTACCATTTGCTTGAAATATTTTTTTTCTGTCCTTTTGCTCTAAGGTGGTGTCTGTCCTTGAGGGTGAGATGGATTTCTTGTAGGTAGTATATAAAAGCATTCTGTTTCCTAATCCATTCTCCTAGTCTATGTCTTTTGATTGGAGAGTTTAGACCATTAATATTTAAGGTTATTATTGATAGATGTGTATTGTTTCCTTTCAATTTATTATTTTTTTTTGTTTGCATTCTTGGTCTAGGTATTTATTTACTGAGTTATGCTTTTGTTAATTTCCCTCTTGGATTGCTTGGGGATACTTGCTGCTTTTTTCTGTTTTTTGAATTGCTTTTAGTATTTTCTGAAGTCTTGTGGTTTTTTGACATGTAGTCTTTCATTTTGTTGATGGCACTAAGATTTTTCTTTCTCCTTCAATTATAATTGAAATTTTGCTGGGTACAGTAATCTGGGTTGGCATCTAAAGTCATTTAGCACTGGGAATACTTTGGTCCATGTTCTTCTAGCTTTCATTGTTTGCACTTCAAAGTCAGCTATATTTCTGATGGGTTTTGTTTTGGGATTCTTCTCCTTCCTGTATCCCTATGACATGGAGGTTTGGTTTTTCATGGTGTCCCACATTTCCTGGTTGTTTCACTCTTGGTTTTTAAAAAAATTTTTCATAATCTTTACTTGAGGGTTCTAGTTGTACCATGTTATCCTGTAGGTCTGATATTTTTTTCTGCTTCATCCATTCTGCTTCTGAGGTTCTTTCCCATCCTTTCCTGTTGATTGGATGAATGTTCAATTTCCTTTTTCATTTCATCCTGTGATTTCTTCATTCTTTCCACTTCCTTTTGGAGCTTTTCATTCTCTTATTGTAGCTCCTTGGTTCGTTGGTCAGTTTCCTTTTTCCTTTCAGCCTCAGATCTTTTCAGTGTTTCCACTTCTGGAGTTTGTCATTCTCTCCCTCTAGTTCTTTTTAGAGTTTGTATTTCTCTTCCTCTAGTTCTTTTCAGAGTTTGTATTTCTCTTTTTCTAGTTCTTTTCAGAGTTTGTCACTCTCTCCTTCTAGTTTTTTCTGGAGTTTATCATTCTTTCCTTCTAGTTCCTCCATGAGTTTTTCATTCTCTCCCCTTAGTTCTCTGATTTGTTCTTTATATGCTTTGATTTTTTTGAATATGTCTATAATTGCTCTTCTAACTTCAGTTTCTTGGTTTCCTTCCAGGGAGATCTTGTTGTCAGGATCTTCTACAGGACTGATAGAGTTCGGTGAGGATTTATTATGAGCTTTTCCCATATTGTTGTTTTTTCATTGTGTCTATGGCATGTGGATTTGTGGGGTTTTGCTGTTGTTGTTGTTTGTTTGGATTCTGGTGCTAATCTCAAATGTTAATATTGAGGACTGGTTGGTTACTCTGCTTCCTGCGGGTTTCTTCCTCAGCGTTGGCTGTGCAGCCTAGAATAACTGGCACTGTTCCTGCTGGATCATACCAACCAGAGCACTAGCATTTTATAGTCTCCTCTACAGTACCTGTAGCTTGAGCAGAGGTGGAAGAGGTTACTCCTTTGACCCATGTGCCAGCCAGTACTTCACCTGGCCTCCCCACCAAGTCTGCAGGCCTCCTGTCTGCCTCTCTATCTGCACACAGTTCTTCTCTCTGCTCCCTGAGGTGGGGGGTCAAGTCCCTTTCCCGGCAGCAAGGTTGGGCACTGGTACTTCACCTGGCTTGCCTGCTGAGTCTGCACTCCTCCTTCTCACATTATCCATTCTTTTTTTTTTCCTCCAAGACAGGGTTTCCCTGTAGCCCCAACTGTCCTGGAACTCGCTCTGTAGTCCAGGCTGGCCTTGAACTCACAAAGATCTGCCTGCCTGCCTCTAGCTCCCGAGTGCTAGGATTAAAGGCGTGCATCACCATGTATCCATTCTTTTTTTTAAAGCAATTTATTTATTTAATTATTTATTTATTTCTTTATTTATTATTTTTATGTGTATGACTGTACTGTCTGCATGTAGGTTGGTGCACCTATGTCATGCAATGCTGTGGAGGTCAGAAGAGGGCATTGGATTCCCCTGGAACTGGAGTTAAGGATGGTTCTTAGCCACCATGTGGGTGCTGGGAATCAAACCCGGATCCTCTGCAAGAGCAGTCGGCACTCTTAACCACTAAGCCATCTCTCCAGCCCCATTCTTAATCTTCAGTGTAAATCTACCCACTGTCAGGAACATTTCTCTTCTTTTTCATATAAAGCTGTTTTATTGAAAATCTGAATGCTAACCCAGTATTTAGCACTAATGTTATGGAGGTCAGTTTAACTTGGATGTGAATAATTAGGATAGCTAGTAAGTGATGCCTCTGTTCCAAACTTAACAAACATATACTCAAAATTAGCATATACACTCATTTTTTAAACAAGGTCAGTAATATTTTCATACTTACATACTATATTAAAAGTGAGTTATTGGGCTGGAGAAATAGCTCAGTGGTTAAGAGTGCCAACTGCTCTTGCAGAGGACCTGGGTTCGATTCCCAGCACCCACATGGCAGCTAAGGCCTTTAAACTGGGCATGGTGGTACACACCTTTAATCCCAGCACTCGAGAGGCAGAGGCAGGCAGATCTCTATGAGTTCAAAGCCAGCCTGGTCTACAAAGTGAGTTCCAGGCCAGCTGGGGCTATAGGGAGACATTGTCTCAAAAAAAAAAGTGAGTTATATTAACCTGTGTAAGAAACTAGATCTTAGTTATTGTATTAGTTCTCTGTGGTTGTCATAATAAAATAGCTGATGGACTCTCTAAACTAATATATTTATTGTCTTGATTTCTGGAGGCTAGAAGCTTGAGATCAAAGTGTGTAAGAGTTTGCTTTCTTCTGAGGTTTCTCTTTTAGATTTGTAGATGGCTGTCTCATCTCTGTCTTCACTGTGGCCTCAAGCTCAATATGGAGTTAAGGATCACTGTGAACTTGTCTCCCTGCCTCAACCTCCTGAGTTCTGGCATGTGCCACCATGCCCAATTTATGTTGCTTTGGAGGTTGAACCTAGAGCCCTCTACATGCTGGATAAGCTCCATCCCCAGTTCCAAATTTCCTCTCCCTATAAAGATATTCTCAGGTTGCATTAAGCCCAACCTAATGACCTTAATTTTACTTTTAAGATCCTGAGGATGATGGTACAGTTAAGTGTATTAACTTAGGAGAGAGGAACACAGTTTAGCCTATAATGGCTATCTTGCTAAATTATGGATACACCTTATATGTCAAAGCTGTATATAATTTTAGCACATTGAAAACAAGAATATTACCTAGTTAGGGATATACATATATTTTTACTATTATGCTAATCAGTTTTCTTTGCGTAATTCTACGCATAAGACTCAGTAGGCAGAAAGATAAACAATTTTGAATTTATTTTTATTGGTATGACTTACAAATGTTTTGATTCATAATTACCCACATAAGAGTTAACTGCTAAAGCAATAGAAACTTCTGAAGGTAGCATGAAGAAGCATTAAAGGCCTGTGGATGTAATTGAAAGAAGCTGGGCTTTGGAAGGGGACCTTGGATATATCAGCATTTCTTTGTCTCTTGTCCCATTATCTATCAAAGGGATGTTAGCTTCTTTATCATTGAAGGTAGAATGAGCAAACGAATGTTAAAATTCTTTGCAAATTATAAAGTACTATTCAAATATTGCTTATCATTATTGTGATGGACTAGGGAGAAGTTTGAAGAGAAGTTTTCAGAATTGTATTATTCCCTCTAAAATAACAAAGTACAACATACTCCAAATAAGTCTGTCTGTTTTCTGTCATGTGGCTTCACTCAGATTTCTTCACCACAGGTGTGCTTGCTCTGAATGTGTTACCTAACACCTTTGTCATCAGCAATTCTTATAATTCCCATGAAGTCATTTCAGTGTTGACTGTTTGCCTAGTATATAAGACTTAGACTGTTATAAATTAAGTATTTTTAATATGTAGAGCATTTAGTGTTCTTTTCCCATCACCCTGTTCTCATTCACAACTGTAGGGTAAAATTCAGAACCCCAAACTAGATGGAAAACAGGACATTTTTCTAATACTGATAATGAAAAGATTCTTACATACTGAATTTTTGTGTATTTCATACAGAACATCTTAAATATATTGATATTCCCTTCCACACTGGCACCCTCCCATAGCCCCTGTGCTGCTGGATTTCATACATTCTGTCATTTGGGTTAAGGCCTGTCAAGTCAAGTTAGTGTCCACAGACAGTCCTCAGTGCAAGTTCATCTACTAAAGTCTTGTCAGCCTACTTAGAGTCCCTCCCTTTAAGATCAGCAATTCCTCACCCAGCAATAATCAGCTGCCAATAGTTCTTTGGCTAAGATTGGGATCTTTTGTCCATTTTCATAGTTCTATGCTGGGTTATTGTCTATTTGAGTTTGCATGGGTCTTGTTCATGCGGACACCATTGCTGCAGGTTCATATGAACAGGGTCCCAGGAGCCTATAAGAGTCAATTCCCATACAGTCATGCATCTCCTCCCTGGGTCTTAGAATGTTTCCACCCCATCTTCCACAATGGTTCCTGAGCCTTGGGTGGGTGAAGTTTAATATAGGAGTACTGTCCAAGGACCGACACTCTGCAGACTCTTATTCTCTATGTTTGGCCAATTGTGTCCTTTTGTGTTCATGACACTCTGTTGCATAAAGAAGCTTTGTAGACGAGAGTTAAGAGAAGTGTTAATGTTCTCTCTATCTCTTGTTCCAGTGTTCCATAAGTTATTTTATTTTATGTGTATTAGTATATTGCCAGCATGTATATGCATGCACCCGTGTTGTGAAATGCCTGCAGAGGTCAGAGGAGGGTGTTGGATGCCCTGGAGCTGGAGTTATGGACAGTTGTTAGCTGCCATGAAGATGCTGGGAATTGAACCTGGGCCCTCTGTAAGAATAGCCAGTGTTCTTAACCACTGAGTCATCTCTCCAGCCTTAGGTCTTCGTGTGTTTGAGTAAGGAGGTTTGCACATTTCTTATCCCCTTCCACTTGGCCTCACCCAACTCTCTAGTGTAGGTAACAACTGGGTTTGAGTCCTGGGCCAGCCCCTTTGGCAGCTAGATGAGAGAATGGAGTGAAGTCAAAGTTCAAGATGAGGAAGCCTGCCAGCCTTCCCTCTACTATTTCATTTCTTTCCCATGGTGCTGATTTGAGGGTACTACTGTGGCATACATTTGGGTCTGAACTACTATTTAAAAGTCTGAAAGATATAAAAGGTGCAATTGCTATGAAATATATGTCAGCCTGGTCACAGATCCTTGACTGTCTGATGAGTATCAAGTTACTGTTATCAGAAATAAATGTAGTAATAAGTCTGAATACCTTTTTGTCTGTGGCACATTAAATAAATACACTATATTTGCAGTTCATCTAATCCTTCTGGACAACCAGAACTCAATAACTAGCCGGCTTTTCTCTCTAGCTCATACCTGTGTACCATGCACCTATCATCACACCTGGTACTTGGTGAGTGGCTTTCTTTGTGGCAAGGTTAGTAAACCAGTTGCTAAGGCCCACATAGTTCAAGTCTATCATGTTACATGGCTATGCGCTACTCCAGTTCTTGCAGTTACAAACTTCTCAGTAGACAAGACAGTAGACAAGACACCCAAGAAGCTCCTGGAAGTTGGAAAAGTGGAACTGTATGATGGTGTTGCAGAAATTACTTCTGAGAGAAATATGCGGGACACCCTGCTTCCCACTCCCATGGTCCTAAAAGTATAACGAGAAAAGACTCTCCAAAACTACAGTTTAGAAGATTTTAGAGATTTTACTTAGGCTTGCTCACAGAGTACATGGGTGAAGGGGTCACCTACAGGACTGTTGGTGCTCTCCATCCCTCATGTTCATGCCCTGGGTTCCCAGCTGGGACCCCTGTGACTTCTGCACAAGACGGTGACAGCAGGAGACCAAGGCAGCCTCCTGGTACCCTTTTATATGCCCTTGCCCCCCAACCCCCTTATGCAGTCAAGGTCGTCTGGCTGTTTGGACAGGATAGTTGGCCTCCTGGCTCCTCGCTTTCCTTCAGAAGAACATAATCAAGTTCACAGTCTTGGGGAGGGCAGACTCTCTTATGCATGAGAAAGCATCTGACATCCAAAGGCTGTCCTTTCTGAGGACCGCCCACCTTACAGATGGTTAATTTTGGATCATGACTTTATTAGTGACTACCTAGAAACTTGATAAAGCACGAGTTTGGGTTGTTTATGAGGGTGTTTTCAGAGGACAATAGCAAGTGGGGCTAAATGGACTAGGTGGGAAGCCAGCTTTCAATGTGGATGAGCATTATGCATTATGCTCACTGCACACAGAAGCAAAGGGAAGGTGATATATTTATCTCTGGGTGTTAAGGGACACTTTTCCTCTCTTGCTCTTGAAAAGCATATATCCCTGGCATTTGGAATCCAGGATTTACACCTGTGGTTCTCTAGGTGCTTAGGTATTGGCTTTAGATCAAGTCTTACTTCAATTGCTTTCCTGGTTCTAAGACCTTAGGCTTGCATTCAGCCATTCTACCAACATCCCATGTTCTCTAGTATGAGTAGTCTGTTATGAGACTTCTTAGCTTCTGTAATTGTTAAGATCAAGGTCCTCCCTAAGTCTTTTAATAATACATTTCCTCTCACATATTTATGCATAAGTCCTAATGGTTCTGTTCCTCTGGGGAAGACTGACCAATATAGAAAATAATGTTATATTGCCTGCTTTCTGTGTTGTATAATTCATTTCTATTTATTTTTCCTTTTCTCCACCCCCTACTTTTGGCGCTAGGGATCAAAGCTAGGGGTCTACATGTGCCACACAAGCCCTTTACCACTAAGCTATACCCCTGGTACCTCGTTTCTTCCTTTACTAATTGATAGGTAGATGCAGGGAGCCAGAAATTCAACCCAGGAGCACAGAACAGATCACAGCTGCTTGTCCCACACAGTGTAGCTGGGAGATGAGGCACACTGATATAGAGGTTGAGAGAATGACTTCTGTAATCAATGTCAAGGCTCGTTAAACTGCAGCTAGCCTAGAAAATTGCTGGGATCTTCTTCAGGACTAGAGACTAGTGCTTCTGCCCTTGCTTTCTTAAGAGAGTGTGGAAATGAAGAGTCCTTGAGACAGAAGGTGGGGTGGTTGACAGAACAGTGGTGATGGAACACAAGAAGCAATCCTCCAGACCTCAGTGGAGCAGAGCAAACAGGTGGACAGATGATATTTTCATCAGCTATGTCTTTGCTCAGCTGCATAGATGGGCACTTAAATTATATAATAAATCACAAGCATTCTGACATACTCATCAAACCCTGTCAGTCATATCTTCCTAAAGCCTGAGGATCACAAGACCACTATGTTAGACACAACTAGGCCAGTTTTATGTATGTCTGTGACATGTAGACGTGTGTTTGCATATGTGTGTGAAGGTATACGTGCAGATGCGTACAGATCCATGTGGAAGCCAGAGATTGATAGTGAGTGTCTTTTTCTATCATCCCCTGTTTTTCAGATAGGATGTCTCACTGAGCCTGGGACTCATCAATTCAGCTAGACTGGATGCCAATGAGATTCAGGGATCTGCCTGAATCTCCATCCACCCTTCTGCTCTGGTGTTGCGGGTGCAAGTCCCAGTGACTGGATTCTCATACTTGGGTGTTTGGGATACAAAGTCAGATCCTTCTGCTTGCATAACAGGCTCTGTATTGAGTAAGCTTCTCTCCAGTTGTTTTTAAATATTTCACATACTGTGAGATAAAGGAATCATTTGGACAGGGGGAAGGTGATATATTAAACTTTGTGTTATATGTTCAATTCTTTGTCTTTGTACAAGATCTCACATATTTTCTGTAGGGAAAAAGTCCTTCCTCCTTTATGAATAAGAACCTACACTATCTAGTCCCAGGAGAAACTGAAATCAAGCTTGTAAAGTAAAAAAAATGTAGTATTTTGATTTCTTATGATTATAAAGGATTTGACTTCATCAGTAGTCAAGTGGTCTTTCATCATTAGTGATGACTCAATAGCAACATTGTTCTATACATTATTCAAGCCCTTTGCATGACTCATGCTATATATTATTGCAGAGTGAGTTTTTTTTTTTTTTCGCTCTTTGCTGGAAAAAAGAGGGTATTTCTTGTATATAAAAGGATAGACATTTGGAAACTTTAAAGAGATTTTGCTAATCATATAAATGGCAAACATTTTTAAAGTTAATTAAAAGTTTGTCACTATGATAAAACCAAGATACTAAAAATCAAAAATCTTCTTATGGTACAACATGAGTAGCCATAAGATAGGGATAACTTCTCCCGAATGCTGACATGGAGGTGAACAAAGGAAGCCCTAGGTGAGGGGTTCTAGTCTGTGCAGCTTTCTTACCAGTTGACATGAGTAGATGTAAGGAGCTTATTTTAGTCCATTCTGCTATTATGAAATAACAGAGACTGGTTAATTTATAAAGACAAAAAATAATATCTCACAGTTCTTGAAGCTGGAAAGTCCAAGAGTAAGGCAATTATAAGTTTGCTTGGTGAAGGCTGTTCTTTCCTAGATGGTACTATGTGAATGCCCCTTGCAGCCAGGAGGAGCACTATGTCCTCTGTACACAGCACAAGGCAGAGGAGAAAGTGAGATGAAACCTCTTTTCCAAGGGCCTTAGTCCCATTCAGGAATCAGGAGCCTTCATGATCAAATCACTCTTAAAGACCTTACCTTTTAATACTGACACTTGACATCCACAGATGACAGGCACTTTGAGAGCACAGCAAGAGCCTCTTGACAGCAAGAGCAGCAACCAGAATCAGAATTTCCCCTGAAATACACTAATGAGCTCAAACCTAATCTCTGCCTCCTCCCCCTCCTCCTCTTCCTCTTCTCTTCCTCCTCCTCCTGCATATGTTCTTCCTGTTCCTCCTCTTCCTCCTTCTCTTCCTCCTCCTCATTTTTTCTTCTTTTTCTTCCTCTTCTTCCTCCTGCAAGACGTTTATGAGGGTCAGTTTTAATTATTAGCTTGACATAATCTAGAATCACTGGGGAAGACAGTTTCAATACAGGCTGTTTTCATTAGCCTGGCCTGTAGGTATGTCTGTAGAGGACTGTTGCACAACATGGTCCACTTACATACATACAAGCAATACACTGATACACATAAAGAAGTTTAAAAAAAGAAGACAAGTTTAAAGAGTTGTTTCAGCCGGGCGTGGTGGCACACGCCTTTAATCCTAGCACTTGGGAGGTAGAGGCAGGCGGATCTTTGTGAGTTCAAGGCCAGCCTGGTCTAGTGAGTTCCAGGACAGTTGGAGCTACAGGGAGACCCTGTCTTGAAAAAAAAAAAAAAAAAAAAGAGTTGTTTCTTTCCTCTACCCTTACAGACATAAATTCTTGAGTAATTGGAGATAACCGAATCCTTTCTAGCTTAGGCTATCTATTTGTTCTTCCTGGTTTTCAGAAGAAGTCATAGTAACTGCTCTGTAAAGACAAAAGGTACAATTCATCTGAGATGTTTATTAATAATATCTGCCTCAGTCAGGCATGGGGCTCATGCCTTTAATCTCAGAACTAGGGAGGCAGAAGTAGGCAGATCCCTGTGTTCAAGGCCAGCTTGCTCTCCATACTGAGTACTAGGTCAGCTGGGGCTACTCTTAAAAAGACCCAAATTAATAATAATAATAATAATAATAATAATATCTGCCTCAACCAAACTGGCCCTGGAAAGACTTTGGACTTGGCAGAAAAGAATCTAAGATGTAAAATCTCCTTAAAATTGATATTTGATATACTCTATAAGTACTACATGGGCCTTGGGCATTAATTGAGATTTTCAACTAACTATATCAGTCTCTGAATCCCTTTATGGCTCAGAGGGAAAAAAAACCTAAACTTTTTTTAATGTATCATTTTATACTTAGAAAATTTTGAAGGTTAAAAACATATAAGTAACCCAGGCATCTTCTCACTCAAAGACAGAAATGGCAGTTTTTAATATTTTGGGAACTAAAAAACACATCCTTTTACATGTGTCACTCATGTATAACAAGAATCATTTTCCCACAAATTTGAGAATAAACATTGTAATTTCTTCATCGTGTTGTGTTTCCCTTTGAGACAGGGTCTTCCTATATAGTCCAGACTGGCCTTAAACTTGTAATTCTTATGTCTCCTCCTCTTAAGTGTGGGGATTATAGTTAAGTGTCATCATTCTTGGCAGAATATTTGTTTTTTTTTTTTTTTTTTGAGAAACAAACTCCAGATACTAAGGCCTCTATTAGTAGAAAATCTTAAGTATCCCACTAGAACCTTCTCTACCTACCTGGGCAATTAATTTCCTTTTCCCTTCTGGTCAATTTCCCAAGAATAAGCTCAGAAGATGGGATAACAGACAGGGGCATTTCTGATCCCAGTGATGTAAAGAGACAGAACGACAGACTGACTGGGATTGCCATTTCTTTTGGCTTACATCTAGTGTCTCTGTAGAAGCCTGGACCCAAAGCCCCGCAAACGCTTCTTTTACTTCATGATGTGCTTGGTGGGTTTGAATTCTTTCAGTTTTATGAGGCTCTCAATGCTGGCCCTGAAATGATGTCTTACTCTGTAAGACACCCATTCTTTATTCTGCAAAACCTTGTGCATGTTGCTATGCTAGCCTTGTCACGACTTACTCATGGTATGACCTTTGATTCCAGTGCCTTTTCTGGAGATTATTTCAGGGTTGACCTCCACAGCATTAGCTTCGGAGTCTCCGCAGATCCACCCTATTTACTTATCTGAGTCTACTTTGAGTCTTGAGGAGCGGAGGTCTATGAGCGAATCCTATTTGTCACAGAGACTTAGATGATTATTACAAATCAGTCTGTGTTCTCTTTGCAAAGTAATGAAGCAATGCTAAAATACATGATAAAAGTGATTATTACATCTTTCTAAAACATGTGTATTTAGTAATTTGATATTTTTGCAAGTAATTGGTAGTATATACAGATGTAGACATGAGCAAGTGAGCTAATTTTCAAGTAATTGATTTCCATAAGCAAGGGATATCTTACTGAGTTTCAACCAAGCATAGTACACGCTCTAAATATATAAATATCATAACAATATATGGTATAGCCTTCACCTTATTGCTGGAGCTGAAGACCATGATGATTTCTTTTTCTTCCACATTCAAATCCAAGTCCTATTGACCAAATGAGATAGACTTCCCAAATCCATCTAATATATCATCACATTTCAACATATTATCAGAATATATCTTCCCACTTGCCTTCGCCTCGATATCTACACACAGTTCAGACTGCACCCTCTTGTGCATGAACAAAAGAGATGGCCTCCCCATCAGTACCTCACTGCCATACTCACCAAGCTCTAGTAAATTTTTTTGTTATAATGAGTAATAAAAAATCATAAATCAAATTATGTGACTCTCTAGCCTAAAGCATATGAAAGTGTTTGGCTAGTTTATCTCCCACAGGGGGAATATATATATATATATATATATATATATATATATATATGTATAAATCTCCTTCTAACTCCAGTGTGTGTCCCTCCAGTTGTCAGTCTTTTTAATAGAAATCTCATAGTGTCCCATAGAGGGCTTCTCTGATCTTCATTTCTAAGGTTGCTGCCTATAGTTACTTTCTTAACATATATTCCTTGCATGGACTTGGCCTTTTGGTAGGATTTCAAGAAGGAGTAAAGGTAGATATTATCATTCTACCTGGCCATTCTGATGGTACTTTATTTATTTATTTACTTATTTATTTATTTATTTTATGTGTATGAGTGTACTATCTGCATCTAGGTTGGTGCACCCGTGTCATGCAATGCTTCGGAGGTCAGAAGAGGGCGCCGGGTTCCCCTGGAACTGGAGTTAAAGACGGTTCTTAGCCGCCATGTGGGTGCTGGGAATTGAAACTGTGTCCTCTGGAAGAGCAGTCGGCACTCTTAACTGCTGAGCCATCTCTCCAGTCTCCACTGATGGTACTTTAAAAATACATATTTTTATTTATGTATATGTGTGAGTGCATGCCTGAACTTATGTGCAGCAGGTACATATCTAGGCCATATGTGTTGGATTCCCTGGAGCTGGAGTTACAGAGAGTCGTGGGCTGCCCACTCTTGGTGGTGCGAACTGAAGATGGGCCCTCTGCAAGAGGAGTGAGCCCTTTACAACATGGAACCACCACTTCTCCAGTCCTAGTCATACTTTCTTTTGCTATTGGATCAAAACCATTTCTCAGATTATTGAATGTTCATCTAGAGCATGAGGTACTGGATTTGAGATTTGGGGGGAACTTCCAAGGGGAGCTTTCCAATAAGAAGTTGGATTTAATGGTGTGAAGCTTAGGAGGAAGTTCTGGGTTACAGTGAAACACTGGGAGACATCAGCATACATGGATTAGCAATCGAGATAAATGGAACCAGATGCAAAACTCCAGGAAGAATTTGTAGATGGAAAGAGAAGACAACAGATAGCATATGCCTTCACAGGACATGCAGAGGAAGGTGGACATCAATAGGAATGTTGCTAAGGACTAAGCCAGGAGTAAGTGTGCTGTGGAATTTAGCCCTGATTAGCTAGCCCAAGGCTGCTTGACTGGTTATATGACTGGTTATCCGACTGGTTACACAGCTGGCTACTTATCTTTCTCTTCAGTTCTTATTTCTCCCCAAACTGCTCACATAGATGCCCTGCCCAGAGCATCCTTTGGCTCAATAAAAGACATACACATTATTGTATTTCCCAGGAGGAGTGTCCACTAACATCAGTGCTCTCACTGTATGAGTAGGTGGAGATCTCCAGGCTGAGATTTCGAGCATTCAGGAAAAACTGCTTCTGTGTCCTAAAATAGTATTCTAACTGACCTTTGCACTGCCTGCTACTTGGTGGGCACTTGGTAAGCCATGAGAGCTAATGGATACTATTGATATAAATATTGAATGACTAATTATCTTATTAAAATGCAAATATTCTGGAAGGATGACAAATAAGTTGCCAGCCCCTATTTAACAGCTTAGTAGGTTGGGGATTGTTATCAAAGTTCTTCCTCTTGTTGCAGTGTAGTTAGCTGACTCATAGGGCCAGTTTTGCAGTAGTTTCACAGGCCTAGAGTGGAAATTTATCTGGAAAGGGTCTACCTAAAAAATTAGTAAAACTATATAAATATCTATTTAAGACATTTGTGTTGGCTTCCTAGGCTGCTATATAACAAGTCTCATAACTTGAGTAGCTTGGAATAAGTAGGTTGGAAGTGTGAAGTCAGGGTGTCAGCTGAGCTGTGCTCTCCTTGAAACTGTAAGAAGGACCTTCCTTGATTTTCTGTGGTTGCCGTGGTTGCTGGTGATCCTTGGTGTTCCTTGCCTTGCAAATGTTGCTCTCCAGGCTCTGCCTTCATCTTCATATCATGTTCTTTCCTCTGTGTCTCTTTTATCTGTTTGGAAGGATACTACCTAATCCAGCGTGACCTCATTTTAATATAACTAATTGCAATCTGCAGATGCCCTATTTCCCAGTAAGATTGTTTTCTGAGTTAGACATGCATTTGTGGAAAAGTCTGTTCATTTATTATAGTACACCATCTATTACAAATAGATCATACCTAGAGACTTGGTTATTCTAGGGAAAATCTGGTGGTGGAGTCATGTAACTCATCATATGATGTGGGGGGAATGTACAGCTGATAGCATAAAGACACAGGCACCTATGAAGTGTGAGAAAAAAACAGACAGCAGGAAAGAATGAAAAGGGTGTAAATTTAATCTGAAAAACAGAAAAGGGAGAAGAAGGAAAGAAGGAAAAGAAAAGAGATAGTCAGATAAAAAGAAGAAAAAAAGAATAAATGATTCTGGAAAATATTATGAGAGTATATTCTAAGAGAAAATGAAAGAGGTATTATTCATGCTCTCAACAAACATACATATAGTAGAAAGAGATGAGCAATAAAGAAGAAGCTCAGAGCAACTATTTCTGGAGCTTAAAAGCTGAGAAAGTATTATGACATTTACAGGATAGCCTGTGAATGTGAAGGACTGAGAAGAACCTCCTGAGGGTGGTCAAGAAGAAGAAAGATTCCATCACCGGAAGAAGCGAGAACAGCATTCTGCCTTGCTGGCTGGCCTGCTATCAGACAAGCCCCGCAGACAAGCAGTTATGGGAAGGGTTTGCGTATGCTCACCCCACCTGAGCCATTTAGTTGAACATTCAAAAGGAGGCCTTGACATTTTCTTCTCATTTTGGCGTACCTTTCTCCTACACAGATACAGATGCAGATGCAGACACAGACACACACACACAGACACACAGACACACACACACAGACACACAGACACACAGACACACACACACACACACACTTGTTCTCAGTACATATTTTGACACTTTAACCTAATAAATTTCAGTATATATCACCCGATAAAAAGAACATTTCTTACATAATCATGATTAACTTTTATACTCATCTAATTTGTCATTAATATAATACTTTTATTGATGTTAAACTCCATACTTTAAATCACCTCAAACAGTCTCAGTGTTGTAGTTTATAGATTCTTTTTTTCTGATCCAAAAGTCAGTCAAGATTTAAAGATTATATTTACTTGACTTGAATTTTACTTTTTCTTTTTCTTTAAAAAAATTTTTTTTTGCATTTTACATTTTCAACCCCTTTAAGCTATAACAGTTCACCAATATTTTGTGCATGTATGTACCTTTTATGACATTAATATTTTTTGACTTTTTGAGACAAGATCTCCCTGTAGCCCCAGCTGTCCTGGAACTTGCTATGTAGATCAGGCTGGCCTTGAATGCACAGAGATCTGCCTGCCTTGCCTCCAAAGTGCTGGGATTAAAGGCATGTGCCACCACACCCAGAAACATTAATATTTTTTTCCAATTTTTATTTTTATTTTTAAACAATAAGTAATAAGTTATGAGTACAAGCATTCTTCATGTAAAACCAATTTGCAAGCAGCTATGCCCAAACCCACACAGCCCATGTCTCCTGCCATCCAGCTGCTGGGGCTTATATGTACAATCATGTTGATCAAATAAGTGTCCAGACTATGTTGATGTAGTTTCACCATTCACCCCAATCGCAACCCTTACATTCTACTATGCCCCCTCTTTTGCAGAGTGAGTTCCAGGCCAGCTGGGGCTATAGGGAGACCCTGTCTCAAAAAAAAAAAAAAAAAAAAAAAAAGAAATTTGCAACTAACTGACATTGCTAGCAATTTATACATGATGTAGATGATATTTAAAGTGGATTTGGAACTGCATTGCAAACAGTAAGAATGGGTTTTGTGCAGCCAGACTTCTCAAGGGCTTCGCCTCACTGTATTGAGTTTTTCTCATTCCCTGGCAAAAACAGCAAGGAAGGAGAGGGTTATTTTGGCTTACAGTCCCAGAGGGTGAAGTCCACCATGGTGGGAAAGGCATGAGCACTGGAATGGCTCTGTCCACAGTAGCGGGAGCTTGAAGCTCATCGCCACTTGGCAGAAGACAGGAAGCAGAGAAATTTGGGAAGAAGCATTTATCACCTTCAAGGCTCTCAGCCAATCACCACTCCTTCCAGCTAGGCCCCACAGCCCTCTCCTGAAGATTCTACAGCCTCTCCCAGACAGTGCCACCAGCTCTGGGCCAAGTGCTCAAACACATGAGTCCATGGGGAGACATTTCCTATTCAAACCACAAAATACATTAATTAGCATTATGAGCCCTGAAGATGGTTATAGAATATAGTCACCTTTTGATATCACATGGGAGTTGGCTTCAGGGTCACTGTGGCCATCAAACTACACAGATGCTTATGTCCCTTATAGAAATGGTGTAGTGTGTGCATAGAATCTGCACATGTCCACTTATATATATTTTTTAATTTTTTAAAATTTATTTTATTATGTGTATGAATGTACTGTCTGCATGTAGGTTTGTGTACCCATGTCGTGCAATGCTGGGGGTCAGAAGAGGGTGTCAGATTCCCCTGGAACTGGAGTTAAAAATGGTTCTCATCCGCCATGTGGGTGCTGGGTCCTCTGCAAGAGCAGTCAGTGCTCTTAACCACTAGGCCATCTCTCCAGCCCCCACTTTTATATTTTAAATCATCTCTAGCTCACTTACTATGCTAAGTACAATGTGAATCCCATTAAAATATTTATTGCAACATACTCTTTAGGGAATAATGATAAGTAAAAATAACTGTACATCTTCAGTATAAAAGTTTAAATATTTTGTTATTTTTATTTTATGTGCATGAATGTATTGGCTGCATGTATGCAAATGCACCTGTGTTGTGCAAGGCCTGTGGAAGACAGAAGAAAGTGTTGGGTTCCCTGGAACTGGAGTTACAGATGGTTGTTAGCTGCTATGTGGGTGCTGGAAACTGAAACTGGGTTCTCTGCAAGATCAGCCACTGCTCTTAACTGCTGAGCCATCTCTCCAGCTCCCAGTATTTTCCACTTGAAATTGGTTGAGTTTGTGGTTGTGGATGGATAAAAGGGCAGCTCTCCAAGCTTCTCCAAGCTTATTAATCACTGAACACTCTGAGGACTTTCTTATTTATCTGTTGTTGAATAACAAATTATTCAAAGTGTATGAGCTTCATAAAACAAGAGACATTCATTATTCTGCACAATTTTTGAGAACTAGGAACCTGGAAGTGGTTTAGCTATGTGGTTCTGGGTCAGAATCTTTCCACAGAGAGTAATCAAAGGCTGACCTGGGCTACACTATGTGAAGGCTTGACTAGAGCTGGAGGCTGTGGTCCCATGACAGTGCACTTACAATGCTCTGAGCAAGTGCCCTGTGTTCTGCACCATGTGGACCTCTCCATAAAGTGGCCTAAGCATCTCCATGACTAGGCAGTTATCTTTCCTGAGAATGGACAGTCTAAGAGAGTAGAGAAGAAAATGTATTTCCTTTAGTGGCATAGTCCCACAAGTCATACACCATCATCTTTACCAAGGAGTCACTGAATCTACCCCAAACTCAAGAGCAGAATTAGGTTACCTACAACCCTGTACACCATTTTTTAGGCCCTAACTGTTGAAGAGAATAAGTAAAAAAAATTAAATAAACTTTTAAAAAATTATGAAGGCCATGTTAGGAATATAGAATCCTTCATGACATAGTTTAAAAATGTTCATTTTAATGTTGAAAGGGCTCACAGAAATAAAAAGATTGTTCACTAATTGCATCAATGTGAGCTAGTTCTTCAAATTTTTGAGATTGAATTTTTACATAAGTAAACTTAAAGAGATCATGCTATCTTGGCAATATCTCTAGGTTCTTGTAAAAACAAAATTAACCACTACACATAATTTGTTTTAACAGGTATAATGTCCCAAACAGAAGTTACTTTAAAATCATTGGCTAACATATATAACTTGTCAAATAACTGAAGATTACATATCTGACTTTTCATGTTAAAAGAGTTCTCTTCCTAGCTTCTGGGAGAATTTCATATGCATAGATGAACTTAAATGCTTTTGATGAGCCTTATAATAACTCCATAGAAACTTTAAATTGACATTTGTCTTATGCAGCTGCTTCTTTTAGATATGTAGAACTTTGTGTTTGTAAGGTATTGTGTTACTTGATAAATAAATAGGATTTTCAGGTGTGTGGTATGCGTGTGTGTGTGTGTATGTTTGTGTGTGTATATGGTGTGTATGTGTGGTGTGTGTGTCTGTGTGTATGCATCTCTGTGTGTGTCTGTGTGTCTGTGTTTGTCTATGCGTGTTTCTGGGAATCAGTTCCAGGTCCTGCACATGCTAAGGCAACATTCTACCCCAACCCCCAACCCTGCTGTTGTTTTTAAAGACTTTTGTGCATTGCCATAATTTCTCTAACCCATAAGGAGGCTGTTGCTCTCCTGTGTCCCATAATGGCACCAAGGCAGTCTCTAAAAAGCAGTTCAGATAATGTTTTAAGCAATGGAAACTCATCAGAATGAATATAGAGCTCTCTATTGTGAACACATGGCAGGACAAAGCAGGTTTGAATGCATGAGTTTTGTTGGAATATGTTTGTCCAAGATTAGTCTTCTTACTTTATATCATATCTCATTACAAAATGAACCTCACAGACTAGACATAAAGAAAATGTTGCTGCCAGCCAACTGCAGTTTTTAAATCCAGGCAGCTTAGAATACTTATAGACATAATCTTGTTAATCTTCATAATACTGTGAGGTAAGTCAGAATATCATCACTCTTAGAGGAGAGTGTGACAAAACTTGGGTCTATTCTATATCCCTCCTTATTTTTCCAATACTTGTTCTGTGCAACTATTGCTTGGATTTTAAATATATTTTAGTCTTAACACATGTAAAGCACTATATATATATATATATATATATATATATCAAATACTGTAGTAGTCACTTTTCCTGGTGCTGTGATAAAACGCACAATGAGCAAGGGAACTTATAAAAGGAAAAGTTTTTTTTTTTTTTTTAAGGAAGAGTTTTATTTGAGCTTACTATTGTTCCAGGGAAACAGAGTCCTTTGTGGTTGGAGGCATGGTGGCCGGGGCGGGAGCAGCAAGCCAAGGGTCAAATATTGCGATGAGCACAGGAAGCAAGAGAGAGAGAGAGAGAGAGAGAGAGAGAGAGAGGAGAGAGAGAGAGAGACTGGGAACTGCAAGGTTTGTTAAACTAACTAAACCTGCCCCATGATGTACTTCCTCTAGCACCGCCGCACCTTTTAAGACCTCCAAGGACAGTGCTACCAACTGGAGATAAAATGTTCGAATACTTAAAGCCTATGGGGGGACACTCTGCATTCAAACCCCACATTCCACTCCCTGGCCCCCATAGCTCCTTACCATATAAAATGCAAAAATGCATTTAGTCCACCTTAAAAGTCCCCATAGTCCCCCGTTCCAGTCTCAATTCTAATTCAAAAGTCTATAGTCCAAAAATCTCTTCTGAGACACGCCTATCTCTTAACTGTAAGCTCCGTAAAATCAAAAGGCAAATTATAATCTCCCAACATACAGTGGAACTGAATAACCATTCCCATTCCAAAGGGAAGGAATAGAGGCATAGTGAGTGAAATAATGGACCAAAACAAAGACCAAAAACACCAGGGAAACACCAAGTCCAGTAGCTCCATGTGAACTTCTGGGAATTTATTTCCAAAGGGCTTAGATGGATAAGCTCTTCCAGGATTGCATGGAACATTGATCTCTTCCTTAGGCTGATACCACTCCTCCGCGGTATGGCAGCTCCCTGGCCAATATCTCACAGGTCTGGCCATCTCGAATGTCTTCTTGGGATCTCCACAGCCAACCAGACTTCACATTCACAACCTCTTCACATACAATGGCCTATCAGGGCTTCTTTATTCGGGACGCCCCTGCTGCACTCTGCCTGGCCTCTTGGGCTCTCTGAAACCATGGAGGAAGAACTGATAACCCCTTAACTCTTGCAAACATCATGGCTCTAAAGCCAGCACCATGTGAAGAAATTGCCGTTTGGCTGCAAGTTCGGGATGGACTATCTCCTACTAACCACATTTGCAAAATAAACTCTTGCCCCTGGACCTTGTTGGAGCAGTAGAAAACGCTTTCCATATTTTCCTTTCAAAAGCTAGGGCCTTAGCTGGGTGTGGTCTTGCCTTGAGGTACTAATTCTGTTGTTTACTGGTAAATCTCCAGGCCCCTCAATCACTTTAATCGCACTTTTCCATTGTTGAACTTGTAAATAGATAGGCCTCTCCTTAATTATTTTTAATCTCCTTATCAAAAGGAACTCTCCTTCACAAGACGTGGCCCCACCTTTAATCTTCCTAGTGCAGTTTTTCAGATCCAAACTGCACATTCTGCATTTCTTTCTCTGCCCATCTGCTTCTTCTTCACTGTAGATCTGTACAATATTCACCATTTATAGCCACTCCATCATTTTGTATTAGGCTGTCTTGAAATTAGTCCACGCATTGCTTCTTTTCAACTTAGCATCAGGGCAAGCATTTGGGCTGTGGGCCACTGTGGCCAGACTTTTTTGACAAAATATCCCAGTTGGAGCTTAAGTCTTTATTTCTTCCTCCTCTGGAACTACATTTTTGCTTAGCAATGCTTTCTTCCGCGGCTTCTACTAGAATGGCCCTGTTAACTCTGCTTACAGTGTCAACAGCTTGTTCTACCCAAAGTTCCAAAAGTCGTCTCACATTTCCTCCAAACACCCACATGTTCAAGTTCTACACAGCCAACACCCCACTCCTGGCGCCAAAAAAACTGATTAGTCACTTTCTGTTTCTGTGTGATAACCACCATGAGCAAGGGAACTTAAGAAGGAAGAGTGTTTATTTGAGCTTACAATTGACATTCCAGGGAATCAGAATCCACTGTGGTGGGAAGCATGGTGTCATGGCTGAAGCAGGCAAGCTGAGGGTCACATCTCGAAATGAGCACAGGAAGCAGAGAGAGAGACTGTGGAGACCAAAGCTTGTTAAAAACTCACGTAGCCTGCCCCTCATGATGTACTTCCTCCAGCATGGCGCACCTGTTCTAAACCTCCAAGAACAGTGCCTCCAACTGAGACAAATGTCTGAATAATTAAACTTATGGGGGACACTCTCATTCAAACCACCACATTCCACTCATATATAGATAATAAATATAATATATAGTATATAATATTAAAGTCATATGGGAGGTGTGTATAGTATGTATATATAAACATAGATATAGTATATGTGTGTGTGTGTGTGTGTGGTGGTGGTGTGTGTGGTGTGTTGATAGGCATTGGGCCCAGGGTTCTTAGCTTTGTGGATTTCTTGGTCAGTACATTTTGAGCATCAAGTTTATACTCTCTGTCAACTGTAATTGTTTGTTGCTTAACTAAACCCTGTTTAATTTATTATCATCATAGTGTCTGTTAGCAAGACAGAATGTGTTGGGATTTTACAACCATATGTGGTTAGCAGCTTTCTGTCTGAGATCTGAGACCTGCCTCACTTGATCTCTTCACTTTACGCTTAGCATTGAACTGGCTGTTCCTGAACAAGTGATTATCCCTCTTAGAATTATAAACAGCCATAGGTCCTTCTTTTCGTACCTCATATCTCAAAGCTGTAAAATGAGACCGGGATTAAGTGATCTCTAAATTATCTTGCATATCTAAAATTCTGAGATAATGTAAAATTCTGAGTTAATGATTCTCTGTTTTGATGCACAAGTAAAGAAGGAATGATATTAATAAAAACATTAAGATAAACAATTGTAATGGGATAATTATAATTACCTAAAATCAGTTTAAGGGTCAATAGCTTTACACTTAGTGTGCAGAATTTTTACATTTATAGAGCATGTAGGAAACTGAAGTGCTGTGGCCACCTTAGAAGTAGCTTTAGGATGGGGGTGGGGAGTTGGGGAAGAGGGGGAGATGTTTGCTTATAAGGTTCAGCAATAGACATTGGGGCAGCAAGAAGTATTCTGCAGCCTAGCCATGCTTGAGGAAGTAGACATAAATGACAATGGTTTAAATTTGTAGGAGCAGATGCAAGTTCTCTAGGTTCTGAAGCTTATTCAATTATGAAGTCTCTTTTGAAGAAGAAATAGTGCAAAATTAGGTATGGAAGTACATTTTTATTCAGAAGTGAATTCAGTTGGAAGTGAATGTTTATTTCAGAGTGCTCACAGCTTCTTCTACAGCATCCAATATAGAGAAGGAGCCATGGGGGAGATCTGAACAAAGTTTTGAATTTCACATTTGCAGCATCTTACTCTTGAAAATTTTACAAAACCTATGGCTCTATGAAGATGTTGCTCACTCACATCCAGTCCCTAGATGATGTCTGTGAATGGAAGGTATCCAAAGTCTGAGCTTCATTATTTTTATACCATATCCATCTTGTAAACATGTCTAGAATATGTCAAAGTTGAAAGCTACATGGAAAACAGATATCCATTAAAAAGTTGAGCATATCTATCAATTGATGAAATCAGTCGATTGATTTCATCAATCGATAGAGATGATAGATAGATAGATAGATAATAGAACGATAGATGCCATACAACATCATGAAAAATCCCAATTATATGAAAAAAGGCCCAGGATAATGTGTATAACATGATTCCATTTATATAGAAACCCAAATTGGCCTATACTAAAGCAGTTTTCGGGGTGTGTGTGTGTTGTGTGTGTGTGTGTGTTTGGTGTGTGTGTTGGTGTGTGGGCATACTTTGATGTAGTTAAAATTCTTGGTAGTAGTTACTTTTGGAGAGTGTATGAAGTAGTAGAGTAGTATTTGAATTTTGTGCAGCGAATAAAATCATGTATTCCATGTAGGCCTCCTCCTAATAATAACGGCACATTCCTCTATGATCTTGGCTTCAAGCATTGCATTTGCATGCTATCGTTGGGCATCTTTGCAGTTCAAATCTAGACCTTTACTCCCGTTAATTTTGACCCACCAAGAACTACAGTCAAGCTTCCCATCATCTCAGTGACACTCATTCCATTCATGTCCTCACTTCCATGTCTACCCAGCTTACTTTGCCTGGTTCCTTACAATCATTTTGCATGCACCCTTGCTGTCCTGTACCTCTCCTGTAACATACTTATTTGGCAAACTCCATGCTTGAATCACTTTGTCAACTACTCCTCTCTCATAGGCACACAGCTGAATGCAGACAGAGAAACACTATAGCTCATGTCAACTGCTCTCATTTTAAATTCTTACCATGGGCTGGGAGAGATGGCTCAGAGGTTAAGAGCACGGGATGCTCTTCAGAGGATCAGGTTTGGCTCCCAGCACCCACATGGCAGTTAACAACCTCTATAACTGGTAACACAGTTCCATAGGATCCAACGCCCTCCTCTGGTCTCCCTAGTCATTACACACATAGGTTCACTTACAACATGCAGGTAAAACACATATAAACATAATTTTTAAAATTCTATACTAACTCTAGGTGAGCTGTCAGAGCTTCCGTGGAATTTGGATCCTCATACATTTCCCCCAAGTACATTCATTTGTTCATATTTCTGCTTGGGTGCTTCAGACATCGTCTTCTCTCCTCAAGCCCCCTCCATTTTCCTTACTCTTGGCTTGTATCTATGTTTACTTTTTCATTAAGGAAAGAAAAACAGTTAGCAGAAAGTCCAAACTGCTACTCCCTACCATAGCTCCTATCTACCTACCCACCTGACCCGTGCCCCCCTCTGCCCTCCCTTCTGCTCTTGTGGACTGACATCCTGGGTCCTCCATCTAGACAAATCTCAGCTTCCACACTAGCACCATATTTTTCCTCCTGCTTGACAGTTCCATGGGGCAGAGCATGAGTGTAGTAGTCTAAACTAAGCATCTATGATATGTTTAATGATCTTTTTAAAATCAGAAGAAAAATGTGATATAATTGAAAGAAAATGCTTTACCATCCAATGTTAATCTATTCATTTTAATATGTCACAGTCTGAAATATTTTTAAAGCATTTTTTATGGAAGGGCTAGTGATGGCAAAGTGCCCAGGGTCCCGGTCCCGTCATAGTGCTATCCTGGGTCACCAAGATCTTTTTTCTTCCTCAGCTCGTTTTCCTCCTTTCCTTTACTCATGCCAAACCAGTAAAATGACTCTAATTTTCTTTGTCTACCCTAAACCACTTATACATAGACATGAAAGTCACCTTGCACTGTTTGATAATTTGCAGTTTTTAAGCAAAGTCTACCTCCGTAGCCCAAGCTGACATCCCCTACCTCTTTCTCCCAAAAATTGAGATTACAGATATATTCTACCACATTCACTGGGGTTATTGATCTTGTCAACTTGACTTGATTGAGAAATGGCTGGGAGACTGGTAAAATGCACCACTAGGTCTGTCTATGAGGGTACTTCCAGACAGGGCTAAGAGCTGACCCTCAGTGTGGGCGCTATCATCCCAGAGGGTGAGGGCCTAGATAGAATAAACAGGGGAAGGAGAGAGCTTGCTACAGTAGCCATTCTCTCTCTGCTTCTTGCCACAGTGACGTGAGCTTCTCTGCTGTGTCAGGCTTTCTGCACCACAATATACTCTGAAGCTGTGAGCCCTGATCAAGCTTGTCCTTCCCTTACATCACTTATCCCAGGCATTTTGTCAAAGTGATGAAAAGTCTAACATGGGAAAACTGAGAACTGGTCTGGATAATCCCTGTTTGTCCAGGGCGTCACACTGGCCTGGGCTTTACCCACTTCATCCCCTGGTTCCATCCGTTCCTTTCTGGCTTTCCCTTCTCCCGCAGCCTCTGGCCTGCTCAGGGCTCAGCCTTTGGTCTCCTTCTTGTTCTCGTTTTTTCAGTTTCTCCAATCCCCCTGCCCCTCCGCCCTCCCCCAACACTTTGACAGGATTTTCTCCAGCATTTTTTTTTCAGTTTGAATTTTAGTTGGCACATACTGTGTACATATTCATGGGGTATATTTTGACACCAGTGCATGGTAGACAATGTAGACATTCAAATCAGAGGAATTAGCATTTCCTTTCCTCAAACACTTATTACTTCTGTATGAGGGGACCCTTCCGCATATAATGAAACATTGTTCTCCCCCTCGTTCTTACCTTCTCTATGTTCCTCTGAGGCTAATTTTCCAACTGCTGCACTTTGGTATGCTGTATTGCTCAATGACACATCAGAGTACTTCCATTCAGGCTGCAAACTATTTTTTTTTCCACAACTTCAGTGCTTTTCAAACCCTACTACCACTCTAGCCTCACTCTGGGACTCTCAGACCTGTCTACAATTTTATCTCTAGAAGGTTAACCCCTAGCCCTTTAGAATCGTATCCCCACACCTTGATTGGTTAGGTTCATTACTGCACTGGCTGTTAAGCAAATTGATGGTGACTTTACACTCACTTACAGGGCATTTAATGAACTTCTAAATATATAAACTGAGTTCAGACTTTCTCCAGAATACTGGAATTGGGTTTCCAATACCCTATTCAAGATTTCTACTCCGTATAACAGGGTATTTTGAATTTAAAATGCTTGGTTTTTCCCCTGCACGCCTGGTCTTCACACCACGTCACCAACTTGTTGGTGCTCAGATCCCAATGAGTTAGGGATTTGTTTTGTTTGTTTTGTTTTAAGCTCCTCTCATCTTTAATTAGGTACATACAAGCATAAGCAAATACTGTCTGCTCTCAAGACTCACGAGCCTCTTCATCCTCCACTGCTCCCTATCGTACTTCACCTCTCATCTTGATCACTGCCGCGTGTCCTGTTTGACATCCAGCCTGGGCCTTTCTTCTCTTCTAACACACTAGACCTATCAATAGTGACAAAACATAAGACAGCTCGGCTACATCTGCTCAGAACTCTCCTACCTCACTTGGAACAAAGGCCAAGCCCTCGTGGTGGCCTCCAGGTGCAAGGAGCCTGTCTGTGCTGGCCGCCAGTCACCCCTGACCCTGTCTCCTGCTGCTCTCCATCCCTGCCTCTCTCAGCCACCTGGGCTCCCTGATCTTTCTGTTCTCACTAGGCACACACTGTCCTTAATAAGCTGTGTCTGCCTGCCGGCTCTGTCCTGGCTTCCCGGAGCCCACGGCTGGCTCTTTCCCTCCTTCAGGTCATTGGTTAAAGGTTACCCACTTAGAGAGCCTTCTTTAACAACTCATAAGCCCCACCCGGTTGCCCTTCCCAGCGTTATGTTATTTTTGTCCGTAGCACTTGTAACCACCTGACTCACTGCAGACTTTACCTCTGTGCTGCTCGTCAGTTTTGTTCACTGCTCCAGCCATAGGTTCCCATTATTTAGTGGGTGTTAAATGAAGTCATCATCAGGGAGGAAGGCAAATATCACTTACTAGTTTTTAATTGTTCAAAACTTTCAATAGTATTAAATTTACTAAGTATAATTTCATAGCACATGGGGAGAGTCTTCAAAAAAAGAGTCTAGCTGGTGATTAACTACCCTGAGTCAAGAACTTTTATGGCTAATAAATATAAATGTACATTTTGACTATTCATTGGGAGCTCATGTACTAAAAGTCATATTAGACACATTTACTCACCTGTGGTCACAAGTTTAGAACCACAGCAGGGAAGCGAGGGACACAGTGTTCAGTCACTCACATCGTCAAACCCATTTTTCCTAGCCTTTGGTCACACTGCCAAATTCCACACCAGAGGATCGCTTACGCTTACCGAACTCTCCTCGGCAAAGCCAGACTTCCCTAATAGCGTGGAGGACCGGAAGGAGGGAAAGGCAAGAAATGAAGTCCTCCTTTCTTTAGGGCAGATCAGAAACAGAAGAAAGTTGTAAGTGAACTGGAGACCTCGGTGTGCTGTGCGGCTTTGTTAGTTATCATCCTTTTCCTGTACTGCTTCACCTCATGAAATTCACTAATTGGCACAGTGTATCACAAAAAAACCTCCTTTTGCATCTGTAATACTTTTGTGTAGATGATGTACCTATCTTTTATTCTGTCCCACTTAAGAACAGTTTTAATTACTAATTTAATCAGGAAAATACAATCATAAGAACTGAGAGGCATTAATAATTCCTAGTGTGGTGTTGTTCTAGTGTTCTTGAACATTAGCCACTGAGGAATCTCTTTCACATGCCCACACAGACAGATGCTCATATTATAAACCTCTGCACACCTTTGCAACCCTGAAACTGAACATTATTCACTTCTCAGCCTTTCCAGGGAAACCTCCAGAGAGCGTCATTCTCATTTGCAGAGATGAGAGCTGCCAGCCACTGCCCTCCCCACTGCAGAGGGATCCAGAATCATCTCCAACCTGTGTCTTTACTGCCTAGAAAGGAGCTCAATTCAACAGCTCCCTCAGGATAATTATGACCTCATAGGATTTAGAATAGGTAGGAAACTTATTTTACATAGAATTCATTTGTAATATATTTAGTAACAATGCTTAAGTCTTTTGTTTCCCAAGATAACAGCAAAAACTTATCTTTAAAAAATATTTTTCCTGTCTTCTGTCCTCTGTTTACTGCAATAGGTAGGTAAGATGAAAAGGGGGTATGTTAACACATATGAAGGGTGTTATGAAGGGTATACACCTTAATCATTAATCACCAGGCTTCTATGAAAAGGTAAGAAATAAAGCAGACATGTCTTATTTAAGAACACTTACCTGGAAGAAATGGGAGTTGTTTTGAGTCATGAGGCACTGTTGACTGATGCATATCTATGTCTATGCATAAATATGTTTCCCTGCGCTCCAGTTTGCACCAGCCCCACTGTTTGGATTGTTGAGCTCCTGGCAATTGTGTGGCCCTTTTTTTTTTTTTTTTTTTTTTTTTTTGTCTTTTTGAGACAGGGTCTCCCTTTAGTCTGGCTGGGCCTGGAGTTCACTGTGTAAGACCAGGCCTTGAACTCAGGATCCACCTGGCTCTGCATCCTGAGTGATCGGGATTAAATGTGGGGCGCACCTAACGCCTGGCTATGGCAATTGCATTTTAAAAAAATGGTTTCCTAATCAGATAGTGGAAAGGATGTAAGAAACCTGTTTTTTTGTTGTTGTTGTTGTGTTTCCAGTTATGAAGCTGCCTTGCATGTATATATAGATATAATTTATAAATGTTTGGATAAATGACTAGAATTTCTAAATTTGTATTGTATTATAAATTTACTTAAGGTATGTACCCATGAATCTACATATATGGAGTGGAGTGATTACTATAGTCATGCAAATAGCATATTCACCATCTCATGTAGTTGTGTGTTAAAAGCACCTATAATCTACTCTCNTCCACACATATATATATATATATATATATATATATATATATATATGTATATATATACATACATATGGGCTGTGTGTATGTATATATGTATATATATACATACATATATATATATATATGTGTGTGTGTGTGTGTGTGTGTGTGTGTGTGTGTGTGTGTATGATAGGCAAATTGGGACCAGGGTTCTTAGCTTTGTAAGATTTCTTGGTCAGTACATTAATTAGAGCATCAAGTTTATACTCTCTGTCAACTGTAATTGTTTGTTGCTTAACTAAACCCTGTTTAATTTATTATCATCATTAGTGTCTGTTAGCAAGACAGAATGTGTTGGGATTTTACAACCATATGTGGTTAGCAGCTTTCTGTCTGAGATCTGAGACCTGCCTCACTTGATCTCTTCACTTTACGCTTAGCATTGAACTGGCTGTTCCTGAACAAGTGATTATCCCTCTTAGAATTATAAACAGCCATAGGTCCTTCTATTTCGTACCTCATATCTCAAAGCTGTAAAATGAGACCGGGATTAAGTGATCTCTAAATTATCTTGCATATCTAAAATTCTGAGATAATGTAAAATTCTGAGTTAATGATTCTCTGTTTTGATGCACAGATAAAAGGAGGAATGATATTAATAAAAACTTAAGATTAACAATTGTTAATGGGATATATTTATAATTACCTAAAATCAGTTTAAGGGTCAATAGCTTTACACTTAGTGTGCAGAATTTTTACATTTATAGAGCATGTAGGAAACTGAAGTGCTGTGGCCACCTTAGAAGTAGCTTTAGGATGGGGGTGGGGAGTTGGGGAAGAGGGGGAGATGTTTGCTTATAAGGTTCAGCAATAGACATTGGGGCAGCAAGAAGTATTCTGCAGCCTAGCCATGCTTGAGGAAGTAGTACATTAAATGACAATGGTTAAATTTGTAGGAGCAGATGCAAGTTCTCTAGGTTCTGAAGCTTATTCAATTATGAAGTCTCTTTTGAAGAAGAAATAGTGCAAAATTAGGTATGGAAGTACATTTTTATTCAGAAGTGAATTCAGTTGGAAGTGAATGTTTATTTCAGAGTGCTCACAGCTTCTTCTACAGCATCCAATATAGAGAAGGAGCCATGGGGGAGATCTGAACAAAGTTTTGAATTTCACATTTGCAGCATCTTACTCTTGAAAATTTTACAAAACCTATGGCTCTATGAAGATGTTGCTCACTCACATCCAGTCCCTAGATGATGTCTGTGAATGGAAGGTATCCAAAGTCTGAGCTTCATTATTTTTATACCATATCCATCTTGTAAACATGTCTAGAATATGTCAAAGTTGAAAGCTACATGGAAAACAGATATCCATTAAAAAGTTGAGCATATCTATCAATTGATGAAATCAGTCGATTGATTTCATCAATCGATAGAGTGATAGATAGATAGATAGATAGATAGATGATAGATAGATGCATACAACATCATGAAAAATCCCAATTATATGAAAAAAGGCCCAGGATAATGTGTATAACATGATTCCATTTATATAGAAACCCAAATTGGCCTATACTAAAGCAGTGTTCGTGTGTGTGTGTGTTCGTGTGTGTGTGTGTGTGTGTGTGTGTGTGTTCATACATTTGATGTAGTTAAAATTCTTGGTAGTAGTTACTTTTGGAGAGTGTATGAAGTAGTAGAGTAGTATTTGAATTTTGTGCAGCGAATAAAATCATGTATTCCATGTAGGCCTCCTCCTAATAATAACGGCACATTCCTCTATGATCTTGGCTTCAAGCATTGCATTTGCATGCTATCGTTGGGCATCTTTGCAGTTCAAATCTAGACCTTTACTCCCGTTAATTTTGACCCACCAAGAACTACAGTCAAGCTTCCCATCATCTCAGTGACACTCATTCCATTCATGTCCTCACTTCCATGTCTACCCAGCTTACTTTGCCTGGTTCCTTACAATCATTTTGCATGCACCCTTGCTGTCCTGTACCTCTCCTGTAACATACTTATTTGGCAAACTCCATGCTTGAATCACTTTGTCAACTACTCCTCTCTCATAGGCACACAGCTGAATGCAGACAGAGAAACACTATAGCTCATGTCAACTGCTCTCATTTTAAATTCCTTACCATGGGCTGGAGAGATGGCTCAGAGGTTAAGAGCACTGGATGCTCTTGCAGAGGATCCAGGTTTGGCTCCCAGCACCCACATGGCAGTTAACAACCATCTATAACTGTAACTCCAGTTCCATAGGATCCAACGCCCTCCTCTGGTCTCCCTAGTCATTACACACATAGGTTCACTTACATACATGCAGGTAAAACACATATACACATAATTTTTAAAAATTCTATACCTAACTCTAGGTGAGCTGTCAAGAGCTTCCGTGGAATTTGGATCCTCATACATTTCCCCCAAGTACATTCATTTGTTCATATTTCTGCTTGGGTGCTTCAGACATCGTCTTCTCTCCTCAAGCCCCCTCCATTTTCCTTACTCTTGGCTTGTATCTATGTTTACTTTTTCATTAAGGAAATAAAAACAGTTAGCAGAAATTCCAAACTGCTACTCCCTACCATAGCTCCTACTCTGCCTACCCACCTACCCGTGCCCCTCCTCTGCCCTCCCTTCTGCTCTTGTGGACTGACATCCTGGGTCCTCCATCTATGACAAATCTCAGCTTCCACACTAGCACCATATTTTTCCTCCTGCTTGACAGTTCCATGGGGCAGAGCATGAGTGTAGTAGTTCTAAACTAAGCATCTATGATATGTTTAATGATCTTTTTAAAATCAGAAGAAAAATGTGAATATAATTAAAGAAAATGCTTTACCATCCAATGTTAATCTATTCATTTTATATGTCACAGTCATGAAATATTTTTAAAGCATTTTTTTATGGAAGAGGCTAGTGATGGCAAAGTGCCCAGGGTCCAGGTCCGTCATAGTGCTATCCTGGGTCACCAAGATCTTTTTTCTTCCTCAGCTCGTTTTCCTCCTTTCCTTTACTCATGCCAAACCAGTAAAATGACTCTAATTTTCTTTGTCTACCCTAAACCACTTATACATAGACATGAAAGTCACCTTGCACTGTTTGATAATTTGCAGTTTTTAAGCAAAGTCTACCTCCGTAGCCCAAGCTGACATCCCCTACCTCTTTCTCCCAAAAATTGAGATTACAGATATATTCTACCACATTCATCTTGGGGTTATTGATCTTGTCAACTTGACTTGATTGAGAAATGGCTGGGAGACTGGTAAAATGCACCACTAGGTCTGTCTATGAGGGTACTTCCAGACAGGGCTAAGAGCTGACCCTCAGTGTGGGCGCTATCATCCCAGAGGGTGAGGGCCTAGATAGAATAAACAGGGGAAGGAGAGAGCTTGCTACAGTAGCCATTCTCTCTCTGCTTCTTGCCACAGTGACGTGAGCTTCTCTGCTGTGTCAGGCTTTCTGCACCACAATATACTCTGAAGCTGTGAGCCCTGATCAAGCTTGTCCTTCCCTTACATCACTTATCCCAGGCATTTTGTCAAAGTGATGAAAAGTCTAACATGGGAAAACTGAGAACTGGTCTGGATAATCCCTGTTTGTCCAGGGCGTCACACTGGCCTGGGCTTTACCCACTTCATCCCCTGGTTCCATCCGTCTCCTTTCCTGGCTTTCCCTTCTCCGCAGCCTCTGGCCTGCTCAGGGCTCAGTCTTTGGGTCTCTTCTTGTTCTCGTTTTAGTTTCTCCACATCCCCCTGCCCCTCCCCCAACACTTTGACAGGATTTTCTCCAGCATTTTTTTTTCAGTTTGAATTTTAGTTGGCACATACTGTGTACATATTCATGGGGTATATTTTGACACCAGTGCATGGTAGACAATGTAGACATTCAAATCAGAGGAATTAGCATTTCCTTTCCTCAAACACTTATTACTTCTGTATGAGGGGACCCTTCCGCATATAATGAAACATTGTTCTCCCCCTCGTTCTTACCTTCTCTATGTTCCTCTGAGGCTAATTTTCCAACTGCTGCACTTTGGTATGCTGTATTGCTCAATGACACATCAGAGTACTTCCATTCAGGCTGCAAACTATTTTTTTTTCCACAACTTCTAGTGCTTTTTCAAACCCTACTACCACTCTAGCCTCACTCTGGGACTCTCAGACCTGTCTACAATTTTATCTCTAGAAGGTTAACCCCTAGCCCTTTAGAATCGTATCCCCACACCTTGATTGGTTAGGTTCATTACTGCACTGGCTGTTAAGCAAATTGATGGTGACTTTACACTCACTTACAGGGCATTTAATGAACTTCTAAATATATAAACTGAGTTCAGACTTTCCCCAGAATACTGGAATTGGGTTTCCAATACCCTATTCAAGATTTCTACTCCGTATAACAGGGTATTTTGAATTTAAAATGCTTTGGTTTTTCCTCTGCACGCCTGGTCTTCACACCATCGTCACCAACTTGTTGCTCAGATCCCAATAGTTAGGGATTTGTTTGTTTGTTTGTTTAAGCTCCTCTCATTCTTTAATATGTACATACAAGCTATAAGCAAATACTGTCTGCTCTCAAGACTCACGAGCCTCTTCATCCTCCACTGCTCCCTATCGTACTTCACCTCTCATCTTGATCACTGCCGCGTGTCCTGTTTGACATCCAGCCTGTCCCTTTCTTCTCTTCTAACACACTAGACCTATCAATAGTGACAAAACATAAGACAGCTCGGCTACATCTGCTCAGAACTCTCCTACCTCACTTGGAACAAAGGCCAAGCCCTCGTGGTGGCCTCCAGGTGCAAGGAGCCTGTCTGTGCTGGCCGCCAGTCACCCCTGACCCTGTCTCCTGCTGCTCTCCATCCCTGCCTCTCTCAGCCACCTGGGCTCCCTGATCTTTCTGTTCTCACTAGGCACACACTGTCCTTAATAAGCTGTGTCTGCCTGCCGGCTCTGTCCTGGCTTCCCGGAGCCCACGGCTGGCTCTTTCCCTCCTTCAGGTCATTGGTTAAAGGTTACCCACTTAGAGAGCCTTCTTTAACAACTCATAAGCCCCACCCGGTTGCCCTTCCCAGCGTTATGTTATTTTTGTCCGTAGCACTTGTAACCACCTGACTCACTGCAGACTTTACCTCTGTGCTGCTCGTCAGTTTTGTTCACTGCTCCAGCCATAGGTTCCCATTATTTAGTGGGTGTTAAATGAAGTCATCATCAGGGAGGAAGGCAAATATCACTTACTAGTTTTTAATTGTTCAAAACTTTCAATAGTATTAAATTTACTAAGTATAATTCATAGCACATGGGGAGAGTCTTCAAAAAAGAGTCTAGCTGGTTGATTACTACCCTGATCAAGAACTTTTATGGATAATAAATAAAATGTACATTTTGACTATTCATTGGGAGCTCATGTACTAAAAGTCATATTAGACACATTTACTCACCTGTGGTCACAAGTTTAGAACCACAGCAGGGAAGCGAGGGACACAGTGTTCAGTCACTCACATCGTCAAACCCATTTTTCCTAGCCTTTGGTCACACTGCCAAATTCCACACCAGAGGATCGCTTACGCTTACCGAACTCTCCTCGGCAAAGCCAGACTTCCCTAATAGCGTGGAGGACCGGAAGGAGGGAAAGGCAAGAAATGAAGTCCTCCTTTCTTTAGGGCAGATCAGAAACAGAAGAAAGTTGTAAGTGAACTGGAGCCTCGGTGTGCTGTGCGGCTTTGTTAGTTATCATCCTTTTCCTGTACTGCTTCACCTCATGAAATTCACTAATTGGCACAGTGTATCACAAAACCCTCCTTTTGTCATCTGTAATACTTTTGTGTAGATATGTACCTATCTTTTATTCTGTCCACTTAAGAACAGTTTAATTTACTAAGTTAATCAGGAAAATACAATCATAAAACTGAAGAGGCATTAATAATTCTAGTGGGTGTTTTCTAGTGTTCTTGAACATTAGCCACTGAGGAATCTCTTTCACATGCCCACACAGACAGATGCTCATATTATAAACCTCTGCACACCTTTGCAACCCTGAAACTGAACATTATTCACTTCTCAGCCTTTCCAGGGAAACCTCCAGAGAGCGTCATTCTCATTTGCAGAGATGAGAGCTGCCAGCCACTGCCCTCCCCACTGCAGAGGGATCCAGAATCATCTCCAACCTGTGTCTTTACTGCCTAGAAAGGAGCTCAATTCAACAGCTCCCTCAGGATAATTATGACCTCATAGGATTTAGAATAGGTAGGAAACTTATTTTACATAGAATTCATTTGTAATATATTTAGTAACAATGCTTAAGTCTTTTGTTTCCCAAGATAACAGCAAAAACTTATCTTTAAAAAATATTTTTCCTTACTTTCTTTCCTCTGTTTACTGCAATAGGTAGGTAAGATGAAAAGGGGGTATGTTAACACATATGAAGGGTGTTATGAAGGGTATACACCTTAATCATTAATCACCAGGCTTCTATGAAAAGGTAAGAAATAAAGCAGACATGTCTTATTTAAGAACACTTACCTGGAAGAAATGGGAGTTGTTTTGAGTCATGAGGCACTGTTGACTGATGCATATCTATGTCTATGCATAAATATGTTTCCCTGCGCTCCCAGTTTGCACAGCACTTGTTTGGAATTGTGAGCTCCTGGCAATTGTGGCTTTTTTTTTTTTTTTTTTTTTTTTTTTTTTTTTTGGTCATTGTTGAGACGAGGGTACCACCCTTTTATTCGCTGGCTGGCCTGGCCGGAGTTCACAATGTGTAAGACCAGGCTTGAACTCATAGATCCACACCTGGCTCGGCCATCCTGAGTGCTGGGATTAATGTGGGCGCCACCCTACGCCTGGCTATGGCAATTGCATTATTTAAAAAAATGGTTTCCTAATCAGAGGTGAAAGGATGTAAGAAACCTGTTGTTTTTTTTTTTTGTTTGTTGTGTCTTCAGTTATGAAGCTGCCCTTGCATGTATTATAGATATATATTTATAAATGTTTGGATAAATGACTAGAATTTCTAAATTTGTATTGTATTATAAATTTACTTAAGGTATGTACCCATGAATCTACATATATGGAGTGGAGTGATTACTATAGTCATGCAAATAGCATATTCACCATCTCATGTAGTTGTGTGTTAAAAGCACCTATAATCTACTCTCCTAGCAAATTTTCCAGAATAGAATACAATATTATTGATTATAATTATTAGTTTCACATTGTAATTCGTATCTCCGAATTTACTCATTTTCTCTGTACCCTTTGGCCAACATCTCTTGCCCCTTCCCGCAGAAATGTTTCAATGGAAGACTGTACAATAAATGCTCATTATCCGGGGGAAATAAAAGGAGTAACGGTATGTCTGGTAAAAATGAATGATTTAAAACCAAGAAGAGAAAGCTGGTGCTCACTACTGAGGACCTACGCATTGCTAGCTGCCATGTCAGTGCTTGGAAGCAAAGTGAAAAGGCACTCGATAGCTACAGCAGTATTACAGTTCACCTTACTGATCAAATGTACAGTAAAACAATCTGGATAAACTATTGAGAAATTTTGTTTCTTTGTATGTAATTCAAAAATTTCTTTTTATTTTTGAGACAGACTTTCTGTAACACAGCTGGCCAGAAACTCTTTGAGATCAGGCACTGGCTTCAATCATCAACAGAAAAAAAGGTGGTAAGAAGATCCTTTTTTTTTTTTCCTTTTTTTTTTTTTATTTTTTTTTTTCCCCAAGGGCTGGGATTTAAAGGGCAACCCTAATGACCCTGGAAGAAAATTCTGTTTTTTTTTTTTTTTTTTTTTTGAGAATTTTGTACATCATTTCCATCTCTTCTAGTCCCCTTCCAGCTCCTCCATGTCCTCCTTCAATTTCTTTTCCTCTCCTTTGGTTATTATTATTATATACATATAATATACATTTATATTGAAGTGGGACCATGAGAAAATTCTCTTTTTCAGAATAGAACCAGTTTGGATCTTTATTATATTTCAAGGAATATTTCTCTTAATTGAAAATTGTGTAGTCTACATCAGAAACATATTTAAAAGGCTATGCAGCTTTAAACCTGATGCCTCCTTTGATTTACAGGATACCTCCTGAATGAAGGGGGGGAAGTTGGCAACAGAAGTGACCCCTCCAAGGCAGTAACCAAAGGCAGAAAGAAGCATGGGAGGTTATGGGGATGGTACCTGGGTTCGAGTCCAAACATCTGTGTCCAGATACTTCCAAAATATTGTGGTATCTCTTCACCATTATAATGATGGTAAGTACTGAGGTGACTCAGGCAAAGACAGTTTACTTGAGGGCCTAAATTACCTATGATTGACTAGGTATATTTTTGTGTGTGCATTGAAAATTGAAACATGATCTGAGTGTCACTGAAGAAAAAAAATCCAAAGCTATATTGAAAGACAAGAATTTTATAACCCTTATTTTTCAATCTGTAATCTAAGAAATATTCTTTAACCAAGAGTTCTCAAAATGCTTTGGAGATTATAATCTCTCTTCTGAAATACAGATCTCATTAACTTCATATTTTATTATATTTCACATGACTTTTCTTAGGACTAAAGAATCTAAACCTCTAGATTCCCTTCCCTTGTGATGTGCAAAGAATGTGATAGTGAAAGAGACACAGTTAACTACTAGCTCACAGGCGTCTTTCTTGGCTCACTAGAGGTATGTGAATGCTGCTGTACATGCACATAACTGACACAAAGGACAGTCACAGTATTTTTATGTTAAACACCCTAGAGATGTAGGTCTCTTATTATTATACAAGATCAGTTTGTTGATGTGAGACTGTCAGAGAAACACTCTAGAGGGGCTATTAATTAATATATATTTATAAATGTACACACATTTCACATACACAAAGCTTAAGAGGTAACCTGACGTGGAAACTATACTCATGATAAATTGTTACTTTAACTGGCTGATTGTGGCCCACTCTCATGGTCCCAGATGGTGCAGAATCCACTTTCCCACTCTTTTTTTAAAAAAATTTTTTTATGTGTATGAATGTACTGTCTGCATGTAGATTGGTGCACCTGTGTCATGCAATGCCACGGAGGTCAGAAGAGGACTTCGGATTCCCCCAGAACTGGAGTTAAAGACGGTTCTTAGCCATCATGTGGGTGCTGGGAATCGAACCTGAGTCCTCTGCAAGAGAGTCGGTGCTCTTAATTGCTGAGCCATCTCTCCAGCCCCAATACTTCCCCACTCTTAAGTTTCCAGGAGTTGGAAATTTTTTGACAATTTTAATCAAAGATGTTGGCTAAAACAGGACTCCTATGTCAGGATGGGAGGCCATTGCCTGGCTCAGCCTGACACATAATACAGGCTGAAAAAATATTTGTTGAATAAATGAATGAATGTTCCACGCACTGATTCTGAGTCTTGATCTGCCCTGTTGCTCCATTAGTTATCTCTGTTCCTTGAGAACGTTCATGTGACCAATAGGAACATGTTTGTGGATGACTTTCCCAGCAAATGTCAAAAGCACATAAGTAATCATAATTTTTTCCAGCAACATCAGTACAAACACAGAGAAAAGTAAGTAGAGGGCTATGATTGAAAAGTGAATGAAGCTGGTAAGAGCCCACCAAACAAGGAAGGTGGACTAGGGGTCAGCCAGAATTGGAAGCCCTTGAACCGATGGATATTTAAACCGGTCACTCAGTCCAATTTAGAACAACTTAACAGATGTAAGTAATATGCCAGGCATGGGAACAGAGTGTTAGGGTCTAGGATTACAGGCATCTTTCTGAAAATCAGGAAACAGGATATTTTTATACTTTAGTATTGTACTTGTATTTTCAAGTAATATACTCAATATACTTTTCCTAAATCTCCAGAAAAACTTCTCAGGTGAAATGCTTGTAAGTTTATAGTCTTAGGATAATGTAAAAATGTATAATGAATACAGTTTTCCTCTCTTTTCAAAATTTTAGGGGGGCTGAAGGAGAGCTCAGAGGTCACAGAGTGTGTACCCACAATTCTAGGCACAGAGCCCCTGTGGCGCAGTATTAGATGGTGTGGGTGGGGACAACCTTGAAGGGATAATTAAAAAAAATTTTTTTAATTAATTTTATTTATTTCTGTATGTGTATGAATGTACTGTCTGCATGCAAGTCTGTGCGCCCGTGTCGTGCAACGCCGCGGAGTTCAGAAGAGGGTCTCGGATTCCCCTGGAACTGGAGTTCTCCTGGAATTGGAGTTTCAGACGGTTCTCAGCCGCCATGTGGGTGCTGGGGATCGAACCCGGGTCCTCTGTAAGAGCGGTCGGCGCTCTTAACCGCTAGGCCATCTCTCCAGCCCCAGGTGATCATTCTTAATGATGAACATACAGGCAGAGGGGCCGGGTGGGTGATTCCTTTTCTTTCTTTTGCGTTCGTGCTTCGTCTTTCTTTCTTTTGTCTTTCGGTCTTTCTTCTTTGCTTTCTTTCTTCGTTCTTGCTCTCTCTTCTCTGCGCTCTCTCTCTCTCTCTTTCTTTCTTTCTTTTTCCAAGAGAAAACTGCAGTTATTCATTCAAGGGGTTATGGGAGTAGATGAACCGGGGCCATGAGAGGCCAGGGGCAGATATAGGCAATACCCTTGGTCAGGGGCTGGAGGGCCTATTGGGGGTGGAGGGGTGGGACTAGAGGGCAATGCTGAGGGGGTTAAACAGGTTTTTGCTCCTTTTGAATTTGTTTGCCTGGGCCCAGTATTGGAGGGCTTCACACCTTACTCTCTGTATACAGGAATCAGATTTATAATACTTCCCCCTTTTTTGTTATGTATCAATGCTATAAACCAAATTATTTTGAAAAAAATGTAGGGGGACATTTCTGTAGTCATTATCAAGTGAACCTGTTGTTTTAAACTTATTGAGCATATTATTTCAAGTTGCAGCAACACTTGAAAATAAGTTTATAATTTTCCATAACTTTTCAGATACAATAAACAAAGATTTCATATTCCCAAAGAATTCCAGAGTAACAGGAAAGAAGGAAAAAGAAAGAAATAAAGACATAGACTAAGAGTTATTGATGGAGGCCATATGATAAACCGTGAGATGTGATTGCTCTGAGGGAAGTGAGTGAGGCTCAGGAAAAAACAAACAAACTCACAGGTAGTGCTCTCTGAGCAGGCTTTGGGGGCAACAAATGGACACTGACCAACAGGCCAAGTGAGAAAGAAATTCCAGGCAGAGGAGAAGAGCATGCCCAGAACACAGAAAGAGAGGGCTATGTTACATGTCCAGAGCATGCCTGCAGCTGGTTTAGACTTTCCATGAGTTTGAACACATCAGAGTGCTGAATGGTGAGAAGTCAGATGTGAAATCATAAGTACTTTGTTTCTTATATTGTAAGCTAGTTTTTATCCTGTAGTGTTGATTCAGAATCAGCAAATGGTTCTAACAAAGGAAATAATTTGGTAGTTGTTGAGCAAAAGGAGGGGGTCCTCCTGGTTTGTGCATGGACTGTAGACATCTCTATATTTGGGAACATCTCTGAATTTCCCAGTAGAATTGGGAATGTTCTAAACAGGCTCATTATATTCAGTGACTGCTTGATGAAATGTGCTTAGTAACTGAGGCCGAAGGAGAAATGGTGGCCTACTTCTTTCTTTTATGATACCATAACTCTTCTACTCTCCAAGGCAGAAGTAGAAACCTCTCTAAAATATTTCATTAAATCACCTCCATTTGTTTCACATCTTTCTCACTTCTTAGCTATCAACAGTAGGATAGGCAAGAAGAGAAGCATGGGGGGATGGCGACCTGGGTGGGTAGCACCCATTTGCCACTTCAAGCCTTTACTGTGAAGAAGCATTTGTGGCATCAAAAACAAGATCCAAGGATCATCTGAAATCTTTTTATAGGAAATAATTCTAGACATTTCTCCCACCAAATCTCTCTTTTTAAAAAAATCTTTTTTAATATTAGAGTTGACATCAGCAGAAATTAAACAACTGAGTTCCACTCAGTTTCTCTCTCCCAGAGGGACAGAAATTTGGTAACAATCAAATATCTAGAATGCAAGTAATTAGAAGAGGAAGCTAAGGATGACCAAGGTTTGACTGTATATTTTGTTGTAGTTACTGAATTATTTACATTCTTTCTCCCCCCTGGACTGAGACAAGCTGGTTCAGATGTGGTAGAAAGGAGGGTGAAAAGGAAAGAACTCAGGAGGAGGCTCTCTAGAACTCATTTTGTATTTTACTACACCTATTCAGAGCAACCAGTTTTTTGGATTTTCCTTTTCTAGACTTTTGGGGGTATGTGATAATTCAGTACAATATACAGTATACGTAAATGCTAGGCTATAAAAGTGGGGAAGTTTCTATTCTAGTTATTTTGAAATATATCATAGATTCTCTTAAAATATTTTATTTATTATTTTTATTTTTTGTGTATGAGTATATTGCCTGCATGTGTATAGTTGCATCTGTGGTTGTACAATGCCTGTGGAGATCAGAAGAGGGTATTGGATCCCCTGGAACTAGAGTTAAGCACAGTTGTTAGCAGCTATATGGGTGCTAGGAATTGAACCCGAGTCCTGTCAAGAACAGCAATGCTCTTAAGCACTGAGCTATCTCTCTAGCCCCCAAATATACCATAGATTCTTATAAATGATAATTCTCTCCCTCAGCTAAGAAGGAATTCTTTCTACTTGTGTTTTGGTACTTAGCTTCTCTGGATACCTTTCTGTAGTGGTTTGAATGAGAGGTGTCCCTCATTTAACCATTTGGTTTCCAGTTGGTGGTGCTGTTTGGGGAATCTTTAGAAGATTCAGGCTTGTGGGAGGAAGTATGTCACTGGGGCTGGCTTTGGGGGTATACAGACTCGTTCCATTTCCTGCTTGCTCTTTGCTTCCTGTGTGAAGTTGAGATGTGATCTCTCAGCTTCTTGATCTAGTGGCCCGCTGCAGTGCCTTCCCCCAAATTATGAACTCTTCCTCTAGACCAATAAGTCAAAACAAATTCCTTCTTCTGTAAATCATGGTATTTTATCAACCAAAAAGTCACTAATATACCTTCCCACATGCCTTTCCTCAGCTTTACTGGCATTGGCATTATTCTACTCTGCTCTATGAGATTAGATTTTAGTTTCCTGAAATGAGTGACAACATGTAGCATTTGTCCTTGTGTGTCTAGCTTATTTTGTTGAATGACTTTCAGTTCCACCCATGTTGCCGCAAATGACAGAATTCTTTTAAGGGCTGAATAATATTCTATTATGTAAATACAGTTTCCCTGTCCATTCATCTGTTAATGGACATCTTGGTTAATTCCATGTCATGGCTCTGCAGCAAGCACTGGAGTCCAGGCACTTCTTTGATGTAACAGGTTCTTCGGTTATATATTTTGGGGTTGGTTTCCAATCAGGGAAATGAGGAAATGTCAAGTCACTGCTTCTCCTGTTCTGCTTTGCATCGCATCTACCTGAGCTGGTTTCAACACACACATTTGCAAATCTGACCCAAGGTTGAGATGAGTGGATAAAGCCCAAGGACTCTGTCAGACTGTTCAGTTTAACTTCTCTCAGGGCATCTTACTGAGTGACCCAGCATGAGTTATCAAATTTCTCATATCTCAGTTTTCTGGTATATAAACGCAGGGATTGAAAAATAAGAATATCTATGGAATCTGAAAAGGTAAAAGGATACAATGCCTTCAAAATAGTAAGTATCCTGCCTGCCACATCCTGAGAAATCAACAGACGTTTTGTATTGCTACTTGTCGAGCCCATAATGTATAGTGGTATGTGAGTGGGCTTGGCACAAGGTAGACTATCCTTAACTATCTGTTAAATAAATAACAGACTTTTTAAAGAGTAACTTTTCCTTTGTTTTGTACCTGAAATTCTTTATTAGTCCAAGAATTACCTCCCCAAGACAGGTAAAGCTTGTTTGAGAGAACGGTTTTGACTTCATGCTCAATCTTTTTCCTATGCATACTTTTATATTGTGAGGCTCATAATTAAAAATAATTAAGTGAAAAAATTGCCAGTACTGGGTGAGCTGAGAAGGAAACACGCCTCCCTAGCTGCATCGAGCCATGTACTGTAAGGGTGACCCTCATCCACAAGGCTCCACTTTATCTCACAAGGTGAAGTGAAACTCCCAAAGTCGTTGTCATCGTAATGGATTTGAAACACACACAAAAAGCAGTATTACATTCCCCGTATTGTTGATCAAGCCGAAAACCGACAACGTAACTTTTAGGAAGCCTGAAAATCAGAGCTATCACAAACTGAGAACTTCTATTCCCTTTTAGCTCTCCAACCAAAGCAACGGCGCACTCTGGGTGTTTTCTCAGTGATGGTCCCTCGTCAAGCATTCAGCTAGTGCTTCTCCAGGGTGTTTATAGGGAGGAGTTAGGAGTGTAGGGCCGCCAGGGAGGGAACCCTCGGGATCTCAGGATGTGGCCTCCTAGAAAGATCGAGGCTAGGGGAGGAGCCCCGATTGTCCTGGAAGAAAAGCATGGCCCCATCCGGGAAGTCGCAGCTCTCTGGGAGGCTGCGGCTGCGGGTCCTGGAGGTGGCCAACGTGCAGCGGCCTCGGCGGGCGGTGACGGCCTGTGGTAGCGAGGTGTGCGTGGGCGAGCCCCACCCGGGCGGACGCAGCAGGGATGGGGACCGGGCCACCTCCCCAGCCGCAGTCAGCCGGGCACCGGGCGCTCGGGGCGCGGCAGCCCCTCTCCCAGCCCGCGTTTCCGCCTAGCCGGGCGGCAGCCGTGGCGGTGGCGGTGGCTGCGCCTGGGGCGCCGCGCCCACAGGCCCCGGGAGCCTGGCCACGCGACGGGGACTCTCGGAGCTGGGCGGGGCGCGCCAGCCCCAGGTCCCACTGCTCCCGGGGGTGGGCATCTTGGGCACCCGAGGCCTCCCCGGGGGCTGAGACCTCCCGCCAGCGATTGCTGCCACTGTGGGCGGGGAGGGTGACCAGAGCCAGCAGAGCCTGCTTCCTCCCTAGCCCGCGGCGACCGCGGGAGGATTGGTTCTGCGCGGGCGGGCGAGAGCCTCTGGAGGGTCCAAGTGGACCCCAGCACGGCTGCCACCCGGGCCCTGGGGGCGCCTTGGCGGCGCCCGAGCTCGTGCGGGGCTCCGGGTTGTCTTCCCGCACAGTCTCTACTTAAGCAGACAGTCTGGATTGCCAGCGGATTCTACCTCTTCCCCGCCCACCCATCTTCCGCTCACCTCGGTCCATCTATCTCTTACCTTCTTGCCAAAAGCACCAAGGCAAAGATGGACAAGAGCGAACAAGTTAGGATACTGCCAAGCGTGTGTTCATTGGGAGGAGGGTGGTAATGAAGTGGGAGAAAATAATGAAAATGAAATTAGAAGTACCCGAGAGTGTAACAGCACACACCCGCGCAATGCTCGCAAGCAGCTAGCAGCCTCGGCTATGCCCAACCGGAGGCAAAATTGAAATATGCAGCCGTAGGAGAGCATTTCACATTGTGCAGGCATCAGTGGTGTCGAGGAGCTTGCTCCCCGGGATTTAATTCACTTTCCAGAGGTACATTTGAAGACATACTACAGGGAGCGGAGGAATAGCTTCACTTTGGGGCCAGCTGAGGCCAGATTCTCGAGGCGGGTGGCCTTTGTCACCTCTGCAGCAGAGATCATTGGACCCTGCTCAGGGTGGAATGGGGGAGGCAGCTGCCTCGAGGACTCGGGCAAACACCACGTTCTAAGGACTGCACCACCCACCCCCGCTAAAGGCACAAGCTTTTCTAAGTCCTGGGTAGATGGCTGAACAGGGGCTGGACACCATGCAGCGAACCTGGCATGTTTGCCCTCCACCCCCCCGCCGACACTGTGTCACTTTCTTCTTCCCCGGCCAGCGGCCAGCGTTCTTTTCATCACTCGCGAACAACCACATTAAAACTAGGCACCCGCATCTGGCCGGCTGCTTAAGGCAGGCTCCCGCGGCTGCGTAGTCCCGGAACCTCCTTTTTTATTCCAGAGGCCTCCTCCAGCGTGAGAGGCTTGGTAGGGCTGTTGTTCGCATGGCCGACAGGGGGCAGCAGGTGCACTGCGATGCCCCGGCAATGTGCAGGAAGGGCGTCCCACTGGCTGCGGGAATGGGCATCTGGCCTGATTGAACCTTTGAAAGTGCACACAGGACCCGCAGCCTCTGTCCACAGCAGCCGCTGCATGGCCTTAGGCTGGTGACCCCGAGCACCTGGAGACTTTCCTGTGCAAGGGGGTGGGCCAGACCGTCTGCGCCTGAAGTAGTGCCTGTAAACTTAGCAAACAGCATACATTCAGATATATGAAAATGTTATCACTAGTAGTCAGTCACTGGCAAGTGTAACCGAATCTGTTGTAGTTTCTGATCGTAAAATCAGAGCTACCACAATCTGTTTGGATGGTGGTGGAGTCTGTTAAATTTTGTTGAATTTCAGAAGGGCTCTCTCCCTAAACATTGGGAACTACTGATCCATAGAATCTCTGGCTAACGCTTGGTAAGGATTCAGAGGCATCTCGACCCTGTGGGTTCTGCCGAAGTGTGGCTGCTAGAGCCTAGCCGCTTCTGAGACCTCAGTGCTGGGGCTGCAAGGATTGGTCCAGACCCAGAGGGACTGCCAAGAAGGGGGGAGGGGAGTACTGACTATCAGTCCTGTTCATCAAGCCTGGCCACTGTGCTCTGAACTGTCTAAGAAGTTACCTGCCTTCTCCAAATTCACATTTCTACCGAAACCAGCACATTTCTTTGCCCTTAATTAAAAATACATCTGTAAGCAGTAATTTTCAAAAATCTAATGTAAAAAATTTGAGACTGGTTATTTCAATCATGTCTAGTTAGTTTAAAAAGTGATTAATTATTCAAGTCAAAGAGTATGTAATAAGTAACAAGGTTGTGCCTATAAATATCATACACAATTGAAAACTCCAATTAATCCCTGATAGACCTTGGGAAGGTAGGAAAGTATTACAGCCTGTAATTATAGAATTTATCAAAGCATGACACTAAAATGGTTTTATTTTATTATGAGGAGCAAAAACCATACTGAAGATATTTACTTTTTAAATGCATTTTTCTCAACACCATATTAAAAACAACTAGTATTAAGGAACAGAGGAATTTCCATAGCACACTTAAACATCAGAAATTTCATTATTATGCAAAGTCCACAATGTGGGGTCAGAATATATAAATTTGCCCACAAATAATGATGAATATTTATTAGTGTAAAAATAGTAGGAAAGTCTTACATTTGTATTTGAGTGGGATAGGAAAGGGTCATATTAACCGGAGGAACAGACTAACTAGTGGCCCAGGTGGGGTAAGGACAAGGAGTGATCGTCTGGTGGGAGGACTTCTAAATTGAGCACAAAACAGTAGAGAAGACAAGGCCCAGCCGTTTTTATGGACAGCTTAAGCTGCTCAACCGTGGACTATGGCACTCCTTGAACCAAAGAACACTGATTGTTCTCTGTCCCTAAGGACAAACCTGGGCAATTATTAAGTTTGCCAAGGGCCAATACACTGAGCATGTGGGCATAGGTAGGTATTTTGTTCTATTTTTATACAGACAAAAGCTGTACCAAGGACCAACAGAAACATCTTTAAAGAAATGTTTGCCACAAACTGGCAAGAGGAAAGGTCAAGGATTTCAATGTTTAAAGAAATACATTGCTTTTAAGACAATGCGTATTTGCTTAATCTTAATGGTTGTCATTTCTTGTGCCATACCAGCTCTATAAGGCAGGTATCAGTGACCCCATTATACACATAAGAAAAGTGAGATTCAGGGACTAGAGACACAGCTCAGTGGTTAAGAGTGCCTGCTGCTTTTCCAGAGGATCCAAGTTCAATTCCCAGGGCCCATGGTGAGCAGCTCGCAATCACCTGTAACTCCAACTCCACAGCAATCCAATGACCCTGGCCTCCTCAGGCATATGCAATCATGTGTACCAACACACATACACGAAAATGTTAAAACCAAATCTTTAGAAAAGAAAAAGCAAACTGATGTTCTGAGTGTATAAGCTACTTTCCTAGGTTTATGGATCTATTATAATTCTATGGCCTAGTCTACTCCTAAACAGAAACACAAATCCTGAACTCTTTTTTTTAAGTTTTTTTTATTTAATTTTATTTATTTCTGTATGTGTATGAATCTATTGTCTGCATGCAAGTCTGTGCACCCGTGACATGCAACGCCGCGGAGATCAGAAGAGGGTGTCGGACTCCCCTGGAACTGGAGTTCTCCTGGAATTGGAATTTCAGATGGCTCTCGGCCGCCATGTGGGTGCTGGGGATCGAACCCGGGTCCTCTGCAAGAGCAGTTGGCACTCTTAACCACTAGGCCATCTCTCCAGCCCAAATCCTGAACTCTTTAGCTGTCTGGTGACTGAGAAAAGGTTAGCAAATTTATTTATAAATATCAACTACTTGAGTATACCTTACCAAAAACTATTTTTTAAAAGGCAAGTCTAAAACCAAAACTGTGCCTGCTACGGAGACTTTATCCTCAGTTCCTGTGTCACAAAAGATTTATGGAAGTAACAACAGAGTAATAAGTCATGACTCATTTCAGAACTTAAATATCTAAAAAGAAATAGCTTGATTCCTCCAAATAGATTAAAGTTCCATTGTTTCATTTTGCCTGAAATGTAGACAGTGCTCTATATGCAATTGAAAATCATAAAACTCAACATATTTCACATGGCAGAAAGTATCTGAGTTATAATGGCCAGAAAAGAGTTATAAAAATAACAACTGTTGAGAATTAAAAGGGAGAATTTGGGCATGAAAAAGAGTGCTGAGTGGTATTTGTGAAAATCTCATACGACATGGTTATTCTATGTGTGAGGTTATTAGGTCTGCCACAACTGAACAGAAGGTCTGATTACAAAGGAGTTTGCTAAAGTAGAGGATTTTATATTGTATTTCCACAAGTATGGTATGTCATTATGGGAAGAACAATACTATTAATTGGTTATATTTAAATTATCAATACCACGGGCAGAGAGGTGGCTCAGAGTGCTGGGCAAGACTGAAAACTGGAGTTTGATTCCTAGAACCTATAAGGTAGAAGGAGAAAACTGATTGCACAAAGTTGTCTTCTGACCTCGGCACGAGACCCTCACCCCACACTATGCTGATGGCTGTGCTCTTGCACATACACACTAACAGCAATAAATTAAAAAAATTAAATGATCAACATTATTCATTTGAGGCCATCAAGGGGAAGAAAGATATGTTGGATTGTGCAATAGTGCATCCTTTTCTAGCTCCCCCGGATTTTTCTTCTTTCATTTAGCGATTCTCAAATATTTTCTCCTTAAAACCCACACAGCTTTTGTTTACATGGGCTCATGTAAATTGAATACATCAATGTTCACTGTATTAGAAGCTAGAATTAAAGACATATGTGAAAGATTTCCTTAAATGTATAATAATGAGGGGCTGGAGAGATGGCCTAGCGGTTAAGAGCGCCGACCGCTCTTACAGAGGACCCGGGTTCGATCCCCAGCACCCACATGGCGGCCGAGAGCCATCTGAAATTCCAATTCCAGGAGAACTCCAGTTCCAGGGGAGTCCGACACCCTCTTCTGATCTCCGCGGCGTTGCATGTCACGGGTGCACAGACTTGCATGCAGACAGTACATTCATACACATACAATAAATAAATAAAATTAATAAAAAAATTAAAAAAATGTATAATAATGATACACCATTGCAAGTTAACACAAATGGTATCTTTTAGTGAAATATAATCATGTCCCCCAATGATAAAATATTGCTTCATATTTTTCAAGTCTCATTAATATCTGGTTTATTAGCAATAGCTGTCTTCTCATATTTGTTTCTGTACTTTGTGTATTTTGGTGTTGGACCTCAATAATTAGATAGATACATACATGGTAGATAGATAGATTTGAAAAGGGAGGAGTATTTAGTTACTTCTTTCCAGTAATTGAGGCTAGTCTTTTATATTACTCACAATCTTTCCAGTGGATACATTTCTTCTTTTATATTAAAGCCCTTTGGTCTAGATAGATCCTTGATCCATTTGGTCTAGATAGAGCCTTGATCCAACTGGCCATCTGGAATTTACTGTCTTACTGAGTTATGCAGGACTTCTAAATATTTCTATTTAGCCATACATGACAAAGTTTTCACTATCATTTCATTACTTTTTTCTAAAATGTTTGCTTGCTTGTTTTTACAATACTTAACAATGCCTTAGTAGATGCTAGAAAAAACACTTGGCACTGACCTATAGTTTCAGCTTTGCTCCCTTTTTCTCTAATTAATTAACTAACTAATTTATACTAATTTGTAGTAACAACAACAAACCAGATTCACCCAAGAAAGTATTATATGAATTAATTTAATTAATTTTGAGTCACGGTCTTGATCTGAAGCCTAGGCGGACCTTGAACTCATCACGGCAATCCACCTCCCTTAGTTTCCTCATGAATTCTGAGGTTACAGGCCTGAGACACCATGCCCAGTTCATCAGGAAACTTTTTACCTATTAGGATACACATTTGCTAATGTTCTAATTTTGCATGTAAGTTAAAATTTTAGCAGTGTTAAAAATATTGTCAGCTGTTTGAGGTGATGGGCTTATTTGTTTATTTCTGAGAAAATACCTGTCAGATATTCAAAGCTGAATAACCAGAGTATATCTGTCAAATAAAACGCTTCTCTATAAGAAGTTACTATCTCCATTTGAAACATAATCGTACTAGTGCTTTTCTTAGACAAACATCAAATATCCATGTGTAGCAGAAGCGCTTTATGTAGCCCCTCTCCCAATTTTAAAATTAGTTTTATGCATGCTAATATATTGCTTAGATAGGTGTTAGTGAACCCATATCATGCAATGCACGTGGAGGTCAGAAGAGGGCACTAGATCCTCTGAAACTGGAGTTATGGACAGTTGTTAGCTGCCATGTGGGTCTTCGGGAAAAGCAGCCAGTGCTGTTAGCTGTTGAGCCAGCTCTCCAGCTCCTCCTCCCAATTTTACCCCACAGAATATTAAAAAGCCATGAACTAGACAGTCAGGAAGTAATGAAATCAACACTTTAACTGATTTATTGATTAGTTTCTTTAAAAAAATTTGTTTATTATGCATATAGATGTTTTACCTGCATTTAAGTGTACCTGTGTCATGCAGTATCTGCAGAGGCCAGGAGAGGGCATCAGATCCCCTGGAACTGGAGTTACAGAGGGTTGCTAACAGCCATTTGGGTGCTAGGAACCAAACCCAGGTCCAAGAGCAGCCAGTGCTCTTAATAATTGAGCCATCTCTCTAGCCTCTCAAGAACTTTCTTGAGTGAATTTGGTTTGTTGTTGTTACTGTAAATGTGATGAATGCCACGTGATTTAATCGTACTCCTATATTTGTGCTTTCATTTTCTGAAGTTTCACTTTCAGTGGTTTCAGTTATCTGAGGTCAGCTGTGGCCTGAAAACATTAAACGGAAAACTTTATAAAGAAGCAATTCATAAGTTCTAAAATGTGTGCCCTTCTCATAAAATTTGCCCTACTCTGTTCTATTGAACACGTCCCGGAGACGTAAATCATCTACATACGCCGGGTCCATATTATAGGGTCTACCTGCTTTTTAGTCTCTTAGAAGCCATTTTAGTTATCAGATCCCCTGTAGATCAGAGTACTTCAAGGCTATGCTCCAGCGACACTCATATAGTGGCCTAAGATTATGTCATGACACTCACATCGTTCACCTTACTTCACTCCACTACAGAGGCACCCTGTTATCCCACATTACCACCAGAACGACGAGTGCAACGCAATGGGAGTTTTTGAGACGCGACCTTGGCATAACTTTTATGACAGCATATCATTATTTTTCTCTCTTATTACTAGTTACTGTTAGTGACTTTTTGTACCTAATATGTACATTAAACTTTATCCATGGGTATGCATGCTAAGAAAAAACATTCTCTCTCTCTTATCTATCTATCATCTATCTATCTATCTATCTATCTATCTATCTATCTATCTATCTATCTATCCTACTAGAACATTCTGGTGCTCTGTTCTACTACCACATCCACAGCTTTGCCCACTGCCAGGAAAACAGTGAGATCAGTGAATGATGCCTTAGTATTTTTGTGAGCATAGTTTTGTTCTCATAGAGCCCCTGAATCCAGGGACCACTCTGAGAACCACTGCTCTAGCCCCAGAACTAGAACTCTTAATTCACATCACTTACGTTGATGCATGTTGTTAGTTACCTTCAGTTCTCTCACTAGAAGCTGTATCATTTATGTAGTTGTTTCCTAACAACTGCTGAAGTGCCTGGTACAAAGTACAATTAAAGTTTGTGGATTGATTGACAAATTGAAATTAGTGGTTCGTGCACACTCTTATGCTGTCACCTATCGTATACTAGCAGACTTTGTTTTTCTTGTGTTACTTTTGAAGACAGTGTTCTTTTGCTGAGTACATTTACTTGAAGGAAAGGAAGAAACATTCATCATGATATGTTCTTAAAAAAACAAAACCCAAGCAGCTGCTATCACTGGCAGCCACATTCAGGTGTGCAGTCTGTTTTATCCATCTACTGCTGGCATGCCTGACACAACTTCACATACCAGTGTGTAAGAATTTTGGTCCAGTTTGTAACGAATTTAAAGTATTGCACTTATTAGCACCACTGGAGGAATGGCTTCTAGCAGTAAAGTGCTTGTCCAATTTGTAAGAACAAGCTGAAAAGCACAGCTGGGCAGTTCATTAGCTCCACTGCTTTGGGCCATACAAGACTTTTCAAATGTGGGAGAAAGAGCTGTTGCTGTGAGGTCACATAGTCATCTGCTGTTAAAAGCAGTCTGCCCGGCGTTTTCATTTTTCACACACTGGGTCTTTACTGTAAGACATTGTAGAGTCCCAGAATTAACTCATTTGTAATTATAGTTTTGTGGCAGGATCTCACTTAACCCAGGCTGACCTCTAACTCAATGTGTAGCCAAATATGGCCTTAAATTTTTGATTGCTCTGTCCCCACCTCCAGGTGCTGAGATTACAGATGTGTGACACTCTGTCTAGCCAGAATTATCTCTTAATCTACCAAGGGAAAGTTGAGTTGTAAGCCAATTGATTGATGAGACCAATGTCCCATTTTTGGTATGAGATATTCTTTGTGTAAACAAACATACTAAGAATAATCTGACATGTGTAACTTGGTGATGGTAAGTGAAGCTGAGAAGATAGAGAAACATACAATTTACATTCTTTAAAAAATATTTTATTTTATGGGTTTGAGTGTTTTGCCTGCATGTATCCAAGTGCACCTGCGTCCTGCAAAGCTCACAGAGGCCAGAGGAGGGCTTTGGATCCCCTGGAACTTTAGGGATGATTTTTAGTTCTTACTGAACCTGGGTCCTCTACAAGAACAACCAGTGATTTTTAACTGCAAAGCCATCTCTCCAACCCACAATTTACATTCTGTTAACATGACTATAATTTAGATTTGAACTCAGTGAACAGTATTTTTCTGCTTAAAAATGTCATATTGTAGAAAATAAAAAAAAACAATTTGTTTTTAAAGATAAAAAATTTTACTATGGTCTTACCACTTGGGAAAAGAAATAAACTGATAATTTGCTTTTGCTCTGTGCATATAAGTAATGTTATTTTTCTGTAGCATAGTTTAGCTATTGTTTAATCAATTAAATACTTGATTTCCAATGTAATTTAAAAAAATTGAATAAATTGACTGAATAGTATTCCATTCGTATGCATGTATCATTTGCTTTAGAAATCCACACTCTGATTATTCTATTCCCCATGAAATAGCTTATCCAATGTCAGTATTTCACTGTTAATTCCTTCCAAGAGAAGATGTGGCCTGTAGCTATCCAAGAAATGTGAATATGGATAATACAACTGAGAATTTTGGGTATTGTGAGCTAAGGATTGAACCCAGGGTCTTGTGCATGCTACCCAAGTGTTCTACCCCGACCTGTACCTCCAACATGAGATTCTTGATTTTAATTTTGTTTAGTTTTAATTGTATTATATTAAAGTTCAAAATAGGTCCTTGAGCTGGGTACTAGAAAATTCAAGATTGGAAAAACTAGAGAATGTGATCTTTCACAACAGTACATTGTTTTTACATCTAAACATGGAACAAGTATTCCTAGTAAAATTTAGGGACCTATCTGAGATGTCTGTATGGAAAATTTCCATCAGATTTCAATGACTTAATGTGATATGAAGGATACGGAATGGTGCCGCCTAGTCAGGGAAGTCTTACTACCTCAGTTAATTCAATCTAGAATTCCTTCACAGATGTGCCCAGAGGTTTATCTCCTAGGTGATTCTAGATCCTATGACGTTGACAATCAGTATTAACTATCACAATGCCAAAATGATAATACTGGGGGACATTTCCTTAAATAAGAATCAGCTTACCCTTGCTCTTTACTTTTTAAAACGTGTGACTACTAGACAATTTAAAATTATATACGTGCCTTTAATATTTCTATTGGACAGAGCTGTTATAGCTTACTTCTTTACATTTAAAAGATAAGATAGCAAATGAAAAATATACTTAATTTCCATGGTCTCTCCTCCAGGTGCCTGCCTTGGCTTCCTTACTAACAGACTATAATTTGTAAGTTGAAGTAAACCCTTTCTTCCCCAAGTTGCTTTTGGTTAGGGTTTTATCAGTCACAGAAACCAAAGTAGAACAGTTAATATTAGTACTTAAGATTGGAACAGAAGAACCTGCATTCACCTCGGCCAAATTCTTGGTGGAATTATCCCGAAAATTTCTGCCATCGAAACTGCTGGATTTCTTATTCAAGAAATTTCGAGATTGTGGAAACATAAAACATGTTTATTTGTTTCTGGCATAGCATACTCATGATTCCATGCTTAAAATATAAGCTCAAAAGGCACGGGGATAGCAGATAACCTTGCGCTTCAAGTTTTTCTCCACTAGAATGATGTTGGCTGTTGGTTTGTTGTATACAGCCTTGATTATGTTGAGGTATGTTCCCTCCAGTCCAGTTCCCTTTAGGGCTTTTACCTTGAAGGTGTGTAGGATTTTGTCAAAGAACTTTTGTGCATCTGTTGAGGTGATTGTGTATTTTTGTCTTTAAGTATGTGTATAATTTATTACATTTATTGATAAATATACTGAACCATCCCTGCATCTCTGGAATAAAGCCAACTTGATTTAAAAAAAAGGTAATAAAAAGAAATTTTGAGTACAAAAAAAAAAAGAGAAAAATATACTTAATGTCATGCTCACTGTGTGAGATACAGATTTGCTCAAATAATACATAAAAATTTACCAGCCACTTCTTAAGAATGATTCAGAAGCTTCTTCCTGAAATCAGTATTATTTTCATATTTCCGCATTATGCAACACTGGAACAACTTTGCATCCAATTTACATTCTAGGTAAAATTTTTAATTCTTTATTTCTTTTTTAGGTTTATGACAAAATTGAGCAGAAAGTACAATGAGTTCTCATCTACCCAGATTTCCACACATGATCAGTCTCCCATATAATGAAAATCCCACGCCGAGTGTTGTATTTGCTACAGCTAATGAACATTGGCACATTTTGTCCACCAAAATCCAATAACTGAAGTAGAATTCATACCACGGATAAGACAGAGGAAACTCTTAAAACGTTATGCCATGTGTCATAACTCTGCTTTTCTAGGAATGTACTTGATTTTAAAATGGAACTAAAATGAGAATTTTCAGTGGTTTAGAAACAAGCATTTTGGGGCTGGAGAGATGGCCTAGCGGTTAAGAGCACTGACTGCTCTTGCAGAGGACCCGGTTTCGATATCCAGCACCCACATGACAGCTGAGAACCATCTTTAACTCTAGTTCCAGGGGAATCAGAAGCCCTCTTCTGGCCTCTGCGGCATTGCACGACATGGGTGCACAAACCTACATGCAGACAGTACATTCATACACATAAAAAAACCCAATCATTTTTCTGCTTAAAATATCATATTGTAGAATATTTAAAAAAATGATTTTTTTGGTCCTTTTGAGACAGGGTCTCCCTGTAGCCCCAGCTGTCCTGGAACTCACTCTGTAGACCAGGCTAGCCTTGAACTCAGAAAGATCCACCTGCCTCTGCCTCTCCAGTGCTAGGATTAAAGGCGTGTGCCCCCACACCTGGCTTAAAAGAAATAATTTTTTTTTAGGAAAGGCAATAAACTGACAAACTGTTTTCACTCTTTTCCCTCTGTGCATATAAGTGATATTTTGATTTTTGTAACATAATTTAGCTATTGCTTAATCACTTAATAAATACTTGACTTTCTACGTAATTATTGTTTAATTGAATAAATGATTGAATAGTCTTCCATGGAGATCAGGTCTTTCCCAAGACCACAAGAAGCACAGGTACTAAACAGGAACCCCCCCCCCAACTGGGATTTCTGAAAGAGTGTACAAGTGGATTCTTTGGAGAAACTTCAGAACAGAAAGAAGAGTGAATTAGACTTCCAGTAGAAAGCCTAAAACTTAAACAAGTCAACATTCCATAAGCAAGGAGAAAAGAAGAAAAACAAATCAATCAATCAAACAATGAAGGTATCTGAAGGAGGCAAGCAAAGCAAGCCTTCAACACAGTGAAGAGGTATTTGGGATTCACATTGGAATACAGGCAAAGAGAAACCCACATGCCAGGGAAATGGAAGAACAGACAACATGGGAAAGGTGGAGGATAATTCCACACCAAGCTCTACCAACCCTTTGGAAGACTCCTACAGTGGGATCCCCCTGGGGATGGCCCTGGACATAGATATTAGAAGTATAATTGTGGACATACTCAAAGACATAAAAAACTATAAAGAACAAGTCAGAGAACTTAGGAGAGAGAATGAAGAACTCAAGAAGGACCTCTAGAGAGAGAATGACAAACTCCAGAAGGAAGTGGAAACACTGAAAAGATCCCATGTTGAAAAAGATAAGGAAACCAACCAATGAAATAAAGAGCTACAGGAAGAGATTGAGAAGCTCCAAAAGGAAGTGGAAATACTAAAGAAATCAGAAGAGGAAATGAAAAAGGAAATCAAACATTCACCCAATCAAGAGGAAAGGAATGGAAAAAGCCTCAGAAGCAGAATGGAGGAAGTAGAACAAAGAATATCAGACCTGGAAGATAACACAAAACAACTAAAAACCTCAAGTAAAGATTATGAAAAATTTAAAAATACACGAAAGTGGAACAACCAGGATCTGTGGGACATTATGAAAAGATCAAACCTCTGCATCATAGGAATAAAGGAAGGAGAATCCCAAGAGAATGGTATTGATCAGATTTTCAAAAGAATAATAGATGAAAAATTCCCCAAACTAAAATAAGACAAACCAATACAAATACAAGAAGCACATAGAACTCCAAACAGACAAGATCAGAAAAGAAATTCCCCATGCCATATCATAGTTAAAACGTTAGACTCCCAAAACAAAGACAAAATTCTGAAAGCCACAGAGAAAAACAACAAGGTACATATAAGGGGAAACCTATCAGAATTGTTTAACTGAATAAATGATTGAATAGTCTTCCATGGAGATCAGGGATTACAACTGACTTCTCAGTGCAAACTATGAAAGTAAGAAGAACGTGGAGCAATGCATTCCCAGTGCTAAATGACTATAGATGCCAAGCCAGGTTATTATACCCATCAAAAATGTCAATTATAGTTGAAGGAGAGGGAAAAATCTTCCATGACATAAACAAGATGAAAGAATACATGTCTGGAAAACCAGCCTTCAGAGAATACTTGAAGCAATTCAAAGGACAGAAGAAAGGAGCAAAAATCCCCAGGCACATAGAAAGAGAAATTAATAAAAGCTTAACTGCAGAAGTAGAAACCTAGACCCAAAACACAAACGGATAAGAAGGTGAAAGGAAGCAACACACATCTATCAGTTATAACTTTAAATATTAATGGACTAAAATCCCCAATCAAAAGACAGACTGGGAGATTGGACTAGGAAAGAGAACCCAACCATATGCTGTCTACAAGAAACGTGTCTTATCTTCAAGGATAGGCAACACCTTAAAGTGAAAGGGTGGAAAAAATATTCCAAGCAAATGGTACCAAAAAGAAAGCAGGTGTTGCTATTTTAATATCAGACAAAATAGACTTCAAAATTAAAGTCAATCAGAAGAGACAAAAAGGCCATACATTTTTTTTGTCTTTTTGAGTGACAGGGTCTCACTGTAGCACCCGCTGTCCTGGACACACATTCTGTAGACCAGGCTGCTGAACTCACAAAGATCCACCTGCCTCTGCTACCAAGTGCTGGATTAAAGGTGTGTGCCACAATGCCAGGGGCCATTACATTTTTATCAAAGGAACAATTCCCCAAGAAGATTTCACAATCATGATATTCTATTTACCAAACTCTGGTGCACCAAACTTTATAAAGACATTTCCCAGGACCTAAGGAACAGATTAATGCCCAGTACACTTATAATAGTAGGGGACTTCAATATCCCACTGAAGCCCTTTGGACAGGTCACCAGACAAAGAATAAACAGAGAGACATCTGAAATGAATGATACCATACACAAAATGGACCTACAGACATCAACCATAATATTCCACCCTATAGAGGATACACTTTCTACTTACGTACCCATGGAACATTCTCCAAAATTGACCACCTACTGGGACACAGAGAAACCTCCACAAATACAAAAGATTGAAAATTTCATGCATTTTTTCAGACCACAATGCAATAAAGCTCATATCAACCCAGGATAGCCTACTATCTACAAGAACACAATGGAGGCTAAAACACACACTCCTGAATAATGAATGGGTCAAGGAAGAGATAAAGAACGAAATAAAAAGCATTCCTGGAAGAATGGACAATGATAAATATAACACAAACAAACCTATTGGGATACTTTAAAAGCAGTCCTAAGAGGTAAGTTTATACCCTGGGTGCCTACACCTAGAAAAAACAGAAAGAGCACAAATGAACAATCATAACATGCGTAAAAAAAACCTGACAGACAACAACAGATGAACCTGAATTAAACAGTCTTGAAGAAATACAAAACAATAGGGCAGAAATCAAGAAATGAAACAAAAAAACAATACAAAAAATCAAGAAACAACTCCAAATCAATACAATCCCTGATGAAAGGAAATATCCACACCAGACAATGACAAGATCCAGAAAATCAATGGGAATACTTCAAAAACCTTTACTTTACTAAGTTTGAAAACCTAGAAGAAATGGATGAATATCTGAAATCCTGGGAATCACCAAGCTTCAACAAGAAAAGATCAGACAGCTTAAATAGACCCATAATACTATAGAGAAATTGAAGATGTAAATAAGATACCTTCCAACTAAAAAAAGACCAGGCCAGACGGTTTATTGCAGAATTCTATAAAACATTTCAAAAAAGACATATAACCATTATTACTCAATGTTAGAAGATACAAACGAGGGGAATCTCCCAATTCCTTCTTGGAGCCAGCATCACTCTTTTACCAAAACCAGTGCAAAGCACAATCAAAAAGGAGAACTATAGACCCATCTCATTAATGAACACAGATGCCAAATTCTAACACAGATATTGGCAAATTGATACAGACTCCTATCAGAAGATCCTCCATCATGACCAAGTTGGATTCATACCAGAGATGCAGGGGTGTTCAACATATGAAAATCCATAAATATCATCAAGCATATAAATGGACTGAAAGACAAAAACCACCACCATCATCTCAATTAGATGAAGAACGCTTTGACAAAATCCACATCTCTTCTGTTAAAGTCCTAGGGGAATTGGATTGGAAGGTATTTCCAATGTAATAAAGCCAAATACGGCGAACACAGCCAATTCATCCTAAAACGGGGAAGTGACAGAAGTATTCTTCTTAAAGGTAGGAACTAAGCAGGCTGCCCCACTGTCCACTCCTCTTCAATAATTGCTTGAAACACTGCTAGGGAATACAGCAAGAAAAGGAAAATTAAAGGAATACTAATTGAAAAGAGGGAGTCAAGCTATCCCTTTTTGCTGATGATATGATTGCTTACTAAGGGATGCTAAAAACTCACCAGAAACTCCTTAGAAATGATCAGAGCTTCAGTAAGTGGCAGGATACAAATTAACCTGGAAAACTCAATGGCCTTTCTTTACACCAACAATAAGCAACTGAGGGAGGATCAAAGGGGACCTTCCCACTCACAATAGCCTCAAAAAAACAATAAAAACCTAGGAACAAACCTAACCAAAGACACCAAAGAATCCAGACAAAAATCCCAAAGAATAAATCCCTGAAGAAGGAGAATAAGAAGACACAGAAGATGGAAAACCTCCCCTGCTCTTGGATTGGGAAAATTAATATAGCAAAAATGTCCATTACTCCAAACTCTTGTATAGATTTAATATAATCCCATTAAAATCCCCAAGAAGTTTCTTCACAGGCTTGGAAAAAAGTCCTTTAAGTTTCATTTGGAAAAACAAAAGGACCCCAGAATAGTCAAAGCAACCCTGAGCAAACAGAACAATACACGGGGATCTCCTATACCAGACTTCAAACTATACTACAGGGCTATAGTCATAAAAACAGACTGGAACTGGCAAAAAAAAAAAAAAAAAAAAGAAGATCCAAACTTGAGCACATACAATTTCAGCACCTCATATTTGACAAGGAGGCCAGGAAGACACAATGGAGGAAGAGCATCTTCAGCAAGTGGTGTTGGCAAAATGGATCACCAATTGTAAAGAATCAAATTAACCCCCTACCTCTCACCCTGTACAACAAATAATCCAGATGGATTAAAGACCTAGCGTGAAACCCAACCTCTGAAGGTGATCGAAGAAAAGTTGGCAGTGACCTATAAGACATGGACAACAGCTGCACAAAATTAAGGTTGACAATGACAAATGGGACCTCATTAAACTCACAGGCTTCTGTCAACAAAAGAAACAATCAGGGAAGTGAAGAGAAAACCCACAGAGTGGGAGGAAACCTTCACCACAGATGCAGATACATCTGACAAAGCATTGATTTCCAGCAAATATAAACTACTCAAAAAACAAAGGGAAAGAAGCATATGACCCATCAATAGAGGAGCAAAGACTGAACAAAACTTCTCCAAGTGCGGAATTACGAGATGGCGAGAAACATCTTAAGAAGTGTTCGGGCTGGAGAGATGGCCTAGTGGTTAAGAGCGCCGACCGCTCTTGCGGAAAACGGGTTGGATCCCCAGCACCCACATGGTGGCTGAGAACGCATCAAACTCCTTCAGGAGAACTCCAGTTCAGGGGAATCTGACACCCTCTTCTGACCTCCGTGGCAATTGCAGGACATGGGTGCATAAACCTGCATGCGACAGTAACATTTCATACACATACAGACATTAAAAAGAAACGTTGCTTATAATTAAGGAAATGTAAATTAAAACCATTTTAAGATATCATCTCACTCCAATAAGACTGGCTAGGATCAAGAAAACCAAATGATACCAATGCTGGAGACATTGTGGTGAAAGGAGACACATCATCCACTGCTGTGGGAATATAAACTCACACAGCCATAGTGGAAAGCAGTGTGGAGAAGCCGTTGGAGACTTGGAATGAATTTGCCACCGACCAGCCATACCACTACTGGGTATGTACCCACAAGGACTTGATCTTATGCAGAGTACATGCACAGCCATGTTTTTACAGCTCTCCTCACAATCGCAAGGAGCTGGAAGCAACCAAGTGCCCCTCAACTGAAAGTGATAGACAAAAATGGGTACATTACACACCTGGAGTTCTTGCACAGTAAAGAAGATGACCATCATGAGCTTTAAAGGAAAATGACTGGAGCTAGAAGACCTCATGCTGAGTGAAGTAAACACAATCCAGAAAACAAACGACAATGGTATCCTCTATGTGTACTCGCTATGCAGAACCCAATTTACCTAATTGTATGGTCAAATCCTGTGCAGCAGAACTTGTTTCATATGTGAATCTGAAACAATTCTCTTATATTTGTGAATCCTGTGATGGCAACTCCTCGGTGTCAAACTCTGCTGGACTAAGGAACAAATAAGAGAAAGGGATCTTTGGATTGGATCATCTCAACCTGGATGGCCTACCCCAAATGTGGGCATCACCTTCTGCCAGCAGCAGTATAAAGGCACGGCAGAGGGAGCTGGCTCCTTTTTCCTGTTGCTTGCCTTTTCTCTCATGGTGGTTTGTCTTGCTGCTGTGATCAAACCTCAGATCCCAGCATGTATGAGACTGGCAGATCTCCTGGAATCCAGCGGGCCTTCAGCAACAGATTGGGACTACTGAGACATCCAGCCTTGGAGACTGAGCAGTTCCTGGATTCTCAGTGCTCTCTCCAGTTTGGTGCGGCTACTTTTGGACTACTTGACTCTGTCACATAGCAAATCAATAAATTGTATACAGTTACATATTCATCCTGTTGCTTTGTTTCTTTAGAGAACCCTGACTAATACAGATTTGGTACCAGAAGTGGTTCTAGAGAAACAGAAATGAAAGGATGAATTTCTTTAGTGGGCTTGGTGTCTCTGGAGCCAGCTCTCCAACCCATGAAGCCTAGAGTTACTGAAGGCTTTCCTGGTGGCATGAAGAGAATGATATCTTGGTGCAGACTATTTGTACTAATTATGAAGATAGATCCATTTGACTCACCTAAATCGCCTCTTGTGAGAGCAAGGAATTTAGGACTCTATATATAAAACGTTCGAGAATTGCAGAAAAATAAGGTAAATAATGATGTTGCCTGTTGCCCTCCAGCATCTCTGGATAAGTGAAAGAGGAAAATAAGACTCAGTGGATAAAAATGACCAATCCATGATTGAAACAACAGTTAAAATTTCAAGTGTGCTCTGAAGAATATTTCTCCACAGCCAATCTTCTCTCCAGCAGCCAAGGCTAAAGCGCAGAAAATCAGCTGGAGCCCTTATTATACAATTGGTGATTTACAACGCAATTTAATTCCAGCACAAAGAGTGTCAGCAGTTAAAGTGAGAGCACTGGTGGAAAGGGTGGAACCCTGAAACTGTGATGGAGATGTGTGGGAAACACATGATGATGAGGATTTTGAAACTCTAGGATTCTGAGGGATTTCTTTATTGAGGAATTAATTCCCACCCTCAGCAGAGAATCCACACCCTGCAGATCCCCCTCCCCACCCTTGCCTGAGGAATAATCCCCCCCTCTGAGTGGGAGCTAATGTCCCTCAGGCCAACAATTGTTGCCTCTAGACCTAACCAGATTGAAGTCTAAGCAAGCCCTTCAAGGTGAGATGAAAGGTGTGGTCATGAGGAGGTGCGCTACACACTAAGAAATTAATGAGTTTGCTTATTCATTCTGGCAGAGCCTAAGGAATATGTGTGGGAATGGATTTTAAGGGTGTGGGATAATGGGGAAGGAACTATAAAATTGGATCAGACTGAGTTTATCGTATATGGGCCCACATGAGTAGAGATTTTCAGGTTTAACATGGAAGCTGAGCAGTTTAAAAAAGGTGTTTGTTAAAGTTTATTTGAATGGTTGGTCTATGTATTTATTAAAACATGGCCTCTAACAGAAGTTAGAGATGCTGATTTTCCTTGGCTTAGTATTGATGAAGGGTTGTGGGGTCAGGCAGATGGGCATGCTCGAGTGGATTCGAAGTGTAAAAACCACACCACATTCTACCACAATATGAGGACCCAGAGGAATGCCATTCACTGAATTTATAAGATGGAAATTACTAGAGAGACACCAGAACATTGAAGAGCTTTGTTTTTTCTCTCTTTCTTATGCCAGATATTATAGTTTAGAGAAGTTGTTGCTCTTTGCATAAATAAATGTACACGTAATAGGTTAACAGGACCTCAGGGTAGGCCTCAAGTGGCAGCACTGAATGCACAGAACAGATGAGATGGAGTTACCGTATTATCATAATGGGTGGCAAAGACAAAAACAATGCCATTAATGGCATGACCTGAAGATATTTGGAACTGGCCAATTAATCATGGCGTTCCCAGGAACCAAATACATAAGAAGCCTACTAAGTTTTTATTTGGAATCTGTATAAGCAGAAAGCTCTAGAACAAATGACAGGAAGTCAACATTGGATTTCAGCGTAGCGAATCCTGACAGTTAACCAGTTTCCAGCTTGAGGAAGTTCACAGACCAGAAACCCCTTGAATGAAGGGGTGGCCGGGTTCCATGAAGAAGGAACTTGTCACAATACCAAAGAGATATGCTGTTTGCCTTCCTCCTGTCCATCCCCCGAGGGACCTGAGGCCTTTTACTGGGTAACTGTACACTGGGGGAAAGGAGACAATAATCAGACTTTTCTAGGGCTATGGATACTGGTTCTTGAATTGAACCTGATCTCCAGGAGACCCTAAAAGCATTGTGGCCCTCCAGTTTAAGTAGGGGCCTATGGAGGTCGGTGATAAATGGAGTTTTGGATGAAACTCAACTCAAGTGGGTCCAGTGGGTCCCAAACTCATCCTGTGGTTATTTCCCCTGTTCCAGAATGTATAATTGGGATTGATATAATTAGAAATTGGCAGAATCCCCACATTGGTTCCTGACCTGTGGAAGTGAGGGCTATTATGCTTGGAAAGGCCAAATGGAAAACATTGGTGTTGCTCTTACTAGGGAAAATAGTGAACCAAAAAACAGTATCGTATCCCTGGAGGGATTGCAGGAATTAGTTCCACCATCAAGGATTTGAAAAATGCAGGGTGTGTGATTCCTACCACATCTCCATTTAACTCTCCAATTTGGCCTGTGCAAAAGACAGTGGATCATGGAGAATGACAGTTGACTATCAAAACTCATCCAAGTAGTGACACCAATTGCAGGCCTGTACTCAGATGTGGTGCCATATTGAACAGATTAATATGCTCCTGGTACCTGGTATGCAGCTATTGATCAGGCCAATGCTTTCTTCTCAATACCGTTCATAGACCACCAGAAGCAATTTTCTTTTAGCTGGCAAGGCCAAAGTACTACCTTTTACTTCTTCTCTAAGGGTATGTTAACTCTCAGCCTTGTGCCATAAATTAGAAGGGATTTGATCACCTGACTCTTCCACAAAATATCACACTGGTCCACTAATTTGATGATGTTATGCTGATGGACCCCAGTGAACAGGAGGTAGCAGCTAGTCATACTTGTTGTTAAGCATATGTGTATGAGAGGATGCATTTTCATTCAGGTTGCTTTAGCTATTCGGGTGGGTCTTTTGTTTTTCCACATGGAATTTAGGATTTTTTTCTAGGTCTGTGAAAAGAAAAGCTCATGGGGATTTTGATTGGATTGCATTGAATCCTGTATATTAAGTTGGGTAGAATGGTACATTTTTACTATATTAATTTTTCCAATCCATGAGCATGGGAGGTTTCTTTCTATCTTTTGATGTCATTTCAATCTCCTTTTCAGGGGTTGAAAATGTTTGTTGTAGAGGTCTTTGGTTACTGCGGTTATTCCTTGGTATTTTTTTTTTTTTTGATGGTATTGTGATTGGGAGGTTCCCTTATATTCCTTCTCGTTCCTGTTATTGTTGGTCTCGGTTTATTTTGCTCTCGCCCACTTTTTACTGAAATCTTTTGATGTTTTATAAGAGTTTTCTGGTGGATCGTTTTTTGGGGGGGCTCATCCTTAGGTCAAAACTATCATGTCATCTGCAAAAAACGACTACGTTTTACTTCCTCTTTTCAAGTTAGTACTCCTTTAATTTTCGCTTTCTTGCTTATTGCCCCACTAGTGAACATTTCAAACTATTATGTTGAAGATGAGTGGCGACTAGTGGACAGCCTTGCCAGTTCTCCTTTACGGTGGAAATGCTACCAGTTTTCTCCATTTCGTGAGTTGGCGTGTGTTTTTTTTTTTCTTGTATATGGCTTTGATTACTATGAGGAATGATCCCCGTTCCAATTCCCTCTCAAACTTTAAACATGGAAGGGATGCCGGTTTTGTCAAAAGTTTTTTTTTTCTGCGTCAATTGAGATGATTGTGTGGTTTTTGTCTAAGTCCATTCATGTGTTTATGATATTGGATTGATTGATGTATGTCAAAACCATCCCTGGATCTCTGGTATGAGTCCAACATTGGTCATGATGGATATCTTTTTGATATTGGCTTCTATGCTGTTTGCAAATATTTTGTTGATAATTTTTGCATCGATTCATTAATGGATATGGGTCCTCAGTTTTTTTTTTTTCTTGTTTGTGTCTTTGCCTGCCTTTGGTATGGGTGATGCTGGCTTTCAGAAAGGAATTTGGATATTCTTCTGTTGTATTCTCTGAAAAGTTGTATAGTAAGGTTGTAAGACCTCTTAAAGGTTTTATAGAAGTTTTGTGTGAAGCCATCTTGGGCCTGGGCTTTCTTTAGTTGGGATGCTTTTTATTACACTCTTCAATTTCCTCAACTTTATGGGTCTGTATTTAAGCGTCAATCTCGTCTGGGTTAAGCTTTGGAGAATCCTAGAATTTCAATATTCATATTTTCTCTTGTTTCAAATTTAGTAGGCTGTATGTGGTTTTTGAAGTACTCCTCGTATGATTGTCGGATATTTTCTTTATCTGTTGTGATGTTCTTCCTTTCATACAAAAATTTGCTATGATTTGGTAGTTGCTTTCTTTCTTTTGGTTAATGGGCTAGAAGGGTCTGTCTATTGTTGTACTTTTCAAGAACCAGTCTTTTGGATCATTGACTCTTTTTTTTATTATTTTCTTTGTTTCTTTTCATTGATTTCTGTTCTATTTTTGTTATTCTTCCTGTATTGGAGTTTATATTCATCTGTTGTGCAGGTGCCAGTATTAGACGTTTAACTTGTTCTCTTTTTGTTTTTTTATTTTGGGCACTTAGGGCTATAACTTCCCACTTAGGGGACTGACTTTATATTATCCCAAAGGTTTTTTGTTGTGGTTTATTTTCATTTTCGATTTAGTCCAGGTAGAGCTTTTATTCATTATTTTATCTTTCTCTGACCCGCCTTCATTGTTCATTATGTGTTGTTTAATCTCCATGTTTCTTTTTTTTACTTTTTTTTTTGGTCTCTGAGACGAAGGGTCTCCTGTAGCCCCAGCTGTCTGGAGACTTCATCTGTAGACCAGGCTGGCTGTGCAATCTCACAAAGCATCCGCTGGCTCTCTGCATCCCAAGGCTGGTATAGTAAAGGTTGCATCACCATGCCCAGGCTTTATTGTGTTTTTACTATATTAGTAGGGCTTACCCTGGTTTAATATTGAGCTTTATGCACTGTGGTCTGATGAGAATGATATGGACAATAATTTCAATCCTTTTGTATTTGTTGAGGTTTCTTTTGTTGTCCCAGTATGTGGTCAATTTTGAAGAATGTTCCATAGGGACTGAGTAGAAAGTATATTCTCTTGGGTTGGATGGAATTTCTGTAGATTCTGTTAGGTCCATTTTGTGTATTGTGTTGTTCAGTTTCATGATGTCTCTTTGCTTATTTTTTGTCCAGTTGACATTCCAGGGCTCAGTGGGTATTGAAGTCCCCCACTATTAGCGTACTGGGATTAATCTGTGTCTTGATTGTCCTGAAGGCTTGTGTTTATAAAGTTTGGTGCACCGAGCTGTTGCATAAACTATTTAAATGTGAGCCTTCTAGTTAACAGCTTGGGCTAGAGGGTGACCCTGTTTCGAAAAGACCCAAAAAAAAAAAAAAAAAAAAAAAAAAAAGGATATAATGGCCCTCTTTGTCTTTTCTGATTAATTTTACTCTGAGGTCTATTTCGTCTGATGTTAGAATAGCCACTCCTGCCTGCTTGCTTTTTGGTACCATTTGCTTGGAATGTTTTTTCCATCATTTCACCTAAGTTGCTGTCTGTCCTTGAGGATGAGATGGGTTTCTTGGAGTCAGCATTTAGATGGATTCTGTTTCCTAATCCATTCTCCCAGTCTATGTCTTTTGATTGGGGAGTTTAGACCATTAATATTTAAGGTTATTATTGAGAGATGTATGTTGTTTCCTTTCAACTTATTTTTTGTTTGCATTCTTGGTCTAGGTATTTATTTACTCTGTTATGCTTTTGGTAATTCTTCTCTTGGGTTGTTTAAGGTTAGTTACTCCTTTCCTCTATTCTTTGAATTGCTTCAAGTATTTTCTGAAGTGTTGTTTTTTTTGACGTGTTCTTTCATTTTGATTATGTCCTGAAAGATTTTTCTTTCTCCTTCAAATATGATTGACATTTTTGCTGGGTATAGTAATCTGGGTTGGCATCTGTGGTGGTTTGAATGATAGTGTCCCCCATAGGCTTTAAGTATTCAGACATTTTGTCTCCAGTTGGTGGCACTATTCTTGGAGGTCTTAGAAGGTGTGGCCATGCGGGAGAAAGAATGTCATTGGGGGTGGGCTTAATGAGTTTAACAAGCCTTGCCGTCTCCAGTCTCTCTCTCGGCTATTAATGGTGAATGTTGTACAGATATACAGTGAAGAAGAGCAGGTGGGGCAGAAAGAAATGCAGAATGTACAGTTTGGATCTGAAAACTGCACTAGGAAGATTAAAGGTGGGGCCCAGTCACGTGAAGGAGAGGTTCCTTTTGATAAGGAGACTAAAGTGATTAAGGAAAGGCCTAGCTATTTACAAGTAAATAATGGAAAATGTGAGATTAAAGTGATTAAGGAGAGGCCTTGAGATTTACAGGTAAACAACAGAAACAGTACCTTCAGGGCAAGACCACACCCAGCTAAGCCTCCAATTTTTGAAGGAAAATACTGAAAGCATTTTCTACTCCAACAAGTCCAGGGCAGAGAAAATTTGCAAATGTGGTTAAAGTAGGAGAGAGTTATCCCAAACTTGCAACCAAATTCGGCAATTTCATTCACGTGGTGCTGGCTTTAGAGGCACAAAGGATGCAAGAGTGAAGGTATTATCATTTCTTCCTCCATGGTTTCAGAGAGCCACAGAGGCCAGGCAGAGTGCAGCAGGGGCATCCCTGAATAAAGAAGGTCCTGATAGGCCATTGTGTGAAGCTGTGAATGTGAAGCCTGGTTGGCAGCAGAGACCCCAAGAAGACATTCAAGATGCAAGACCTATGAGATATTTGTCAAGGAGAGCTACATACAGGGAGTGGTACCAGCCTAAGAAAGAGATGTATGTTGCAAGCAAAGCTGGAAGAGCTGAGCCATATAAGCCCTTTGGAAGTAAAGTCCCAGAAGATGCACATGGAGCTATTGGACTTGGTGCTTGCCCTGCTGGTTTTTGGTCTTGTTTTGGTCCAGTATTTCCTCACTATGCCTCTATTCTTCCCTTTTAGAATGGGAATGTGTATTCAGTTCCACTGTATGCTGGGAGTATGTAATTTGCCTTTTGATTTTACAGGAGCTTATAGTTAAGAGATTGGCCTGTATCTCAGAAGAGATTTTGGACTATAGACTTTTGAATAGAATTGAGACTGGTAAAGCCTATGGGGACTTTTAAGGTTTGACTAAATGCATTTTGCATTTTATATGGTAAGGAGCCTATGGGGGTCAGGGAGTGGAATGTGGTGGTTTGAATGATAATGTCCCCCATAGGCTTTAAGTATTCAGACGTTTGGTCTCCAGTTGGTGGCACTGTTCTTGGAGGTCTTATAAGGTGTGGCTGTGCTGGAGGAAGTATGTCATTGGGGGTGGGTTTCGTGAGTTTAACAAGTCTTGTGGTCTCCAGTCTCTCTCTCTTCTTCCCGTGTTCTTTGTGAGATGTGACCCTTAGCTTGCTGCTCCAGTCCTGGCCACCATGCTTCCTGCCACAATGGACTCTAATTCCCTGGAACCATCAATCGTAAGCTCAAATAAACTCTTCCTTTTATAAGTTCCCTTGGTCATGGTGGATTTATCACAGCAATAGAAAAGTGACTAATACAGCATCTAAAGTCATTTAGTACTGGGAATACTTTGGTCCATGTTCTTCTGGTTTTCCTGGTTTGCACTGAGAAGTCAAGTGTAATTCTGATGGGTTTCCCCTTTTATGTAACTTGTTTTTTTTTCTCTTGTGGCTTTCATTATTTTGTCCTTGTTTTGAGCATCTAGTGTTTTAACTATGGTATGATGTGGGGAATTTCTTTTCTGGTCTTGTCTATTTGGTGTTCTGTGTGCTTCTTATATTTCTATGCATTTGTCTTTTTTCAGTTTGGGGAAGTTTTCTTTTATTATTCTGTTGAAGATCTGATCAATACCACTCTCTTGGGATTGGGATTCTTCTTCTTCCTCTATCCCTATGATGCAGAGGTTTGGTCTCTTCATGATGTCCCACATTTCCTGCTTGTTCCACTCTAGTGATTTTTAATTTTTTTATAATCTTTACTTGAGGTTTCTAGCTGCACTGTGTTATCCTGTAGGTCTGATATTCTTTTTTCTGCTTCTTCCATTCTTCTTCTAAGGCTTTTTTTTTTCCCATCCTTTCCTGCTGATTGGATGAATGTTCAATATCCTTTTTTGTTTCATCCTGTGATTTCTTCAGTATTTCCATTTCCTTTTGGAGCTTTTCATTCTTTTCTTGTAGCTCCTTGATTTGCTGGTCAGTTTCTTTTTTCCTTTCAGCCTGAGTTCTTTTCAATGTTTGCACTTCCTTCCAGAGTTTGTCATTCTCTCCCTCTAGTTCTTTTCGGAGTTTGTATTTCTCTTCTAAGTCTTTTCTGAATTTATAAATCTCTACTTTAATTTTTTCCTGAGTTTATCATTCTTTCCTTCTAGTTCCTTCATGAGTCTTTTGTTCTCTCCCTTTAGTTCTCTGATTTGTTCTTTATTGTCTTTTAATATGTTTACAATTGTTCTTCTAAGGTTGGTATCTTGGTTCCCTTCTAGAGAGATCTTGTTGTTGGAATCTTCTACAGGAGTGGTTGGGTTCAGTGGGGATTTATTTAGAGCTTTTCCCATATTGTTTTTCTGTTGTGTTTTTGGAATGTGTATTTTTGTTGTTTTTCTCCCTTTGTTTATTTGTTTGCCTTCTGTTGCTAATCTCAAATGTTGCTATGGGGGATTGGTTGGTCACTCAGTTTGCTTCCTGTTGGTTTCTTCCTCAGTTTTGGCTATGCAGCCTCCAATCACTGACACTGCTGTGTCCTCCCAACATTACACTTTCCACCTCAGTATCAGTAGCTTGAGCAGGGTTGGGGGGGAGGGAGTGTTTGAATCCTTTGGCCTGTACATTGGTCCTCATCTGGGCGGTTGAAGACAGATAGTGTGTACCACTGGCTGACCTTCTATCCAAGCACGCAGTTCCTCTCTATGGTCCTAGCGTTGGATGACGCCTGCCGAGTTGGGCCACCAGCCTACCACCTGCACAACACCCTGGTTATTCTTATGCATACATTTCTTTTGTATCTTGGTTATTTCCCTTGGACATTCACAACTACGCCCTAAGAAATCGGAGTCCAGAGCTGGAGAGATAGCTAGAGATTAAGAGCACCTACTGCTCTTGCAGAGGACACAGGTTTAATCACTAGCACTCATGTAGGCCAGCTCACAACTGCCATAATTTCCTTTCCAGGAGAATCTGATGCTCTGGTGTCCAAGGGCACCTGCACTCACATGCACATACCCACACACAGAGAGACATATATTTAGGAATTATTGACTACTGATATCTCTGAGAAGGAGAGTGCACTTTCTTTAAGGGTATGAGCATAGGTAGGTGGACCATGGTGCATAGGATGGACCTATACCAAAGAGTATTTGAGCAACACAAGTTGGACTCAATGGATTTAAATAAAAAATAAGGGGCTGGAGAGATACCCTAGTGGTTAAGAACACTGGCTGCTCTTGCAGAGGATCTGGGTTCAATTCCCAGCAACCACATGACAGCTAATTACTGTAACTCCAAGTTCCAAGAAAATCCAACACCCTCTTCTGACCTCTGCAGGCATTGCACTACACAGGTACACTTGCATGCATGCAGGCAATACTCTCATGCACAAAAAATGAAAATAATATATAAACATTTTTTAAAAGAGTACAGAAATTTGGATGGGTAGGGAAGTGGGATGGATCTTGGAGGACTTGGGGAGAGTGAATATGTGAAATTCTTGAAGAATTAATAAAAAGATTATTTAAAAACTATAAGAAATTATAATTAAGAATAAAATAAAATCTTTAAAAAGAGAAGGAATCAGAGTCAAAGGTGGACGTACTAAGAATGTGATTATATGGGGCTGGAGAGATAGCCTAGCGGTTAAGAGCAACGACGCTCTTGCAGAGGACCCGGGTTCGATCCCCAGCACCCACATGGCGGCTAAGAACCGTCTGTAACTCCAATTCCAGGAGAACTCCAGTTCCAGGGGAATCCAAGACCCTCTTCTGACCTCCGCGGCATTGCACGACACGGGTGCACAGGCCTGCATGCAGACAGTACATTCATACACATACAAAAATAAATAAATAAATAATAAAAAAAAATTAAAAAAAAAAAAAAAAAGAAAAAAAAGAATGTGATTATAGGGCCAGCAAGATGGCTCGGCAGGCAAAGGCTGTGCCGCTAGGCCTTGATGACAGCCTGCTCGCAGTCCTTGGAGCCTACACTGTGGAAAAAGAGAAACAATTTCCATGAATTATCCTTTGATGTCCACATGAACACTGTGTTATGTATATGTCTATACACACCACATACAATAAATGATAAACAAACACATGAATGTAGATTTCTGAGTGTCATTCTTTCAACTGATTTGCTGCAAGTGAGTATCATAATTTAAAACAATATTTATCAATTTTAGAAACACAACTTGCTATTTCAATTTGTGTTTTTGTTTACTAGTGAAATCAAACATTTAAGGCCATGTGTTAGAGAAGCATTATTTTTGTCTCATTTATAGTCTGTGCACATTTTCTGCTGAACAGTTTTGTGTGTATGTTTGTATGTATGTATTTACATAAGTTTTTGTTATATATCCCAGGATGACCTCAAATTTGTGATCTTCCTGCCTCCACCTGCAGAGTATTGGGAACACAGTATGTGCCATCATTCCCAGACAGATGTAAGGACCCATTATTAATGTTGGCAATATTTTTCCAAATTTATAATTTTCCTTTTAATTAAGTTTATGAGATTTATTTTTCAGTCAGAAGCTCTTTTAATTTTTACATTAACGCACATAGTGTGTGTACATGTGTTTGTGGCAGGTGCATGTGTATGTATGTATGTGTGTATGTGGATGCGCAGGTTGAGGTCAAGAGAAGACCTTGGATATTATCTCTCAGACACCATCCACTTTTTTTGAAATGGTCTCTGACTGGTCTGGAACTTACCAAGTAGGCTAGGCTGACTGACCAGTAGTGATCCTCAAAGATTCACCTGTCACCAGGCGTGGTGTGGTGCATGCCTTTAATCCCAGCACTCGGGAGGCAGAGGCAGGTGGATCTCTGTGAGTTCAAGGCCAGCCTGGTCTACAGAGTGAGTTAAGATTCACCTGTCTTTGCCTCCCCAGTGCTAGGCTTACAAGTGCATGGTACTGTGCCTGGTTATTTTGGCTTGGGTTCTGGGTATCCAATTCATGTTTTCATGCTTTGAAGGAAAGCACTTCACTAGAAAAAATATTCCATCTTTTTATTAATTCTGGCTTACTTACATTGTAATACAATTATTAATCAATCTATCTTTTGTTTACTTTTTGCTTTGCTTTTATTATTTTTTTTTATTATGTGTATAAGTGTACTGTCTGCATGTAGGTTTGTGTACCCATGTCGTGCAATGCCGCGGAGGTCAGAAGAGGGAATCGGATTCCCTTGGAACTGGAGTTAAAAATGGTTCTCAGCTGCCATGTGGGTGCTGGGGATCGAACCCGGGTCCTCTGCAAGAGCAGTCGGCACTCTTAACTGCTAAGCTATCTCTCCAGCCCCCTGCTTTGCTTTTTTAAGACAAAGTCTCACTATGTGGTGTGGACAGGCCTCAAACCTAGTATGTAGCTCAGGCTCCCCTATATTTTTAAATAGACCTTATTTTGAAAGTCCTTCATTCTGCCTTTTTTTTTTTTTTTTTTTTTTTTTTTTGCTGAGATTTATTTGGATATATTTATGAAGTCAGAGTTAAAATGATATTGAGTTTTGTTTTACAGAAGTTAGTATTTTTTTTTTATTTATTTCTCTATGTGTATGAATATACTGTCTGCATGTAGGTATAGGCACCCGTGTTGTGCAATGCCGCGGAGGTCAGAAGAGGGTGTCAGATTCCCCTGGAACTGGAGTTCTGGAATTGGAGTTTCAGACGGTTCTCAGCCTCTATGTGGGTGCTGGGGATCGAACCCAGGTCCTCTGTAAGAGCTGTCGGCGCTCTTAACCGCTAGGTCATCACTCCAGCCCTGAGAAGTTACTATTTTTAAAAAGTAATACCTGGGGCTGGAGAGATGGCCTGGCAGTTAAGAGCACCGACTGCTCTTGCAGAGGACCCGGGTTTGAGCACCAGCACCCACATGGTGGCTAAGAACTGTCTGTAACTCCAATTCCAGGAGAACTCCAGTTCCAGGGGAATCCGAGACCCTCTTCTGACCTCCGAAGCATTGCATGACACGGGTGCACAAACCTACATGCAGACAGTACATTCATGTACATACAAAAAAATTAAAAAAAGTAATACCTTCAGTTAACATGTAAATTTTAATCTACACTGGGGTCTTTCTGCTTCATTCATCTTTTCAGACATAATTTCCACCTAGTTTTGTTATCATCTCTATTTTATTAACACCCATAGTGGATATTATACTTCAATGATATCCCTTTTCCAAAACTTGATTTGCAGTTATTGTCTCCAGTAAATTCCTTTAAGCGAATGCCAGTTATTTTTAAAAGTTGTTCTCTTTCTCCCAAACTTATCACATTGAAATTTTAGTTTATGTAGTTTAAAATTATGGTGGAAGAAGAACCACAAAACATACATTGTTCAAAAATATTACAAGGTTATGTACCACATATATTAAATAGAAAAATCTATAAAGGTATTAAATAGCCTAGTTTATTGCATTAGTTACTAAGAATATTAAAGTCAATCTTGGGAGACCTGATATCTTTATAACTCTCAGTTGCTTTAGAGGGTTAAAATAAGGAGAATATTTTGTGTATGCATCCTTTCTCATCATTCCATATAATTAGTATTTTGTAAAATGTTTATGACATTTCATAATAATTGTACTTTCAAAAAAATTGTCTTTAAAAAACTGTGTTTTGGCATTGTGTGATAGATAGTGCAGAATACAACTCTGAATAAAAAGATGTAGAGGGGCTGGAGAGATAGCCTAGCTTGGTTAAGAGTGCCGACTGCTTTTGCAGAGGACCCGGGTTCGATCCCCAGCACCCACATGGCAGCTAAGAACCGTCTGTGACTCCAATTCCAGGAGAACTCTAGTTCCAGGGGAATCCGACACCCTCTTCTGACCTCCGCGGCTTTGCACGACACGGATGCACAAACCTACATGCAGACAGTACGTTCATACACATCCAAAAATAAATAAAATTAAAAAAATATTAAAAAAAAGATGTAGAAACAGGGTCCTGGGAATGCCACTTAGAGGACACAAAAGAAATCCAAACTAGCACTTCAGAAATGAACCTGCTAAATCAGGAAGAAATAAACCAACAAAGAGAGGAGGATTTGGAACGAGTAAGCAAAAGAAAAGTTCTGAAATGGACACGGAACAGATTATGAACTGGGACTGAATGTGAAAAGAAGCACCTCGGATCAGCAAGGTCAATGCTGTTTTATGTGTTTACAACACCAAGAACTGACCACCAACACAGTTTGTGTTGAGCATGGAAGGCTGGAGCTCTGCCATTGAGCTAAGTCCTGAGCCAAGAAAACATTTTTTATGTAAACTTAAGTATTCTATTTAAACATCAGAAAGCTGGCACAGAGGTATTTTAATTTGTATGTTAACCCATAAATGGGATTCGTATATATACGTATTCGTCTATAACGAAAAGAAGGGAATGCTGTTTTATAAGCCGCAATTTAATTTGCTGAAAATAAAAAAAGTTCTTGTAAAATGTATAAATTGGTTTTGAATTATTTTTTAAATTATGTGCCTATATTCTGTACATGTAACTCATTTGCTTGAACACAAACTAATTTAGAGTTTGCTATTTGTGCTATGTAATTTAACACTTGGTCATTTGATTGGTAAGAGTACTTTTCTTCCATTTAACATTTCTGGGCAGCTTCTTACTGAAATGTCTAGTTGTTTAGAATGAGAAAACTATTAGCATAGAAATTCCACACAAATGAATGGCTGACACTTAGATGTAGGAGAAAAATAACAGGTCATTTCACAGCTAAGCTTAGAGAAGAGGCAGAAAGTGCAGAGTTTGAGCTGCTAGGGGCCCCACTCAGAACAAATGCAAAGCCCCACACATCTTCCTGAAGGTGGCAGTATATCAGTGACTAACACAGGGACAACTTGTGAATGAGTACTGGATGTTCTATGCAGGCATCATTTTTTATTTTATTTTATTTTATTTTATTTTATTTTATTTTATTTTATTTTACTTTACTTTTATTTGATTTTATTTTATTTTGGTGGGAAAGTCCCTTCAGCAAGAGTTTTCTTTTTGTTTGTTTGTTTGAATCATGTGCCTGGAGGGACAGACACCACCTGTCTGCTGTCCCATGGCTGCTAAGAAAGGACTCAGGGTAAGGCAGAACTGTAATTCCCCAGGTGCTGGGAAGAAAACTTTGATGGCACTGCAGAATGAAAAAAGAAATCTGTGATTAACTTCAGAATTTAGAGCAAAGTAATAAATGTGAAGGGATAAGAGGAAGAAAGGGATGTGTCTCTGAATAGTCAGCTGCCGTCTTGAGGGGCTGAGGGACTTGAGCCATACTGTGGAAAAAGACAAGCAAAACTTCCTACATGTTTGATACATATAATTGCATAAACAGAACCGTATTTTTGTCAGTAATTAACACGTTACCAAAATAAATAAGAGCATCAGCAGATTTTGGAATGAATATGTTAGCAATGAAAACAAGATAAATGTTAAACATTTTAAGCAGCAAGCTCTAAGAGAAGAAACTGTTTACATCTATGTATATGTATTAATTACTTTTTTTTTTTTTTTTGAGAAAGGGTCTCCCTGTGGCTCTGGCTGTCCTGGAACTCACTCTGTAGACCAGGTTGGTCCTGAACTCACAAAGATCCACCTGCCTCTGCCTCCCAAGTGCTATGATTAAAGGTGTGCGCTACCACGCCCAGCGTATTTACTAACATGTGGGCACATAAATACACACCCAAAAAAGCAATAAGGATGAACAAAACTGTTGTATAAAGAGTGAAGTTTGCATTACTGGTGATATTTAGTGTTAATGTATTTTAAGCATCCAGTAAACATGAACAATGTTGACTTTCAGGGGGTTATTTGTCATTTATTTTAGGTGATCAAGGCCATGTTAAACTGAAAGTAACCTGACTGATTTGTACTACATCTGCTGAAAATATCTGGATATAGCTTTTCCAAAGGAAATTGAAACTACAAAGCCCCAAGAGATGCTGGGAGTTGTAGTCTTCTGTAAATTGTCAGTATCGATGAAGAAAAACTTGCAGCAACAAGACATTTTAGTCAGTCTACAATCTTTGTAAAATTCTCTTTGAAAATAAAATATCTCTTCTTTAGTTTTTGTATCTACATAGTATCAGAATATATGCTGATAGAAGTGTAAATGCTTCTATATATAATTAAATAAACTTTAACACTGTTTATTCTAACCATATAAACTGAGCCAATTTACACTGACAGTGCTTTTATGAGCAAAGTTCAAGGTTTTTGGATGTGTGCACAGACGCCCGTGCCGATGCTTACGGAACCCAGAGGATGGCATCAGGTATCTTTCTCAATTTGAGGCAGGGTCTGTTACTGAACATGGAGCATGCCGTTTTCACTAGACTGGCTATCTTCCTAGACTGGGATCTGCTTGTCTGTACTCCCCAATGTTGAGGTTACGATGCAACCAGTCCTGCCCTGCTTTTACGTGAATTCTGAGGATATGAACTCAGGTCTTCATGCTTATGGAGCAACCACTTTACTGACTGAGCCATCTCCCCACCCCTTCCCAAACATTTTCCTACACATCCCACTCCCTGGATAGTGAGACTCTGGTTGCGTTGTAAGTACTACTTTTTTATCATATTCTTTCTTGCATAATACTTCTACTAGATTGATATCACTTTTTTTTCAGTAGAAATGACCTTATTGAATTCAATACAGTATTTTTTTTTTAATTTTTATTGATGGTTTGTGCATTTTATACATCATTTTCCAATTCAGATCAGGCATATTTCCCTTTCCCTTCCCCCCCACCCCCACCCCATCCCAGATCATGTATTCTGCCATAACTGTCCTGCATCTTTCAGGTTTATTTTTTTTCATTTTTTAGCTATAAGTGATAATCCATGAGTATAAGCATCCTTCGTGCAAAACCAATCTATAGACTGTTGTGCCCAAACCCCCACAGTCCCACCATTCAGTGGAGGTTGACAGGTTGTTTGTTCAATCAAGTTGATCAAATGAGTGTCCAGACTACATCGCTGTAGTTATTTTAAGAGGCATTTTAGGTTTGCATTCTCAGTGAGCAGGAGATGTTCATTCGGTGTGCTTCCTGTCCCCACACCCCAACCCCTCCACTCTCAGTATTCCACAGTAGAGTCCCACATTTGTTCATTAAGGGAGATGTTACAAGATGCAGAAATGTAATTTGATTTCTTGCAGCATTTTAAATATTTCGACCTTTCTTCTGGCTCCCATGTTCTGAGAAGTTGTATGTAGTAAGCTTTTTTGTTTGGTTAGTTTTGGTGATTTGTTGTTGTTTTTGGTTTTGTTTTCAAGTTTTTTTCTTTCTCTTTGTTCCTTAAAGTTTGAATATGATGTGCCTAGCTATAGTTTCTAGGTTTTTTTGGGGGGTGGGGTATTTTTGAGACAGGGTCTCCCTTTAGTCCCACTGGCCTGGAGCTTGCTCTGTAGACCAGGCTGGCTTTGAACTTACAGAGATCCACCTGCCTCTGCCTCCCGAGTGCTAGGATTGAAGGCGTGCGACACTACACCCGGCTAATTTTAATTTTAATTTTTGCCATTTACTCTGTTGTGCTACAAGTTCCCTGGTGTCATAGTATGCTATCTCACATTAACTTGGAAAAAAATCTCTGTTCCGACTGCTTTGAAGACTTTCTGATTCTTCACTTTCGTTCTGTTACATACTACATCTGTTGTCCTGGCCCGTCAGTTCTACATTTTCTTATCATTTACTCTTTTTTTTTTTTTTTTTTTTTTTTTTTTTTTTGCTTTTCAGTTTTGTGAGATTTTATTGCCTCATCCCCAGTGTCAGTCTTTCTTTGGCTGTGTCTAGTTTATCACAGCTTTTCTGCATCTCTTGCAGTGTTCTGACCTTCAGCATGTCTTCTTTCTGTTCTAGTTTGCCTCCAATTGCTGTGACAAAACACTTGACCAATACAAACTTGGGGAGGAACACCTCCCAGGTCACAGCATCTCTGAGTGAGCCCAAGATAGGAATTCAGGGCAGGAACCTGGAAGCCAAAGCTGAAGCACAGGCCATGGAGGAACACTGCTTCCTGGCTTGCTCCCTTGGCCCATGCTCAGCCTGCTTTCTTATACAGAACAATTTGCTCAGGGATGGCACCACCCACACTGGGCTGGGCCCTCCCACATCACTCAACAATTAAGAAAATACCCCACAGACATGGTCATAGGCCAGTCCAATGGAAGAAATTCCCCAGTTGAGGCTCCCTCAATCCAGATGTGTCAAGTTGACACTAAAGCTATCCAGCACATGGATTCTTGCTGAGAACATTGCTCATCTGTTCTTGTGTGTTCTCTTTCATTATCAGTGCCCACTGCACATTAATCACAGTTGCTTTAAATTTGTGACCTGATAATTCCGATGAATCTGCCGCATCTGTCTTCCATGTGATGTCTCTCTGTCTCTTCAAACAGTATTTTGTGTTTCAGCATGCTTTGTTGTTCATTATTGAAATCTGTAAGTGGTGTGCTATGAAAGAGACCCTAGTAAATGTTCCTTTGTCATTATAGTTACAAGGTGTGGGGAAACTGAAGTGTTTTATAATCTTCTGATTAAGGTTCCACTTTTTGGTGAATGTAGTAGTTTTCAATTTTATTTCTGCCTCGGTTCGGACAGACTGGAGAGAGGAGACTTGTGTTGGGTGTTTCCCTTCCTAGTGGAGGGTAAATATTGATAAACCCATCAGGTTAGACTCTGCTAAAGTACTTTCTATGGAGGACAGGTTTTTTTTTTTTTTTTGCTTTTTTAAAAATTTTATTTATTTTTGTATGTGTATGAATGTACTGTCTGCAGGCAAGTCTGTGCACCCGTGCAATGCCGCGGAGGTCAGAAGAGGGTCTCGGATTCCCCTGGAACTGGAGTTCTCCTGGAATTGGAGTTTCAGACGTTTCTCGGCCGCCATGTGGGTGTTGGGGATCAAACCCGGGTCCTCCGTAAGAGCGGTCAGCGCTCTTAACCGCTAGGCCATCTCTCCAGCCCCAGAGGACAGGTTTTGTTAAGATCAACAAGTGTCTTTGTTTCTGCTCTTCTTAAAGGAAATACAAGAGGGACTTTCTCCAATACTCACATTTTAAAGTTCCTGGAGGTAAAGCTCTCACAGAAGTGTAGGTACCCCTCTGTGACAGATCCCTCTAGAATTCGAGCCCTCAGACTTCTCTTGGAGTCTCTGGAAGCCTACCTTGCTACTGACTTAGATTTAGGTTTTGCTACATGGCTATTGAGGTTTCTGCTCTGGTAAATTCTCATTCTATGTATTTGTAGCTAAAATTTGTTGGGGGAGGGCAATGGTTTGCACTGTGGCCTCTGAAAAGTTGCTGATTTTTCAGTTTTGTCTGCTTCTTACTTTTTTTAGGTTAGGAAGAATCACAGCTTCTAAGGTCTTTGCATGCAAAACCAGATATTAGAATTATCCAGTCCCTTATAGTTTAGTCACAGATATACAGGAAAATTGAAGCAATATCCATATATTCATTTACTATTCATACCTACTTCTTTGGAAGACTTTGGGAAAAAATGTAAGTGTGTTGCAATCTTATATTCTCCAGAGTTATAATAAAAGACATACAGTGTGATTCTATGCTCATATGGGTAGGTACGTTTGATGTGTAGAAAACTGAAGCTTTAAAAAAAAAATCACTCACATTTGTGTCTCCGTGAATATATCTATATATTTGTGTGTTTACAAGTGCACGTGCACAGGGGTGTGCACATGCACTTGTGTGTGTGTGTGTGTGTGTGTACCAGAGGTCAATGTTGGGTGTCTTCCTCAATCACTCTCCATCTTATTTCTCAAAGATAATCTCTCACTGAACCTGGAACTCACCAATATGGCTAGACTGGCTGGCCAGTCAGCCCCAGGGATCTTCTGCCTCCCAGTTCTGGGATTACAGACATGTGTGGTTGTGCCTGGGTTTTACATTGGTGCTGCAGATTGAATGCAGTACCTATGCTTGTACAGCAATGATTTTACTAATGAAGCTACCTCCTCGGCCTCCATTCACTCATTATTTAGGAACATTTTTGTCTGAATCTGTGTGCTGCTAAAAGAGACTACTATAGACTGGTTAAAAATGTACTTTCAGCTGTGGGAGGGGGGTGGAATGCTTAGGGTTCAGCTTGTCTGGGAGGGTTGTACAGTGCTCCCAAGAATGTACCTTGGTGCTGCATCCATAGAGGAGAGGAATGCTATGTCCTTATGTGCTAGAGATGGGAATGTAAAAAGGAGAAAAGGTGCCTCTCTCAGGGACTCTTACAATGTCCTTAATTCATAATGGTAGAGTCCTTGAAAGCTAATCCAAACTCCCAACACTGGTGCAATGAGGATTGAACTCCCAACACGTTACTTTACCAGATACATTCAGACCATGACAGCTTTGAAGGGGTAATCAGATGTGAATATAGACATAACTTCAACCACAAACAAAATGTACCTCTGCCCCATTTATACCCTGACTTTTGTATGGTACCTTCACTGCTAGCATTTTGGAATTCTGTTTGGTGGTAGAAGAAAGATGATAGGCACAGCTTATTACATTTCTCTTCATTTTCTTTAGAAGTACCACAAAAATTTTTAACAAAATGTTCCAGGGCTATTAAATATTATACCAATGTAGTTTATTTTTCCACATGGATTGTCATCCCACAAAAAGCTCAGAAAATAATATTTGAGACTCCTGTTCTCTATGACAACTTTGATTCTTGTCATTAAATAAGCAATATGTACAATTTTTTCCACTTTGTTTTCTCAGAAAAATAGACTCCTTAATACCTCTAGATATTTTTCCCCTTTTTATATATAGACTCATGAAGGTCGATGTACATCAGGGATCAAGGTGAATGATATTACCTTTGATTGAGTGATCAAAATAGATCCTGTAGCTAATGGTATTGAAGATGAATATCTTAAGGCCAACAGGAAATACAAAGAGGTTTAAAAATTCCTTATGCTGTTTTGACATTACTCCACTTCAAAGTTATTCTAATTGCTAAGTTATCTTCCATGACACTACTTGTCACAGCAAAACAAATAAAATGTGAAAATTAGGAGGCAAACAAACAAAATTTTATCCTTATGGAAAAAAGTCACAAAGATATCAGAATCACTTTGAAAATGTTTGTCTTCTATGTTACTAACTTCATTATCTTTTTTTTTGATTCCTTAACTAAGGGTAAATTTTACTCACTGTGAACCTTTACATCACTTTTGAAACAGTAATCAAATTATAGGACCTACAGAGTTTTCTTACTGACTCCCATTAATTAAAAACCTGTTGAAGAGAGGAACCTTGTTCTCATCTGTTTTTCTTGACCACAGGCCCCACCACTAGATTCTTCAAGAGAAACATGCGTGCAAAAGAGTCTTTCAAATGAATATTTGTTACTGTGGTTTAATTAATAGTACCAGTACCCTTCAAACACGGTTCAAATTTCATTTACCATGGAATGTTCTCCTTGACTAACTGCACAAACCTTGTTGCTAGGCACAGGGCAACTGCAGAATGTGGCAGTGTCTAGGTCAGAACTAAAGACTATGCCTGCCCTGCCAAGTTCACTCTTTGGTGAAACTCCCATTCTCCTCTCAAGTGTTTTCTTCTAAACTGTGATTAATAGGCTGGTGAGATGGTTCAGTGGGTAAAGGCATCTGCCACACAAGTTTGGCAACCTGAACTTGATTCCTGGAAACTAGGTAAATGTGGAAGGAGAGAGTGTGACCCCACAAAGGTATCTCCATATACAAAGTTGTTCTCTGACCCTCACACATGTGCTGTGGTGCCTGTACACACACACACACACACACACACACACACACACAAAATCATGATGATAACAAGTAAAAAAAATGTAAAATTGTGACTAATTTTACTTTCTTGGCCAGTTTTGAGTATAATTGGCCAGTTCATGATATTAATTGTATTTACATTTGACATATGCAAGTTCTCTAGAACTTTTCATCCCGTAAAATTGAAACTCTGTCTCTATAACTACTTCCCACTTTTCTCTTGCCTCAGGACCTGAAGACCACTATTTGCTTTCTCTTTCCATGATTTTGACTGGTCTAAGTATCACTCATAAATGGAATCACACAGTACTGCCATTTTGTGACATCTTGGTTATTTTGTGTAGCTTGTTTGTCCTGTAGCCACCTCTTAGAGGGAGTGATGAGGGAACAAAGCTATATTTATGTGATATGTTAAATACTGGTTAAAATTTCTTTTCTTAATCCTTTAGATAAAGTTCTCACATTCTCATCCTCCCATCCAACACATTGTGCTGTATAACTCACTGTGAATGCCTTCTAGCCTGAAATCCCAAGGAGCACATGAATGTGTGTGTGATTTAATGATTTCACCAACTGATCTCACAGCAGCAAGGGAAAACACAGATAGTGGGAAGGGAGATGTGCTTCAGTAAATGGTGTTTAAAAAAGACTTCTTGGGGCTGGAGAGATGGCCTAGCGGAGGCCCGGGTTCGATCTCCAGCGCCCACATGGCGGCCGAGAACCGTCTGAAACTTCAATTCCAGGAGAACTCCAGTTCCAGGGGAATCTGTCACCCTCTTCTGACCTCCGCGGCATTGCACGACACGGGTGCACACACCTGCATGCAGACAGTACATTCACACATACAGAAATAAATAAAATTAATAAAAAAAAATTAAAAAAAAGACTTCTTGAAGGATCTGAGGGGTGTTTGTCTGTATGATTGTTCAGAGGGAGTGAGGACCCTTTTAAGATTGGACATGTCAGTCTTATCTATGGAGAGGGCTGATGAGAGCCAGCATAACTGGTGAAAAAGCAGGAGTTCCTCCTGTTAGCCAAAAGGGGGGGGGTGTTTGGTTCCTTCTGGAGTTTTTACAGAAACTTTATTTGGGGCATAGAGAAAATAACGAAATAGTCTTGTTCTGTCTCATTGAACAATGGTCTCAGAATGTCTTTGTTTGATGTTGATGTCCCATGAGATTGTTTATATGCTACAGGGGAATGTGTTCCTTCCTTGAAGGAACATGGTGAACATTAAATGAGATGAAACATCTAGAGTCCTGAGCAGATTAATTTGTCTAGAGTGAGAACTCATGTTAGCAACAATGGACTTTCATTAGCTTTCTCTCTCTCATGAGAACCTAATGGGAGTTTATGTTATTCACTAAAGAAACACTTATTGGGTCATATGTAGCTTCAGCCTTCATAGAACCTACAGTACAGCCTGAGTATCAGACAGTTCCATAGGAATAGAGGGTGAAAAATTATATGAAAGGGGGCTATGGTATCCTCTAAAATACTTTGTTTGGGAACTGTCAATAGGAGAAAGTTATATGGGTGATGATATCTAAAATATGAGCAGGAATTACCTGGAGAAGTACTCTAAATAGAAGGCAAAATGTAAACTGAAACAAAAGACAGGAGGAGACAGTGCAAACTGTTCAATGGGAAAAGAAGCAGGCTGACTACAGACAGAAAAACTTCACTTTTTAAATACACTCTATAGGAAGCAATTTCTTTTCAATCTTGCACACAATTTTGTGTGTCGGTGCAATAGTGATTACAGCTCATTAATTAATTAATGATGATACAATGCTGTGAACATATAAAGTGCCTCACATTTGCTAACAAAATGGTGATTAGCTTGATTACTGTTTCAATATAGCCTTTGTTTACTATCTGCATTTGGAGTTCCAACTGTCGGCTTGACTTCATGCAGCAGAGACAGCTGCTTTGCACCAGGGATGATTTGGTGGCTATATTTGGCCTTTCCTTCCTTGGGATGCAAGTGAAGCCAGGAATGAGTATGACAGAAAGGAAAACGTGGTCTGCACTAATTTCAACCAAGTCTTCTCCTTTTTTTTTTTTTTTTTTTTTTTTAATTGAGTGCTTTGTGTATTTCATAAACTTTTTCCAATTCAGTTCAGCTATATATCCCCTTCCCTTCACCCGCCCCACCCTACCCATCCCAGATCATGCATTCTGCCGTAACTTTTCTGCTTCTTTCTGTTTTTTTTGTTTGTTTTGTTTTCATTTTTTTTAACAATAATGTATTAATTTGTGAGTACAAGCATCCTTCATGTCAACCAATTTGTGAGAAGTTTTGCCCAACCCATACAGCTCAGGGTCCCACCATCAGCAAGGGGGGGGGCTTGTATGTTCAAATCAAGTTGATCAAATGAGTGTCCAGTCTATATTGTTGTAGTTTCACCTTCACCCCAATCGCAGCCCATTACATTCTACCGCGCCTCCTCTTCCCGCAATTTGCTCCTTAGGCTTTGGAAAAGGCACACAAGTGGGTGAGAGAAGCAAAAAAGCATCTACTTTCTCTGGAGCTGTTGTCTTGGACTCTATCAACTTCCGGCTGTGTTTCTTTCATGGGCTTGCCAGTTTTCCAGGAATAACCTTTGCAATCCACTAATGAAGCACATCAATTAGATATTTAGGTATTTAAACAGTATAATATATAGCTTTTTCGTCCTACTAATGAACACTCGCAATTGATATATAGGTATTTAAACATTACTATTGTTATGGTAGGTTACATGGTATAGACACAGATGTTGGATGATATGTTAATCCATGAATTAATTAATCCAAATGTTAAGTATGACAGGGCATCGTGTGGTTTTAACATTCCTAACCATAGAGGATGTAAGCTTGTGGCATCAGCCGTGGTTCTCCTCCAAGGAGAGAGCCAAAGAGCCAAATAATTGGGATAACAGACATAAGGCGCCACTGCTGCACAGTAGTTCCAGGCAGATGAGGTGTATCTGCTGAAGACCGGATAAAACATGGGAAAGATTATGGAGACTGCACTTGCAAGCATACAGCATGGCCTCTGGAATCCACAGGGTGTTACCGAAGGCCACTAAAACCAATAAAGCCAATATGGGTCTCCTTGAGTCAAGCAAAACCCCTCCACCAGCACCAGCTCAACAGTCCTTCCTTTTTTTCTTTCTTTTTTTTTTTTTTTTTTTTTATTTTTAACAATCTAGACCCATGTTTCCGCTCATTCCCCCACCCGTCAGAGCTCGTGCATTCTGCCAAACATGCTTCCATGTCTTAGTCTTCTCAATATTTTCCAGGGAGTTGACTTCTTGAAGCAGAAGTTCAACTGTTTCATCAGTCTCTTGATGCAGTATTTCTGTTGTTGTTGTGTTCCAAAAAGGCATATGTCCCAACTGCTTTGTACAGAAGCTCAGGGGCCCTACACAAGAAATACTTACAACTGGGTAATTGGCACTAGCATCCACAGATTAGAGATACCATTCGTCGTTTGTTTTCTGTAGAACTGTGTTACTTCACTCAGCATGATTCCTCTAGCTCCAGCCATTTTCCGCAAAGCTCGTGATATCGTCCTTTCTTTACTGCTGCATAGAACTCCATTGTGTAGATGTACCACATTTTCTCTATCCACTCGTCAGTTGAGGGGCATTTAGGTTGGTTCCAGCTCCTTGCTATTGTGAAGAGAGCTGCAATAAACATGGCCGTGCATGTATCTCTGTGGTGGCGTAAGTCTTGAGGGTACATGCCCAGGAGTGGTATGGCTGGGTCGGGTGGCAAGTTCATTCCAAGTCTTCCAAGGGTTCTCCACACTGCTTTCCATAGTGGCTGTACGAGTTTACATTCCCACCAGCAGTGGATGAGTGTTCCCCTTTCCCCACAACCTCTCCAGCACTTGGTATCATTTGTTTTCTTGATCCTAGCCAGTCTTACTGGAGTAAGATGATATCTTAAAGTGGTTTTGATTTGCATTTCCTTAATGATTAGTGATGTTGAGCAGTTCTTGAGGTGTTTCTCAGACATCTCTAATTCCTCGCTTGTGAAGTCTCTGTTCAGTTCTTTGCTCCATCTATTGAGCGGGTCGTTTGTTTTCTTTTTTCTTTGTTTTTTGAGTAGTTTATATATTCTGGAAATCAATGCTTTGTCAGATGTATCTGCAGTGAAGGTTTCCTCCCACTCTGTGGGATTTCTCTTCACTTCCTTGATTGTTTCTTTTGATGTACAGAACAGTCCTTTCCTAACAAGTACTTCTGCAATGTCTTTCCACTTTCTGATACACTAACATATAGCTTGAAAAGCATTAGGAGTCTGTGCTGTTGGGGTTTCTGGTTAAACAAATATACATGGCTGGTTTTGATTATCTCAATATCTAAGCTTTTTTGTTAGGGTTTACCAAATGAATAAAGCTTTTTGTGAATTTCAATATCACCCCTACTATTACACAGAATTTCTTTTTTTTTACACAGAATTTCCTTTTTTTTTCTTTTTTTATGGGTACACAGAATTTCTAAGGAAATAACTGACCAAATGAGTTATTTATTTATTTATTTATTTATTTATTTATTTATTTATTTTTATGTGTGACTATATTACCTGCATGTGGGTAGGTGTATCTGTGTCGTCCAATGTCCATGGAGGTCAGAAGAGGGCATCAGATTCCCTGGAACTGGATTTATGGGCCATTTTAGTCACCGTATAGATGTTGGAAATCGAACCTGGGTCCCCTGCAAGAACAGCCAGTGAGCCTTCACTCCAGCCCTGTGGCAAATAAGTTTTTAATAGTTTGTATCTCTTCCTTTGGTGAAAAAGACTTTAATGTTACCATCTTCTGTCCTTAATAAAACAAAAATCACAAAGCAGTGCCTCTAAGGGGTGGGAGGATCATAGACATGCCACTTAGACTTAAGCAATTTACAGACAATCTCTGTGTATGACCAGTTATGGAACTCTGTAATAATCTGTGTCTGTTGAAGAAGCTTCTTTTTTGATGGATAGTGACTGGGATACTTGTCTGCAAATATTAGGATCCATATTTTGTACATTGTAATAAATTACATTTTTCTAGGGATGTACAGCCTTGAGATTTTCTCTAAGATCTATGACCTCTCCAGCCATGTATATTTAGCTATATTTACAGTACCACATATAAGTTTCATCCCATTGAGTGGGCATTTAGTTCAATTAAGTAACTGTTGGTTATCCCTGAGATAAAAGTGCCACTACTGCACCACCGATGTAATTGATGTGATTATTATACCTCGAAGTTGGGGTTGGACCATTGATTGATGTTCTCCCTTGGCACTTTGCATAGTATTCTCCAAAGCTATGAGAGAGGAAGTGGGTTCCAGGTCAGTTCCAGCTCCATTGTTCCAAATCCTGTGGCCGAATTATGTCCTGTCTTTAACAATAGGGTCTTACCCTCAAGTTCTGGGAAGCAATCAAGGGCTGTGGCAATAGTTTATGTAATTTTGGGAGTCTCTTAGACTACCTTGGCCAACAAATGAAAGGAAGCTTTCTCCTGTCTGGCACTATGTCTTGTTATACTATTACCCAGTCTTATTAGGTTGGTCCCAGTTTGTACCTGCTGACCTCTGATAAGTGATATCTTGAATAATGATCCTTAAAGATATCTAATGCCCTAATGCCTTAGACCTATGCATTTGTTATCTTACACGATGAAAGTTACTTACCACATATGTTTGAACTAAAGATCTTCTGCTAGGGAAATTCTCCACTATTATCTAAGTGGACCCAAATGTTAAACACAAGAGTATTTATTTAAAAAAATCAGTTGATCAGTTAGTAGCAGGAGATGTAATAATAGAGGCATGAGTTTGAGATGAGGCTGTGGAGCCAAGATATGCATGGAGCCCCCTGAAGCTGCAAAAGGCAAGGAAACTGTCTCAATTTAGAGCCTCTGGAAAGAGCCAGCCTAGCAGACACCTTGACCTTAGCCCCCAGGGACTCATTTTGGATTGGTGGCCTCCAGAAGTATAGGATCATAAATCTGTGTTTTAAATACCTTTAAGTTGATAGTAATTTTTACAGCAACAACAGGAAACCAATTCAGTAACTATACTGAGCCCCTTCACTCTCAAACATAGCCTGGTTTTCAGATAAATGACATTTTCATGGGCAGGTCACAGCATCACACAAATCCATGGTTCTGTTAAGAGTCATTTTAGGAATTAAAGTTTAGGCCTGCTTACTGTGTTAGGGTTAGCCCCTGGAGTCTGAAATTGGATGATCTCTATGTACGCTTGGGAAATGACTCTGGCCCGATTAGTTGAGGGCAAGGGAGTTGAGAGCCAGATAGGAACAAGCAGGGAGAAGGAATGTCTCACCTCAATTCTGTGGTGGAATCTTAACCAAAGGATTAATTTGGCTTAAATTATGTTGTATTCTGTTAAGTTGGACTTTAACATAGACAGGCAATAGGATTTATGATGAAACGTTGTAAAAAATGTTTGGGGAAATCCGGAGTGTTTGCCTTTTAAACTCAGGAAGTTCATTTTCCGCAAAACTGTGGAAAGGATATTAATTTCTAAATATTTCAATCCTACTCTATATTTAAAAATTGAAGCTAGTTCTAGTACCATGATTTTTCAAAAAAAATTCTCTTGGAATATTTTAGTTGGATGAGGAAAACCCTGAAGTCAGTTTCTGTAGCATCTCTGTTGCTTCAGGGATTACATTTCTACTCAGTTGTCTTTTTATTTTTTAAATGTCTTGATTCTTCAAGGGATCCTCTGAAACTTTTGGGAGAGATATTCTTTGTAGGAGAGTTAAATTGAGTTGGCAACTCATTCATTTGTAGACTATAATTGTGTCTTGTCCCAATTCATGATATAATAGAGAAATTCATCTTAGTGATGAGTAAGTAAAACAGTAAAATAATTCTTCCATAAAGCCATCTATTTCCATCTCATTTCTTATGCTTTTAGATTTGATCAAATGTCTATATGAAACAAGTGATTAAATTATATACTAATTTTAGTTTCCAGAAAGATATTTAAATATTTATATTTTAAGACCTTATAAAATGGGCTTTTTGGAAGATTATCACTTGGGATTATAAATGGACTATTATTTTACATATCAATTAGATAAACTGCCAGAAAAAGGTGTTTTTTTTTTTTTTGAGAGGGTCTCATTATGTAGCTCTGGCTGGCTTTGAACTTATAGAGATGTCCCTGACTCTACCTCTCACATTCTGGAATTAAAGATGTGTTCTTCCATGTCAGGCCAGGAAATGATTTTATATCTCTTGTCTACATTAACTAGATGCCCATAGAAAAGTCAATGGAAGACACAAAGCAAGTATTTGCTTTTTAGGTCCAGGTAAACTCATGAAGTTCATTTTCCAGAAAACTATGGAAAGGATATTCACTTTTAACTAATCTCAATTCTACTGTCTATTTAAAAAATGAAATTAGTTCTAGCACCATTATTTTTCAAAAAATGAAGTAGAAGCAAAATAAAAACCAAACTATGAAACAATATAAATTACAGTAAAATTCTAATAATCCATGATTAAACTTGAAGTAAATAATTAAAGAAATATAATCTATGGAAGTTTAAGCATAGATTAATTTGTTACTTTTAGTAAAAGATTTCTTCATAAGTATCTAAAATTTTAGATGTAAAAATATTAGATCAAATATGAAAATAAGAAGGTAAAATAGGGGCTAGAGAGGTGGCTTAGTGCTTAAGAGCACTGACTGGTCTTGCAGGGGACTCAGGTTTGAATCCCAGCACCCACATGGTGGCTAGCAACCATCTGTAGCTCCAGTTCCAGGGGAATCCAATGCCTTCTTCTGACTCCTTGGACATTGCACAACATGAGTGCACCTACCCCAAAACAGGAAATATACTCAAACACATAAATGAATGACATATTTTTTTAAAAAGAAGGTAAAGTAATGTCAGATGATATTTGGAAAAGAAAAATAATTATGAAAAGCAAATGCGTGTGTATGAAGAATAACAAAGAAAAAAATACAATGCCATTGAGAACTACTTGGAGAATTAATTAGCATACTGAACCTCATGTATGCAAGACTGACTAAACTGAAAGTCAGTCCTAGTTCTGGAGAGAGTGGAAACAGCTTAGACTGCTTTCTTACACTAAGCTTTTCATCCTTCACTGTATTAAGTGATTTGTTGGGAAAAAATTTCTTCAAAGGAGACAGCAGCAATTGAACAGAAGCAACCTAGTTTCTCCTAATCCATATATTCAGAAATGTCTTCTGAAGCTAAGATTGCCAAACAGATGCTCCACGGGGAAGGGGATTAAATCAATGATTCCCTTTTACATCTTGTTTTTAATGATGACAAATGGTCTAGTATGCAAATGGAGCTGAATTGCTTTGCAACTTGAAATACTTCACATACCTGAAGTGACTCACTTCTTAGTCTTCATGTTTAGATTTTGTAAAGCATCAATCTGAATATTTTGGGTTGTAGGCATATTTCTAAAGTTTTTAGGCAGTATTTGTAGCATACCAGAGGAAAGAATTTGTGACAGTCAGAGCCAGTCAGTAGCCTAAGAAATAACTGGGCATGACTCAAAGGTCACATAAATACTGCACAAGATGTTCTGTGGTTATATTAAAGCGAAAGCTGGAGCCATAAAGCCATATAATCCAAGTGTTTTATATTTCATATATTGTATTTTTATGTATATGTCATTGTAACTAAGAACAATTATATTTATAACACAATTGCACTTGTCAGTATGAATTTAGATATGCTTTAATAAATTTCCTTAAACTATTGCATAGTTTGCACCTGCATATGTGGAATACTTATTGGTAATAGTCATATAAGATAGGCCTTACTTAACTAGGATTAGATAATATTAACTGGGTCAGCTCCAGAAATACTTGAGAAAATGCATATGAGAGAAAGTATCTGCAAATATGAAATGTAGGCAAGTTTTCCATCAATACACCCTCACCTACACCCTCTTGCTAACAGATGGTAAATGTCATTTACTAGAGATGAAACTTGTTAGATTTCATACCTGGAAAGAACCGTAGAAAACACTTATTCTGAGCTCTTCAGTTTGTAGTTTAGAACTGGAGCCTCCCAAGTAACCTGACATGTGTAAGTCTAACACACCAAAAGGTGGCAGAAAATGTCATGCCACAGGAAACAATGCTAATCACAGAATGTTCCTTTAAGTAACGTTTGCTGAGTAGTCACAGGACATCTGATTCTGACTTAGTGTTATGAATTCAGTGAGGTTCTATAGAATCATGCAAGAGAGTTCATCTAGGAGTCCAGAGGCCTCTGTTTTTTTCCTGGTTGTGAAGTTTCTTGGCAAGTACATAGTATGCCTCAAGTAATATAACATATGATCAAGTTATAGCATGTGTAAAGTACATATAAGATACCATCAACATCTTCCGAGCTAATCTTTGTAGATGTACTTAGACCAACAGAGATTAAGTTTCAAAGAATACTTTAGATTTATCAGACCCACAGAGGGAAAAACTAATGAGTTCAAATCCCTTTAGGTTGCTGAATACATTGAGAGAGCACGCTCTGAAAGTATGGTAGAAATTTTCAGGTTGTCATGTGAGGAAATATACCTATTCTGTATGCTTGTGAGCAAAGTTATTTTTTACAACTGTCTTAGTAGTTACTGTCTATTACTATGACAAAAACACTGACCAGAACCAACATGGGGAGGAAAGGGTTTATTTCTCCATGAACTTACAGTTCATCATGGAGGGAGGACAGGGCAACAGCTCAGGGCAGGAACCAAAGTACAGACCACGGAGGAGTATTGATTATTGCCTTGCTCCCCCAGTCTGTGCTCACCTTGCTTTCTTATACAACCCAGGATCACCTGCCATGGGCGGCTTCATCCACAATGGTCTGGGCTCTCCCATATCTCTCAATAAACAAGAAAATGTCCCACAGACATGACCACAGGCCAATCCAATGGAGGAAATTCCTCAATGGAGGTTCCTTTTACTGAACAACCATAAGAGAAATGTATAGATCATTATATTCTCCTGTATGCAGCATGTTTCTTTCCAGAATGGTTTGCAAAATTCTTTTGAAATGATGGTTTTCCTCCTTTTCTGAAATGGCTACTCTTCCTTTGATTTAGCTTATTTTGGCTGCTTTGACAAAATATCGCGATGGTGGGTTGGATGGCTTGTGTAGCTTGGGTAGTTATGAACAAAGAAATTTCTTTCTCACATTTCTGAATTCTAGGAAGTCCAAGATTATGGTGCATGCGGATGGGTGTGTTGAGGGGGCTACTATTTGGCTCAAAGATGGTGCTTTTTTTACTCTTATCACATGGTAGAAGGATGGAAGGCAGCTCTTTAGGTCTCTTCTATGAGGACATTTATCCCATAGTGAATCGCCCCCAAAGTCTCCAAGTCCTAATAATATCACTTTGGTGATCAGGTTTCCACATGCTAATCTGGGGCGATGTAAACACTCATTACATAGCACATCTTAATATTTAACAATCACTGTCATCCTAGTGCTTGCCCTGTTTGATTGTGGCACATTTCTTAAGTCATTCTAGTACTCCTCTTTGCTATAGCCAGGATTTTCTCTTCCTTACCTGGTGATTGGCCTTACCCTAGTGTCTCAAATCTGTTAATCAATAAATCAGTCAATTAATAAGTCAAGTTTGTTCCTAAACAAAAGAAGTTAACTAAAATCTATACAGTCTTGTTATTTATATTGGTGCCCAAGTTTTGGCAACCTCTGTCTTGTTGGAGACCAACCTGCCAGGCTATGTTCAAATTCTAGTCTCTGAGTAGCCAGATAAGTAGAAGAAATAGGTTTCTCATAAGAATATCTTAAAAATTGTCAGCATTTAAAAATACACGATTATCACCATGATAAAAATAATACATTGAGGAAATGGTGGAAAAATCATGTAGGAAAACTCAAAGTTAAATGGTGATATTTATATATATTTTTTAAGTTTTAAAGTTCTTGATATTTTGATACAAGACCTCCCTGTAGCCCCAGAGGCCTAGAACTTGCTGTGTACACCAGGCTGGTCTCCATTCTACAGAGATCTGCCTACTTCTGCCTTCCAAATGCTGGGATTGAAGGTATATGCAGCCACACTTGGCTGAGTGGTGATGTTTTTAGGTATTTATTTACCCACCAAGTTGATCCAAGGCCCTTCCCATTGGCACCATGCTGAACCTCAGTTCCATGGCTCAATTGCTTTCAGGTATCTTCAATATCAACTTCCTATGTGCTTTTATCCCTAAATTAAGCATGCTTTCAGTTTAGTTTCAATGACTGATACATTCTGATTATATATTGCTGGCTTTCTTTGTTATCTACTGATTATCTAAAGTACACATTCTGACCACCACCATGTTGGAAAGAGACAGCCTTGTGATTTCAACTATCCATCCTTGAAGCATGATCTCCCTAGTTCTAATTTTAATTTTCATTCTCAATCATTCAGTCCCCACACTGCTGCCTTTGAAAGGAAATGATGGTGGTATTAGATGTGGTTAGAGGGGTGATGGATATAATCAGATTGAAAACCTTTTCTATTTCTATACTTTAAGCAATTATTTGGGTATCTGCATGAAGAGAAAACATACAAGTTAGCAAGGCAACAAAATAATAAACCATCATCTTTCCTCCCTAGTCCTTCGATGATTATATAAATGGGTAGTTTGACTAAATTCAGATATCTATCTGAGTCTCATCTTCTTTCAACATTTATAAATTTGTAAATTAACTTTTTCTTAAAAGTGACATTAAATAATATATGCCCAATGGCTTAAGAGTTCCTTGGGATACAGACACTGAGAGGGACATTTGTGCTCAGGAAGTTCACTGCAGTATATTATCTAGAATAATTCCAATGATGGAGTAAAGAAAGAAAGATAAACTCAATAAAAGCTTCAGATCATACCATAGAGAGCTCTAGAACAAGGATAGTTCTTCTGAGTTCTGAATGGAGGCAAAGGGGTCTGGCTTTTTTTTTTTTTTTTTATTTTTTTTTTTTTTTTTTTTTTTTTTTTTTTTTTTTTTTTTTTTTTTTTTTTTTTTTTTTTCCTATACTTGTTTTTTATGTGGGCTGCCCCAGCAATGTATGCCATTTCCTGAGTCAGTCATGTTTTTTATGTGGGCCGCCCCAGCAATGTGTGCCATTTCCTGAGTCAGTCATCTTCCCTTCCCTGGAAGCAACCACTAGAGAGAACTGAGCTCTAGCTATACTTAGGTCGTGAAAAGTGGATCCAGATGGCTCCTCATAGCATGTACATAATGCCACAATATACAAATACATTCCACGTAAACATCCATCCATGTATATTTGCATACACATACATACAACATACATTCAGTTAGATTGATTCTTGTCATAGTGGTTTGACCTCGCCTAACAACTGCCTTGGTCTTTTAACTCAACTATAGCATTCCTCAAAAGAAAAAGTTTATTCTGTTTCAAGAAGAAATCCTTCTGGAATTCTCAAGTTCAAATCAGGCTATTTTATACTCAGCATCAAAAAGTCATTGTGGAGTCTTAAAAATAGCATTCTCCATACCTCCACCTCCTTACCACTACCCCACAGCTACACCAAAAAGCTTTTATAATAAATTATCTGAAATCTTTCTAACGGCATTTCTTTCACAGGGAGAACAATATCCTCATGTATAAAAATCTATATCTCAGCTAATGGCCAAGGATTACATTGAGTAAAAGCATAATGAGGTCACTATGTTCAGTTAATATAAGGATATTCCTCTTTAGCCTTTTGGGCCTAAGTGTCAGAGTGGTTATTCCTCTGTGTTAAAAATTCTATATTATTCTTTCACTTCTAATAAAAAATCCCATTAAAGTAGCCTCTGACCATGATCCCTCACCTTGGAATCAGTTGTCTGTTCCAGTTTTGCTCCCAAGTTGACATTAGCAAAAAAAAGAAAAAACAAACAAACCAATTCTTCTTTTTATTATAATGAATCTGTTCGCGAGTTAGTTGGATTAATTTGTCTCCTATCTTTCTATGAAAGTGAAATAAGAAGTCTTATGATAAATTATATATTGTAGTAGCCATTGAAATGAATATTTGGGGAGGAAATTATACCTAAAGGAAGATTATTTGATGTGATTAAAATTTGAGTCAAATTCATTATTTAATATTTTTTTGCAGACACTGATTTTTTTTTCTCTGCTTCTTTGGCAGGACAGGAGTCAGATTCTCTACTAACAGCTGTCCATGATATCTAAATCACTCAGAACTCAAACCCCAAGGCCTGCCATTAAACCTATTATGAATTCATTTTCAAAAGTACTTCATTTTTATTTTAATTTTATGTGTAAGAGTGCATTGCTTGCATGTAGGTAGGCACACCTATGTCATGCAGTGCTTGCAGAGGTCAGAAGAGGGCTGCAGATTCCCTGAAATTGGAGTTATGGAGAGTTGTTAGCTGCCATGTGGTTAAAGAGAATCAAACCTGGTTTCTCTGTCAGAGTTATCAGTACTCTTAACTGCTGAGCACTCTTAACTGCTGAGCCATCTCTCCAGCCCCTAGTATTTTATGTTTATGTGTATGAATGTATTTCCTGCACGTATGTAAGTATAGCCCCTGTCATACAATGCCCACATAAGTCAGAAGAAGGCATTTGGATCCCCTGGAACTGGAGCTACTGGTGCTGGGAACTGAATGTGGGTCCTCTGCAAGAGAAGACAGTGCTCTTAACTGCTGAACCATCTCTCCAGTCTGTGAATTCATTTTTATTGTTTGTCTTACAACCATCATTAGTGACTAATTGTTATCTTTGAAATTAAAGGACCAACATAAAAGAAACTGAAAAGGTAAAAGGCTATTAAGCAATAGTTAGTAGGCAGCATTTCCAGAGTTTGGTATGTGGCAGGCAGTGTCCTAAAAACTTTAATGTTTTAATAATAGAGAGAGGCAAAGACTACTTCTGAATTTTCAGATGAGGAAATTGAGGCATAGAGGAATATGACACATGGCTAAAATCCTGTAGAGAGCTTGTGACTTTAGTCAGGCAGCCTGGCTCCACAGTTGCCACTCTTGACTGTTGCACCACATTCCTTCTAACTACAAGACTATAAGAGAGGATATTCGCCCCCCCCCCTTGTATTTTAGGATATTTCCCATGTGATACAAATTACTCCTTATATTTTTTAAATATAAAGAAATACTATGGAAAAAGCACCATTGGCCTCAAATTTATATGTAAGAAGAGAAAGATATGTAGCTAGTGGTATTTATGGGGACCTGGAACCCCCCCAATCTTGCAGCACTTTGGGGGATGCTTAGAACTGGAGGGATTATTGGTAGGTGTCACTTTCATTCTTTCAAAGTGTGGAACTATGGGCTGATCCATTGTTCTGCCTGAACACATGGATGGAAAAGGCACAAGGATCTCATCAATAGCCACATTTCTTTGAAGTGACAATAGAAAACTGGTCAATACTGACTAATAAAACATTTACATCTGTGACTTGACTCTTGCATGCTAAATGATACCACAAAACTCAGAAAGAACCAATGCTCAATCCAAAAGGTGAGTTTAATATTGGGATAGATAGGGAATTTAGGAAAAACTAGTCTCATTAAGAATTTAATACAACCAAATGTGGTGGTACACTCTTGTATAACTAGCATTCAGGAGGTTCAGGTAGGAGGATCACAAGACTAAGGCTGATGAAACTGTCTCAGAAACAAAAGCAATTCAAAAATGATCATCTATATCTATATCGATTTCTCTCAGCTGCTTCTTCTGGAGACAGAAGGGAAGAAGGACCTACTTCAGACCCCTAGCTACTGGACAGAGGGAAGAAGGGCCTACTTCAGACCCCTAGCTACTGGACAGAGGGAAGAAGGGCCTACTTCAGACCCCTAGCTACTGGACAGAGGGAAGAAGGGCCTACTTCAGACCCCTAGCTACTGGACAGAGGGAAGAAGGGTCTACTTCAGACCCCTAGCTACTGGACAGAGAGAAGAAGGGCATACTTCAGAGTCCTAGGTACTGGACAGAGGGAAGAAAGGCCTACTTCAGACCCCTAGCTACTGGACAGAGGGAAGAAGGGCCTACTTCAGACCCCTAGCTACTTGGACAGAGAGAAGAAGGGCCTACTTTGGACCTTTATCCACTGGTAATCACTGTTTATCATTTTTACAAAATGTTTTTACAGCACTGTGTCCAAAAGTCATCTTTCAACACTGTCCAGGTTTTCTTGAATGTCGACCCAATATTTCATATAGTAACTATTTTCCCTATATATGAGCATTATTCCTTTTGTTCATCTTTGGAATTCCCTCTTATTCCCAATTCATCAGCTAAGCTCTTTGAGCTTGTTGTCTCTGAGAAAGAAGATGACCTGATGGAAAGGAGGAAAATAAAGTGTCTTCATGGTTCTTGTCTAAAGACCCTTTGTGACCTTGGGGAAACAGCAATCATGAAAGCACATCTTCCTTCTGATGAGAGAGAGAGAGAGAGAGAGAGAGAGAGAGAGAGAGAGAGAGAGAAAGAGAGAGAGAGAGAGAATGTGGACTAGGAAGAAAATGGCTAGAGAATAAAGGGCAGATTCCCAGGAAGGCCTGCTTGGCGAGGAAGCACTATGTGTGGCATGTTTGAGTGTCCAAGGGTCTCTACAAAGTGAATTCTTCTCTACCTGTCATAGATGACACCAGATTCCACAGTTCCTATTGGGTTGGGATCTGGTAATAATTTCTCTTTGCCCAGGCTAGGACTTTGCCTGGTAAATCTGCAGAATATGTAAGCCTTTTGTGAAACCCAACCTCTGACTGTACTGTATGAACAAGTCCCTCTTTCACAGTTTAGGCACTTGTGTAAGAATGTATCTTCTAAAACTCCATCAGGTTAGGGGAAACAAAAGACTGAATGAAGCCTGCTAAAGGTCCCCAACACTCCACGACATGGATAATATAAAGTCCATACCGTTATTTTCTTGTTTTGTTTTTTGAAACAGGGTCTTATAGAACTCAGACTGGCCTTGAACTCCCTGTGTAGCTGAGGCAGCCTTAAACCCCTGATCCTCCTGCTTCTATGTCCTAAGTGTTAGGATTATAGGTGTGTGATACCACATGTAGCTCTGCTTTTCTGTAAGTCAGAGTAGATACTTCTTAAATGATAACTATGACATTTGTTTTTTCTGCTTTTCTCTACCACCTTATCTTTCTGTGCTGGTTAATTTTATTCACCAACTTGATTGCATAAAGGAGCACCTAGGGGATTACTGAAGCCCATGGAGGTGTCCTTCTAGTGGTTCCAGAGATGATTAGATCGTGAGGCTCTGAATAAATTAATGGATCCATCCTTTAATGGCATGGTAACATGACGCCCTTAGTGGGACATAGTAAATAGCAGGAGTTTGGGCTCCATTAGAGAATGTGAGTTACTGGGGGGTGTCCTTTGGGGGTGTCCTTGGGGCTTTGCCTGCCCGGACTTCTTCCTGTATTTCTCTCTCTCTCTCTCTCATCCTCTCTCTCCCTCCCTGTCCTCCCTCTCCTTCTCTCCCCTTCTCTCTCTCTCTCTCTCTCTCTCTCTCTCTCTCTCTATTCCTCTCTCTCCTTCTCTCTCCCTCTCTCTTTCCCTGGCCATCCTGGTGTGAATTGTTCTGCTGTATCATGTTTACCTCACTATAACAGACTGACATTTTTTTTTTTTTTTTGGTATTTTTGAGACAGGGTCTCCCTGCAGCCCCAGCTGTCCTAGAATACACTATGTAGACCAGGCTGGCCCAAGTCCTGGGATTACAGGTGTGTGCCCCCACACATGGCTAGACTGACATCTTTGAACCCATGAACAAAATAAATCTTCGTTCCTTTAAGCTGGTTCTATTAGGTATTTTGTCACAGTGACATGAAAGGTAACTAATATTCCCTCTAAATGTTTCTCCTCAGTCTTCATTGTCTCCTTTTACTCTGCACGTTAACTGTGAATGCTATTTGTCTCCTTTTCACTCTCTTCTCATTCTACAAATTTTTGAGGAGAGTGAGTTCATCTGCTCTTATAGCATTGATTACCATTCATATTGCAAAGATTCCCAAGTTTGTCATGTCAGCTTAGGCCAGTTCTAAGCTCCAGGTCCACATATCAAAGTGCTCAATGAGCAACTCTTCTTTGGTATAAAATGCAGACATTTTAGTGCAACTGAGCTTAGAAAATTTCTTCATTCTCAGTTTTCTTTTCCTAAATCTTAAAAAATGTCACTATAGTTCTCCTAATCTTCTACCTTGGGACTCTGGTAATATTGAGGTTTTCTTCCCTCTCATATCTAATTGATCTCATTATCAACAGAATTGTGATACTCATATTTCCTTGAATGAACTGCTGCTATAAATTCTGTCCTAGAATTCCTATTTCTACTACTGTAAGTTCTCAGAAATATAAAACTGCTTATGCTCTGGTCCATGTAGATGGTGAAATGAAAACACAAATCTTAGGAAGACCTGCCTGGACCCCCCTGAGGTCAGAGGTTAGGATAGTCTTGCTAAAGCCAAAGTCTGGTATCAAGGTGGATATTTTGATTAGGAATAAGTGGCCTAAGAACTAAGGCCTTCAGGTTCTGTTTGAACCCAAATTTATTATGTGAACAATGAAAGCAGTTTGCAGCCTCTTTTAGAGCATCATTTGAAGTCTTAGAAACAGCATTTGGTGCTACAAAACCTTATATAAAGGAGAATAATTTGAAAGTATTAATTTTCTGCAATTTAGTGTACTTGGATATCCATTTGCTTCAAGAGGAGCTTATTGTATGGGATTAGGTGAATTGTATCAGAACTGTGAAATAAAGAGTTTCTATCTGCTATTTAAAATTCAAAAGATCTTAAATTAAACAATAGTTTAGAGGATAAGGCCTTGTAGAAAAAGATTATAAAGGACAGGAGAGATGGCTCAGTGGTTAAGAGCACTGGCTGTTCTTGCAGAAGACCTGGGTTTGAATCTTAGCACCCACATGGCAGCTGACAACTGTCCATAATTCCAATTCTAGGAGAATCTGGCACCTTCTTCTATCTTCCATGGGCATTGCACAACACAGGTGTATTTATATACATGCAAGCAATACAGTCATGCACAAAAGTAAAAATTATAAATAAAATATTAAAAAATAGTATAAAATTTTCAATGGATTGTTACAAAAATGGGGCTTAGAGAACTCAGAATTTAATGTTTCTTCGATAGTACAAAAATGATCCCCTCAGGACAACTGGGGCTACAGGGAGACCCTGTCTTGAAAAGACCAAAAAAAAAAATGAACCCCTTTCTGACTCATACTATGAGGCCTTTCTCTGGAAGGTTATGTTCCTCTGAGACACACACACAGCCTCCCTGGATTTAGGTACAGCCATACTGATAAGTTCTACTCGATGGAGCCTAAGAAAAAGTGACTTGTGTCATTGCATGGTCCATTTCATAAAATCCTTTTATGTAGAATTTCGCAAGTTTTAAAGAGGACCAGAATTATACAATGGAAGAAGCCTTGTCTATATGGTAAAGCAGAGAGACTGGATGTTTGTACTGAACTGTGGTGATGTGAGATAAACATAGATCTAAAGCTCTAAGTGTAGCCAGGTATATTTGTTTTAGCAGTGAATATTCTGTTGAGTAATATAAAATGTGATTTAGAGATCATGAAACCCTCCTACTGAGTCCAAGTGATTGTGAGAGAGGGAAAAGAGGGGGGAAGGAGAAGCAGAGAGTCAGGGTGGTAGAGACCAGCTCTGTTCTGCCTTCCTCAGGCTTTGGCTCGGACACTAGAGGGATAATGTGCTAGAGAATAGAGGGTGCACCAAGTGCTTACAGGATCTTGCATGTGGAACTCAGCAAGAGGATGTATCAAACGCTGCCTGCCTCCAGTTGGGAGTGACTACAGCAAAGTAACTCAGGCCCAGCTAGTGTGAATAGACTGGAATAATTCTCAATTTTAAATTTTCTACTCCACTCTCAGTTCTTCACTAGCAGATGGAATCTAGATATTTTCTTATTCCCCTGAAGTGGAATCCAGGATTCCCAACAAAGAGGCAGACTTGAGAGCTTGCTAGTGTGTATGGGGTGTTACTGTGAAGAAGAAGGTGAGATGACTTGAGATCAGGGCTCCAAGGTGGACATCGTGAGCTGTGTGTGTAGGTACTATGTGCATATGTCTGTATTTGTATGTGCAATTCATGCACCTGCATATGTGTGTGTATGTGTGTGTGTGTGTGTGTGTGTGTGTGTGTGTGTGTGAAATGTTGAGCTTGAACACTTTCTTTATTGATGGCTGCTTTTAGGCCAACTAAGGATAATGAAGAAAGAGTCATGTTATTCACTAGAATAGGTTGTATCCTGGATCTGTCCAGGATAAAGGGCTGTCCCCCTTAAGATTATAATTTAAAATTACATTTTGGTAGAAAGTCCTTACAGTAAATTTAAAGTCAAACTGAAATTCATTTATAGGGTAACCAGCTATCGCCAAGCTCCTTAGGCTTTTCACCTCTACCTAGTAAACATCCCACTATTTTGCTACATAGACAGGTTCCTTCATGTAACTGTTACTAGGTAGCTTGTTTGGTTTCAGGGTATATAACTAGGTTCACTTTGTTATATTTTTCTGGTTAGTTCACCTTCCAAAAGGTACAAGGTTTAATCTTTGCTCTTTTATACTTAATGTTTTTTCTTTCCCTTATGGTACTTTCTCTATTGTGCCAAAGAATATTTCTATCATCTATAATTTATTGATTGATAAGTGCTTTAGTTTAAAGGAAGGAGGAGAGTTAAGTTTAAGTTGTGATGGGCTAGGGGTTGTTCAAAGTGTCCATTGAATGGAATCTTCTGGGTGTAGGCCAGGCATTCTAATTAAGCTACACTATGGTTTTGCCAAGCACACTTTCCAGTATGCTTACCATGTTATGACTTGTCTCTTCTAATATTTAATTTTGAGGGTTAGTTGAGGAGACTGACAGGCTGTGTGTACATACTTCATTGCTATGTTCAATTAAGTACTCTATTCTTAATTTACTGCTAAACCCTCCTTCACCCTTTGTTTTCATGAATGTATGTTTTTTTTTTTCTTACAGGAATTTCTTCCTTTATTCTCCACCTGTTGTTAGCATAGAGGTTTTTTTTATTTGTTTATTTTTTAAGGGATTCTACAATATAAGAGCACAGTTGTTTTCAGATCACATTAACATTGCTCAGTTTGCCATAGAATTAGGTAATTGGTGCTAGCATCCACAGATGAGGGATACCATTCATCGTTCGTTTTTCTGGGACTGTGTTACTTCACTCAGCATGATATCTTCTAGCTCCATGCATTCACCTGCAAAGTTCATGATGTCATCTTTCTTTTCCACTGCATAGAACTCGGTTGTGTAAATGTACCACATTTTTTCTATTCGTTTGTCAGTTGAGGGGCACTTGGGTTGGTTCCAGCTCTTTGCTATTGTGAAAAGAGCTGCAATAAATATGGCTGTGCATGTATCTCTGCAGTAAGATGATTCTTGTGGGTATATACCCAGGAGTGGTATGGCTGGGTCAGGTGGCAATTCATTCCGAGTCTTCCAAGGGTTCTCCACACTGCTTTCCATAGTGGCTGTATAAGTTTACATTCCCACCAGCAGTGGATGAGTGTTCCCCTTTCCCCAAAACCTCTCCAGCACTTGGTATCATTTGTTTTCTTGATCCTAGCCAGCCTTATTGGAGTGATGATATCTTAAAGTGGTTTTAATTTGCATTTGCTTAATTATTAGCAATGCTAAACACTTTTTAAGCTGTTTCTCAGCCATCTCTAATTCCTCACTTGTGAAGTCTCTATTCAGCTCTTTGCTCCATCTCTTGAGTGGGTCATTTGTTTTCTTTCTTCTTTGTTTTTTGAGTAGTTTATATATTCTGGAAATCAATGCTTAGTCAGATGTTTCTGCGGTGAAGGTTTCCTCCTACTCTGTGGGTTTTCTCTTCATTTCCTTGATTGTTTCTTTTGCTGTACAGAAGCTTTTGAGTTTAATGAGGTCCCATTTGTCAATTGTCAACCTTAATTTTTGTGCAGCTGCTGTCTGATTTAGGAAGTCTTTTCCCATGCCTATGTCTTGTAGTCTGCTGCCAACTTTTTCTTCTATTGCCTTCAGAGTTTTAGGTTTCATACTAAGGTCTTTAATCCATCTGGAGTTGACTTTTGTACAGGGTGAGAGGTGGGGGTTTAATTTCATTCTTCTATAAGTGGTGATCCAGTTTTGCCAACACCACTTGCTTAAGATGCTGTCTTTCCTCCATTGTGTCTTCTTGGCCCCCTTGTCAAATATGAGGAGGCTGAAATTGTATGTGCTCAAGTTTGGATCTTTGGTTTTGTTCCATTTGTCAACAGGTCTGTTTTTGTGCCAGTACCAGTCTGTTTTTATGACTATAGCCCTGTAGTATAGTTTGAAGTCTGGTATAGAGATCCCCCTTTCTTTCTTTCTTTCTTTCTTTCTTTCTTTCTTTCTTTCTTTCTTTCTTTCTTTCTTTCTTTCTTTCTTTCTTCTTTCGGTTGCTGGTTATTTTGGGGGGGGGGGGTCTTTTGTTTCAAATGAATTTAAGGATTATTTTCAGCCTGTGAAGATTTGGGGATTTAATTGGGATTGCATTAATCTACCACAGAGTTTGGGTGATGGGACATTTTTTACTATTATTTCCCAACCGACCAGGAGGTTTTTCCATTTTCTTTTGATGTCTTCTTCAATCTCTTCTTTGGGGTCTTACATTTTTTGTTTTAGAGATCTTTGGTGGTCTTTGGTTAGGTTTGTTGTTTTTTTGTTTTGGCCTTGGTGGGAGGGTTTTGTTTCTTCTTTTTTTTCACATATTATTTTTATTATTTTTTTAACAATCTGCCGTGTTCCCCTTTCCCCACCCACAGAGCTCATGCATTTGCCAAACATGCTTTTCATCTCTTCTTCAGTCTTTCTCAAAATTCAAAATTCTCCATGTGGAAGTTGACTTGTTTTGAGCAGAGTTCATTGTTTCAGTCAGTTCTTTGATGCGTCCTTTCTGTTGTTCTTTTGTTGTTTTCCATATACTCACCCATGCTTGAAAAAAGCTCAGGGGCCCAAGAGTACTTCAAAGTAATTGGCATAGCATCAAGATGGGATAATTCGTCCTTGTTTTTTTCTGGTACTGTGTTTCACTCAGCATGATGTGAGTTAGCTCAGCCATTTTCCTGCAAGTTGGGATTTGTCGTCTTCTTACTCGCTGATAGGAATCTGTATGTAGATCCACTTTCTCCACTCGTCAGTTGAGGGGGCATTTGGGTTTTGGTTCCAGCTCCTTTGTATTGTGAAGAGAGCTGCATTAAACATGGCTGTGATGTATCTCTGTGGTGGGGTGAGTCTTGGAGGTACATGCCCAGGTGTATGGCTGGTTCGGGTGGCAAGTTCTTCCAAGTCTTCCAAGGGTTTGACACACTGCTTTCTGTGGGCTCGGTTACATTCCCACCAGCAGTGGTGTGTGTTCCCCTTTCCCCAAAAACCTCTCCAGCATTGGTTCATTGTTTTCTGTTTTGCCAGTCCTTATTGGAGTGATGATATCTTAAATGGTTTTTATTTGCATTCCTTATGAATTAGTTGCATAGTTGAACACTTCTTTAAGCTGTTTCTCAGCATCTCTAATTCTCACTTTGTGAAGTCTCTGATTCAGTTCTTTGCTCCATCGCTTGGTGGGTCAATTGTTTTCTTTCTTTTCGTTTTTTGTATTTATAATTCTGGAATCAATGCTTAGTCGATGTTCTGCGTGAGGTTTTTCTCTACTCTGTGGGTTTTCTCTTTCACTTTCCTTGTGTTTCTTTTGCTGTCAGAAGCCTTTTGGTGTAATGAGGTCCATTTGTCAATCTGTCCACCTTAATTCTTTGGATGCATGCTGTCTGATTTGAAGTCTTTTCCGCTGCCTATGTTCTTGTAGGTCTGCTGCCAACTTTTTTTCTATGCACCTTCAGAGTTTGGATTTCCGTATGAGGTCTTTGATATCCCATCTGGAGTTCACTTTTGTACTAGGGGTAGAGGTGGGGTTTATTTTCTCTTCTATAGTGGTGATCCAGTTTTTGCTAACCACTTGCTGAAGTTGCTGTTCTTTCTCCATTGTGCTTTCTGTGCCCTCCTGTCAAATTGAAGGCTGAAATTGTATGTGCTGCAAGTTTGGGATCTATTGGTTTTTTCTATTTGGTAACAGGCTGTTGTGGCAGTAAAGTGCTGTTTACTGTACTTTATGGCCCGTAGTATAGTTTGAGGCTGGTATAGAGATCCCACCTTTCTCTTCTTTTCTTCCTTTCTTCTTCTCTTTTTCTGTTTCTTTCTTCTTTCTTCTATACTTCAGGTCCTTTTGGCTATTTGGGGTCTTTTGTTTTTCCAAATGATTTAAGGACTTTGTTCCCAAGCTCTGTGAAGAAATCTGGGGATTTTTGGTTGTGTTAGATTATTTCTAACAAGAGTTTGGTGTAGATCGGCATTTTTACTATAGTTATATTTTCCAATTCATGGCCATGGGAGGTTTTTCCATCTTTGACTGTCTTCTCAATCTTTCTTTCAGGATCCTTAAATTTTGTTTATGAGATCTTTGGTGTCTTTGGTTAAGTTTGTTCTTAGGAGAAATAAATTTTATTGTTTTTTGCGGCTATTGTGGTGGGAAGGTGCTCTTGATTTCTTTTTCCAGTGCTTGTTCTTGGTGTAAAGAAGGCCATTAATTTTAAGGTTATTTTGTTCTAGTTTGCTGAAGCTGTTAATTGTTTCTAGGAGTTTTCTGGTAGAGTTTTTAGCTCCCTTAGTAAACAATCATATCTCAGCAATGTATGTGCTTGACTTTCTTTTCCAGTTAATACTCTTTAATTTCCTTTTCCTTGCCTTATTGTCTCAGTGTTTCAAGCACTATCTTGAGAAGGAGTGGTGAACGGGGGGGGGCCCAAAGGGGGGGCCTTGCGAGTTCCTACCATTAAAGGGATTGTTTTTGTCATTTCCCATTTAGGATGTATTGGCTGTGGTATGCCTGTATATGGCTTTTTGATTACATTGAAGATGATCCTCCAATCCAATTTCCTCAAGCACTTTAAGCATGAAGGGATGTGGAATTTTGTCAAAGGCTTTTTAGCTCCACTTTGGTGATGGTTGGTTTTGTCTTTTGATTCATTTATGTGTTGGATTTTCTTGTTGAAATCCTGAATCTTGGATGCGATCACTTGGTTTTGTGGATGATCTTCTTGATGTCGGGTCTGTATGCGATTTGCCAGTATCTGTTGATTGGATCTGTGTTCTTAGGAGATGGGTTCTATTTCTCTTTTGTTGTCTTTTGCTGGTTTTGTATTAGGGAGCTGGTTTCATGATGGAATTTGGGAGAATTCTTTTCTGATTGTATACTTCTAACAGTTTCAGTAATAATGGTTGTAGTCTTTTCGAAATGTTTTATAATAAGAGTTCTGCTGTGAAACCTCTGGGCTGGGCTTTTTTTGTTGGGGGTTCTACTACATCCTCTATTGTCTTCTTATTGTTATGGGTTTTAAGCTGCTGATCTCTTTTTGGTTGAGTTTTGGTGATTCACATGATTTCAAATAGTCATCCATTCTTCTTAGGTTTTCAAATTTAGATATGTTCTTGTTAATATCCCCATATTATTTTCTGGATTCTGCTGTCTGCTGTTTGTGGTTTTCCCTTTCTCATGGATTGTATTGATTTGGAGTGTTCCTTCTTTCTTTTGGTTAACTTAGAGGTCTGTCTATCTTGTTTTCTTCCAAAGACCAACTTTTGGTCATGATTTGTTTTTGTATAGTTTTCTTTGTTTCTTATTCATAGAAACCGGTCCGAAACGCAAGACAAAACTGCACTGTGATTTTGCTATGATTTTTGTTATTTCTTTCCTGTCTGTTTGCGTTTAGAGTTTCATCTGTTGTTGCCTCTCAAGTGCTTTTTTAGCTGCAGTGTGTTGTGTCACTTGTGCTTCTTTCTGTTTTTTCTATGTAGGCACACAGGCTATACTTTCCCTCTTAGGACTGCCTTAAAGGTATCCCATAAGGTTTTTTTGTTGTTGTTATTGTCATTGTCATTCAGATTTCCAGGAATGCTTTTATTTCTTTTCTTTATCTCTTTATCTCTTCCTTGACCCATTCATTATTTCAGAGAATCTGGTTTGTTTAGTCTCCATGTGTTCTTGTAGCAGGAGGGCTTGTCTTGGTGTTGATGTTGAGCTTTGCACTGTGGTCTGATAGAATGCCATGAAATTATTTCAATCTTTTGTTATTTGAGAGGTTTCTTCTCTGTCCCAGTATGTGGTCGTTTTGGAGAATGTTCTGTGGGGTGGCTGAGTGGAATGTGTATTCTCTGTTATTAAGGTAGAATATTCAGTAGATATATGAGGTCCATTTGGTTGTGCAAATACTTATAAGTCGGGTTCTCTAAAGAAACAGCAGCAACAGGACGAATATATAACTTATACAATTTATTTGATTTGCTCACATGACAGAGTTCAAGGATTCCAACTGTAGCTGCACCACACTGGAATGGCCAGTGTGGATCCAGGGAACTGCTCAGTCGCAAGGCTGATGTCTCGGTAGTCCCAATCAAGTGCTGAAGGCCCGAATGAGTTCCAGGGATCTGCCTGTCTCAGTATACGCTGGGATCCAAAAGGTTTGATCACAGCAGCAGGACAACCTCACCAGTGAGAGCAGGCCACAGGAGGAAAAAGGGGCCAGTTCCCACTGCCGTGGCCTTAAATACTGCCTGCCAGCAGAGGCTAACACCCCATTTGGGGTGGGCCATCCGGGTTGAGTGGTCCAATCCAAGAAAAAATCCTTTTCTCTTATTTGTTCCTGTCCAGTTCAAGTTGACCACCCAGGATATAACCATCACAAAGTCACCCCTTTCAACTTGCACACCAATAATAGCCTCTGCATTAAATGTCTTTCCAATGATGGCAGGGTCATAATTCCACCCAACACGATATAACTACCACCTACAATCCAAACACATTATATATCTTAGAGTTGGTGGTAATGTCCTTGAGAAGAACATAGTCCTTCAGTATCTAATAACCTTAAATATGAGCAACCACTTAACACATAATCTTCAGTTGCCACATTCAAAGGAACAACACGTATCCACTTAATATTATTATATATTATATTAGTTATATATATATATACTTATCTATTGAACAAGCAAATTCTTAACCAAATAGGACAAAAGTTAATATCTATTATAATCACGTTTCTGCAACTGGTCCCGTGGCTTCAGCTGCTATTTATGACTACCTTCCTCACTTTAATCATTCTGTATTTCCTCCACCCATCAGCAAGCACCTCTGCAGGTCCTGGCTCTTTCCCTGGGGTTGTGACCCATACATTCATTCCTGAAGGGTCTGGGCCATTATTGTCCTGTCTGGTTTGGTTGTTGGATTTTCCCATTGACATTAGTCATAGGGACATGTTAGCACCAGAAGGTGCCCTAACAGCATCTCCTGCCTTCAAGACATAATTCTTCCTTTGCCTTCCTGTGGAGAAAAATCCAATTTCCCCATTGTTAGTTTGGTCAATCCTCCTCCTACTACTGTTTATCCTTCCTTAGTTCTGTTGGCTTAAAGGCAGTAGGACCCCAAAGTGGCCAGGGGGAAAAGTCTTAGCTTCCAGTTCAATGGAACGTTTTCTGTGTCTCCTGGCAAAAGCTCTCCCCCCATTGGAGCCAAACATCATGACCAGCAGGATGCAAGGTCGTGGGTACAGAAGCAAAAATTTTCCTACTGGGTAACTAGGGGTGATAGTGAGTGGAATCATTCCCACTTCCACCCTTGGTTCCTGGACCAATGAATTTCTGGCTATAGGGAAAACAGTACCATATAGTGGACGCTGATTCAAATATATACTGCTTGCTGGAGAACCTTGCCCCAACCATCCAGGGTATTGCTACCTAGTTGGCGCTGTAACTGTGTCTACAAAAGGCCATTCCATCATTATATCAAGCCAGCTGCTCCTGAGTGGTGGGGAACATGGAAAGACCAGTGATTACCATGGACCTGGGCCAGAGTCGCCTTTCCTGGGCTGTGAAGTAGTTCCTTGGTCAGAAGCGAAGCTGTGAGGAATACCAGTGATGGTGGATAAGTCATTTTGTAAGTCCCTGGATGTTAGTTTTGGCAGAAGCATTACGTGCAGGAAAGGCAATCCATAACCAGAATAAGTAATTATTCCTGTAAGGAAAAAACGCTGTCCCATCCATGATGGAAGTGATCCAATGTAATCAACCTGCCACCAGGTTGCTGGCTGGTCACCCCGGGAATAGCACCATATCATGGGCTCAATGTTGGTCTCTGATGTTGGCAAATCTAGCACTCGGTAGCAGCTGTGTAGCCAGATCAGCCTTGTGAGTGGAATTCCATGCTGTTGAGCCCATGGATAACCTCCATCTCTGCACCATGACCACTTTGTTCATGGGCCATTGAGCAACAACAGGGATAGCTGGAGAAAGAGGCTGACTATCCACGGAATGAGTCATCCGATCTACTTGATTATTAAACTCATCCTCTGCTGAGATCACCTTTTGACGAGCATTTACATGAGACACAAGTATCTTCACATCCTTTGCCCATTCAGAGAGCACTATCACATTCTTCTTCCCCAAATGTCTTTCTTACCAATTTTCCAGTCATGCTCCTCCAAGTCCCTGACCATCCAGCCAAAACCATTGGCTACAGCCAATGAATCAGTATATAATCGAACTCTGGCATTTCTCCTTCCAGGCAAAAAACACAACCATGCACTGCCCGAGGTTTTGCCCACTGTGAAGACTTTCTTCACCAGTGTCCTTTAAGATTGTTTCAGAAATAGGCTGTAATGCTGAAGCTGTCCACCTCTGGGTGGTGCCCTGCATAGCGTGCAGAACCATCAGTAAACCAGTCCCTAGGCTTCTCTTCCTCAGGCAACTGTCATAGGCCAAACCCCATGAAGCCATAGGTGCATGCTTAAGCCAAGGAGACATTGTAACAGGAGTGGAACCATAGCCATTTGGGCAACTTCTTCATATAGCTTGCTTGCGCCCTCAGGGCCTGCCCAGGCCCTCTCCCGTATGTGCCACTTCCATTTGACAATGGAATGTTGCTGTGCATGTCCTACTCTATGGTCTGGTGGGTCAGATAGCACCCAGCTCATGTTGGGCAGCTCAGGTCGCATGGTGACTTCGTGGCCCATTGTCAAACGTTCAGTTTCCACTTAAGGCCCATCAGCAGGCTAAGAGCTGTCCTCAAAAGGAGAATAGTTGTATGCAGATGAAGGTAGAGCCTTACTCCAAATCCCAAGGGCCTCCACTGTGAATCCCCTAGGGGCCTGCCACAGACTCCAGACCGCATCTCTATCTGCCACTGATACCTCAACACCATTGGGTCTGCTGGATCATATGGCCCTAGGGGGCAGATCAGCCTGCACTGAAGCCTGGACCTGTTGAAGAGCCTTGTCCTGTTCCAAGCCCCACTCAAGTTTGCTACCTTCCAAGTCACCTGATATAAGGGTCATAGTAACACACCCAGAAGAGGAATGTGCTGCCTCCAGAATCCAAAAAAGCCCACAAAACGTTGTGCTTCTTCCTTGGTGGATGGAGGGGCCAGGTGCAACACTTTTCTTAACTATAGAAGGAATGTCTCTGCATGCTTCCACACCACTGAACTCCTAGAAACTTCACGAGGTAGATGGCCCTTGAAATTTAATTGGGACTTTATTTCCCATCCTCTCGTGTGTATATGTTTTACCAACAAGTCTAGACTAGCTAATACCTCCTGTTCACTGGGTCAATCAGCATAACATCATCATATAGTGGACCCGGTGTGATATTTTGTGGAAGGTTCAGGTGATCAAGATCCCTTCTAATAAGTTATGGCACAACGCTAGAGAGGCATAACATACCCCTGACGTAAGACAGTAAAGGTACACCGTTGGCCTTGCCAGCTGAAAGCAATTTGCTTCTGGTGGTTCTTATGAACCGGTATTGAGAGAAAAGCATTGGCCAGATCAATAGCTGCATACCAGGCACCAGGAGACACATTAATCTGCTCAAATAAGGACACACATCTGGTTCAGTGGCTGCAATTGGTGTCACTATTGGTTGAGTTTTGATAGTAACTGTCTTCTCTCATTGATCCATCTGTCTTTTGCACGGGCCAAATTGGAGAGTTAAATGGAGATGTGGTAGGAATCACCACCTGCATCTTTCAAATCCTCGATAGTGGCATTAATCTCTGCAATCCCTCCCGGGATACGATACTGTTTTTGGTTCACTATTTTCCCCTGGTAGAGGCAACACCAATGGTTTCCATTTTGGCCTTTCCAACCATAATGCCCTCACTCCACAGGTCAGGGAACCAATGTGGGGGATTCTGCCAATTTCTAAATATACCTATCCCAATTATACATCCTAGGACTGGGGAAATAACTACGGGATGCATTCTGGGACCAACTGGGCCCACCGTGAGTCTGACTCAGCCAAAACTCCATTTCACCTGACCTCCATAGGCCCCTAACTTTAACCAGAGGGCCACAAGACTTTTTATGGTCTCCTGGGATCAATGTCAACTCAGAACCAGTATCCAATAGGCCTCAAACAGTCTGATTATTTCCTTTTCCCCATTGTACAGTTACCCTAGTAAAATGCCTCAGGTCCCTCTGGGGAGGACAGGAGGAAGGCAAACAGAATAACTCTTTGGTATTGTGACAAGGTCCTTCCTCATTGGAACCTGCCCACCCCTTCATTCAAGGGGTTCTGGGTATGTGAACTGTCTCAATTCTGAAAACTGGTTAACTGGACGGGATTCGGTTACTGCTGAAATCCGATGTTGAATTCCTGTCATTTTTTCTAGAGCTTTTCTGCTTATATCAAATAGATCAAATAAAAACCTAGTAGGCTTCTTATGTATTTGGTTCCTGGGACGCCATGATTAATTAGCCGTTCCAAAGATCATTTTAGGTCATGCCATTATAGGTATTGTTTCGCCTTTTGCCACCCACTATGATAATTATGGTAACTATGCTAATCTGGCTTCTGATAGATCAGTGCTTGCCCCGTGTCGCCTACACTGAGTTCCTGTTAAACCTATTATGTGGACATTTAATTTATGCAAGCGGGCAACAACTTCTCTAACTGTAAGATCTGGCATAAAAAATAGAGCGAAGACAAAAAAAAAAAACGCTCTTCCAAATGTTCTGGTGTCTCTCTTCAGTACTTTCCATCTTATACATTCAGTGTGCAGTTCCTCTGGGTCGCTCTATTGTGGGAATGTGGTTTTACACTCTCGAATCCACTCGGCATTGCCGGGATCTGCCTACCCCTCACAATCCCTTCATCAATACTAAGCAAGGAATATCAGGCATCTCTTAACTCACTGTTAGTAGGCCATGTTTTAATAATACATCAGCCAACCATTCATATAAACTTTTAACACATTTTTTTTAACTGCTCGAGCTTCCAAGTTAAACCTAGAATCTCTACTCAGTGGGCTCATATTGATAACCTCAGTATGATCCAATATTTATATTCCTTTCCACCATTATCCCACACCCTTAATATCCATTCCCCCACATATTCCTTAGGCTTCTGCCGGAGTGAATCAGCAAATTCATTAATTTCTTTAGTGGTATAGCATATCTCCTTGTGGACCACATTTCTATCTCACCTTGAGGGGCTTGTTTAGACTTCAATCTGGTTATAGGTCTAGCGGCAACAATTGTTGGGCCCTGAGGGAAGTTTAGCTCCCACTCGGAGGGGGGATTAGTTTTCCTCAGGCAAGGGTGGGAAAGAGGGATCTGCAGGGTGTGGCTTCTCTGCTGAGGGTGAATTAACCTCAGATAAAAAAAAATCCTTCAGAATCCGAGGGCTCAAATCCTCATCATCATGGTTCTTCCACACATCTTCATCCCAAGTTTCAGGGTTCACACTTTCCCCACCAGTGGCTCTCACTTTAACTGCTGACACTTTTCATGGCTTGGAATTAAATTTGCGTTGTAAATCAGCTAATCGTATAATAAGGGCTCCAGCTTGATTTTCTGCAGTTTTAGCTCTTTGGCTGCTTGAGAGAAGATTCTCTTCCAGGGCACACTTGGAATCTTTTAAACTGTTGTTTCGATTCCGGAGCTGGTCATTTTTATCACCAAGCTCTTTATTTTCCTCTATCAGTTTATACGGACATGCTAGGAGCAACCAAGGAACTCATTATTTACCTATTTTTTTACACAACTTTCTCGAACGTTTATATATAGAGTTTCTAAATTCCTTGCTTCTCAAGGGGTGAGTTAGGTGTAGTTCAATGGATCTATCTTCATAATTAGTTCTAATAGTCTGCACCAAGGATTGTCTTTCCTCTTCATGCCACCAGGGGATCCTTCTGAATCTAGGCTTCATTGGGTTGAGAGCTGGCTCCAGAGGCTAACAAGCCCACTAAAGAAATTCAACCATTCAGTTCTATTTCCCTAGAACCACTTCTGGTACCAAAATCTGTATAGGTCAGGGTTATCTAAAGAAACAGAGAGCAACGGTGAATCATAATAACTATTATCAATTTATTGATTTGTCACGCTGATGGAGGTCAACAGCTAGCGCCGACTGGAGGGCGGGGAATCCAGTGGGAACTGCTCAGTCCGTCAAGGCTGGAATGTCTCGGTACGTCCAGTTCTAGTGCCTGAAAGGGCGCCCGAATAGTGGCATTCCGAGGAGAATCTGCCTAGTCCGAGTCACGCTGGAGTCCAAAAGGGTGATCACGCTGAGCAAGACAAACTCACCAGAGAGAGAGAAGGCAAACAGCAGAAAAAAGGGACCCAAGCTTCTGCTGCCTGGCTCTTCAAATCACTGCCTGCCATGCAGGAAGCGGTAACACCCACATTTTGGGGTGGGCCATCCAGTTGAGGTGGTCCAATCAGAAATCCTTTTTCTCTTATTTGTTCCTTTAGTCCAGTCAAGTTGACCTCCAGGATTAACCATCACAGCTCACTTCATTCAGTTCAAAATGTCTCTCTGTTTTTCTTTTAGTCCTGTTGACCTATCCACAATGACTCAGTGGTTATAGAAATCTCCTACTATAGTGTACTGGGGTTAGTCTGTGGACTTGTGGTCCTGGGGAATTGTCTTCATAAAATTTGGTGCACCAGAACTTTGGTGCTTATATGTTCATAATTGTGAATCTTCTTGGTGAATTGTTCCTTTTGATAAAATGTAATGACCTTCTTTGTCTCTTCGCATTTCTTTTACTTGAAGTCTACTTTTTGTTGATTGTTAAAATAGCACTACCTGCTTTCTTTTTGGTACCCTTTTCTTGGAATATTTTTCTTCCATCCCTTCACCTTTAAGGGGTGCCTGTTCTTGAAGGTAAGATGTGTTTCTTATATACAGCATATCGTGGATTCTGTTTCCCTTAGTCCAATCTCCCAGTCTATGTACTTTGATTGGGAATTTTAATGCTCCGTTAAATATTAAGGTTATCACTGGATAGGTTTTGTGCTTCCTTTGCCTTATCTATCCATGTGCAGTTTGGTTTAGGTTTTACTTCTGCGTTTGCTTTTATTTTTTCTCTTTAGTTGCTTGGGGTTGGTTGCTCTTTTCTTTGTTCTTTTGAGTTGCTTCAAGTATTCTCTTGAAGGGTTGGTTTTCGGATATGTACCTTTAACTGTTTTTATCATGGAAGGTTTTTCTCTCTCCTTCAACATAATTGACTTTTTTGCTGGCTATATTAACATGGGTTGGCATCTAATTGGTCCTTTAGCACTGGAATGCTTTGCTCCAGTTTTCTTTCTTGCTTTCATAGTTTGCATANCCCCCCCCCACTTTTACCCCAAGGAATTAAGTCAATTTTTCAAACCCCATAAAAAAAAATTACCCTGTTAATGTAGCTTAAAATAAAGCAAAGCACTGAAAATGCTTAGACGGATAGTTTATCCCATAAACACAAAGGTTTGGTCCTGGCCTTATTATTAGTTGTAGGTAGACTTACACATGCCAGACTCCACGCTCCGGTGTAAAATCCCTTAGAATCTATATTTTAGACAAAAAGGAGAGGGTATCAAGCACACTAATAGTTGCTAAAGACACCTTGCCTAGCCACACCCCCACGGGTTACAGCAGTGATAAAAATTAAGCAATAAACGAAAGTTTGACTTAGTCATACCTTTTAGGGTTGGTAAATATCGTGCCAGCCACCGCGGTCATACGATAAACCCATACTAATAATCATACGGCGTAGGGTGTGTAAAAAGACTAAAAATTAATAGGATAGAAAACGGCCCCTTAAGTAAAATTTTCATGGCCCTTATAATAATCAATGACGAAAGTATTCCTAATAAGCTTGATACACGAAAGCTAAGATCCAAACTGGGATTAGATACCCCACTATGCTTAGCATAAACCTAGGTAATTCTTCTAACAAAATAACTCGCCAGGGAACTACTAGCAACTGCTTAAAACTCAAAGGACTTGGCAGTACTTTACATCTGTCTAGAGGAGCCTGTTCAATAATCGTAAACCCTGTTATACCTTAACACCTCCTGCTAATTCAGCTTATATACCATCTTCTTCAGCAAACCCTGTCAAGGAGCATCAGTAAGCCCAATGATTGTTCCATAAGTACGTTAGGTCAAGGTATAGCCTATGAGGTGGATAGCAATGGGATACATTTTCTCTTCAAGAACATAGGGAACCTTTTATGAAAACAAAAGGTGAAGGAGGATTTAGCAGTAAATTAAGAATAGAATGCTTGGGCTGGAGAGATGGCCTAGCGTTTAAGAGTGCCGACTGCTCTTTCAAAGGACCCAGGTTCGATCTCCAGCACCCACATAGTGGCTGAGAACCGTCTTTATCTCCAGTTCCAGGGGAACCCGACACCCGCTTCTGACCTCCCCGGCATTGCACAACACGGGTGCACAGAACTGCATGCAGACAGTACACGCATACACACAAAAAATAAATTTAGGGCTGGAGAGATGGCCTAGCAGTTAAGAGCACCGACCACTCTTACAGAGGACCCGGGTTCGATCCCCAGCACCCACATGGCGGCAGAGAATGGTCTGAAACTCCAATTCCAGGAGAACTCCAGTTCCAGGGGAATCCGAAGCCCTCTTTTGACCTCCGCGGCTTTGCACGACACGGGTGCACAAACTTGCATGCAGACAGTACATTCATACACATACAGAAATAAATAAAAAATAAATAAATTTTTAAAAATTTAAAAAATATAATAGAGTGCTTAATTGAACATAGCAATGAAGTACGTACACACTGCCTGTCACTCTCCTCAAGTATAAAACTTTAACCTCTTACCTTAAAACCCCAAAAGTAAGATATTAGAGGAGATAAGTCATAACAGGGTAAGCATTCTGGAAAGTGTGCTTGGAAGAAATCATAGTGTAGCTTAACTTAAAGCCCCTGGCCTACACCTAGAAGATTCCACTCTAATGGACACTTTGAACATATCCTAGCCCAAGCTAATTAAAACTTAACTATCTTAATTACCCTAAATCAAAGCATTTATTAAACAAATAAAGTATAGGCGATAGAAATATTTTTTGGCGCAATAGAGAAAGTACCACAAGGGAAAAGACTGAAAAATCTTTAAGTACGAAAAAGCAAAGATTAAACCTTCTACCTTTTGCATAATGAACTAACCAGAAAACTATAACAAAATGAACTTCAGTTATACTCCCCGAAACCAAACGAGCTACCTAACAACAATTAAATGAGTGAACCCATCTATGTGGCAAAATAGTGGGATGATTGTTAGGTAGAGGTGAAAAGCCTAACGAGCTTGGTGATAGCTGGTTACCCTACAAATGAATCTTAGTTCAGCTTTAAACTTACTTTAAGGACACAGTACTACAAACATAAGTTTAAAATATAGTTTCAAGAGGAACAGCCCTTGAAACACAGTTATACATAATCTCCTTTATATCCTTAATTGGCCTAAGAGCAGCCATCAATAAAGAAAGTATTCAAGCTCAACATTTTATACTTTTAATTTCAACCATCAACTGGACTTCCAGAACATTATAGGGTCAATCTATTACGACATCAAATAGATGAAATACTGTTAGTATGAGTAACAAGAAATTTATTCTCCCTACACAAGTGTATAACAATATGAATGTTCATTGTTAGTTAACAAAACAATAGAAATCCACCAAATCTAAACTCACCTATTATATAATTGTTAGCCAGACACAGGCGTGTACACAGGAAAGATTAATAGGGATAAAAGGAATTCAGCAAACAC